>JAMPIV010010411.1:0-445000 GCA_024509875.1 Oreohelix idahoensis
TATTCGTTAGCAAATAATAATCTGAAGGCGTAGGCGATACCAACAGTTCTAGTAGAACATTCTTTTATACTTTCTTATTTTGCCTTTATGCCCTATATTGTTATATATTAATTTAGATATTGTATTTAGAAATTCACTACATTTGCCCAGCTGGGTTACAAAACGAGTCGTCTTATTAGCGGTTCAATCTAAACACGCCGGCGACTATCTTATCTCAGTGGCTCACATCACTGAGAGGAGTGTCAACACATGTTTCCACCTACAAAATATTTGCCACCGAAGCAGAAAATAAAGAAAGAAAGAAAGAAAAGTGCGATAATTGACAGCACATAATAAAAATCAGGACCACATATGTACCGATACTGCCAGAGAGAAACAAAGATCGATAGGGGCCGCCCCGTTTTGTCACAAGCATAAGTATTAGCTTGTGTGAAATTGCCAGTACCATTATTTAATAAAGGCTTTTATGATCCCGATTAGCTCACGGGGAAAGACTGCACGTTAAACAGCTGTAGAACATACTAGTGGCCATCCTGCGCTTCAAAGTGTGGAATACATTATTAACCCATTAATATTGGGGTAAATTGTAACATGTACATTTTCCTTTATTATATTTGCAATTAACACGTAAATGAATTGCTTACTGGTGTACAGTTGCATATGTGTCTGGCAAACGCATCATATAAAGTAAATTAGCACAAAAACCACGACTGCAAGAGCTGGTGACTGCATCGTGCGAGTTTCCTCACAAGGAACCAATAGCAGAGGTAGCCCCAGGCTCCATAGCGAGTAGAAAGCGGATGATAATGACATCAGGGTATATGGTGATATTTGTGTCAACAATTTATGTCAGATTTGTTGTGTATATATGTATCTGATAATGATGCATTTGTCTTCTTCCGCATATTACACTCCAAGGCATAAAGATGGTAAACTCTACAGAAATATATTCATTCATTCATAACCCTCCACTCCCAAAGGAGCATAGGCCTTCAACAGGTTTCCTCAGTGTGTGTCCTATCCATCGCCATCGTCTTCTTCTCATCTCTTGTTCCACTGGCACTTGTCTAGTTCTTGTCATCAGTTCCACGTTGGTAACCTTGTCATACCATTTTAATCCCTCTATTCACGCAAGCATAAAAAGTCTGTAGCTTTTTGGTTGTTGTAAAACTCCATACAGACTGACTTCACATTTGAATTAAGATTCTTATTTTCGTGTTGGATCCGATTTTTTCCATTGATCTCCATATATTTTCAATGCAATGAAAGCAAGGCTTTTGTATAAAGATATCGCTGTCTGTCCCTCCAACTTTGTCTATATTACTGCCAAGATATGTGTATGATTCTACATCTTGAATTGGCGTTTCTTCAAGTTCAACCCTGTTATCATTAACGGTTATTATTAGCACATTATTACACTCCAAGGCATAAAGATGGTAAACTCTACAGAGATATATTAACTAAACCATATTACACTCCAAGGCATAAAGATGGTAAACTCTACAGAAATATATTAGCTAAAGCATATTACACTCCAAGGCATAAAGATGGTAAACTCTACAGAGATATATTAACTAAAGCATATTACACTCCAAGGCATAAAGATGGTAAACTCTACAGAAATATATTAACTAAAGCATATTACACTCCAAGGCATAAAGATGGTAAACTCTACAGAGATATATTAACTAAAGCATATTACACTCCAAGGCATAAAGATGGTAAACTCTACAGAGATATATTAACTAAAGCATATTACACTCCAAGGCATAAAGATGGTATACTCTCCAGAAATACATATATATCCTCCTCTCATCTCCCTCTCCACCGGCACCCGTCCAGCTCCCGTCACCAGTTCCACGTCGGTAACCCCGTCACACCATCCCAATCCCTCTACTCCACGCAAGCACCCATCCATGAAAGTCTGCAGCCTTTCGGCAGCTGTCTTTGTTGCTCCCTATGTCCCAGAGCCACACAATAGGACTGACTCCACATCTGAGCCGAAGACTCCCACTTTCGTGTCCGATCAGATTTCTCCCGATCCCCATATATTTCCCAACGCAATGAAAGTCCCCCGTCCCCCCCCCCCCCGCTCTTTGCACCCGCATTTTGACATCACTGTCCGTCCCTCCATCCCTGTCCACACCGCTGCCAAGATATGTGTACGACTCCACATCCTGTATTGGTGCCCCAAGTTCAACCCTGCCATCACCACTTGCATCTACTGTCATTATCTCTGTCCACCCCCCGCGTATTTTTAGACCCAATTGCCGCGACCTCTCATCGAGTGTTCCCAACCTGTCCTGCATCTGACTACGGCCATGGGACAGAAGAGCCAAGTCATCAGCAAAACCCAGATCATCCAACTGCCCAGTCAGAGTCCACTGGACTCCACCTCGCCGTGTGCCGCCGATGTTCTCGTAACCCAGTCCACCGCCAGTAAGAAAAGAAATGGAGACAAGAGGCATCCCCGCCGCACTCCCGCCCCTATCCCAAACGGTTCTGCAAGCCGTCCCCCACGAAGAACTCCGCATGTCATGTCCTCACATGTCCTCCTTTTTAATTAATGATCTTCAGGGGAACTCCATAATGCCTCATCAATTTCCAAAGTGATTCTCTGTCTACACTGTCAAATGCCTTTTCGTAGTCCACAAATCCGATGTACATGTATAGTGGTGAATTCCATTCCAGACTTTGTTCAACTATTATTCTCAAAGTGGCTATCTGGTCTGTACAGGATCTGTTTTGTCGAAAACCTGCTTGTTCATCTCTCAGTTTCTTGTCTATGGACTCTTTTTACATAAGAGAATACACAAGGCAACATGGATATCACCAGACCATTGAACAGAAAAACAGATCGATCATATATGCATAAACAAGAAATTTAGATCATCATTGCAGGATGTAAAGGTATATAGAGGAGCAGATGTGGCATCAGATCACCACCTTCTGATAGCCAAAGTAAAAATGACACTCAAGAGATATGCAGCAATGCAAAATTATAGACAACAATTTAATGTAGGACATCTAAGAAATCAAGAAACAAGTGACACATTTGCGGTCAAAATATCCATTTTGACCTTGTTGGTCAAATATTTCATAAAATAAATCTCTTGTTATCTATGTAAATATAAATTCATAGTTGGAGTCTATCAATGGATTGAGTGAATTGAAGTCTGCACCCTTATAACTTATTAAAAAAATATTTATATATACAGAGCTACTGAATTAATAATTTGCTGTTATTGCAAATTTCTTAAGACAGTAGTGTGGAAACTTTAAGCCTCAACAACTTCAGCAAGTACGAACAAACGGCTGGCACAAGTACATGTATCAGATAAGGAAAAAGGCCTAGGCAATTCCTATAGGACTCTTATAATCGTATGAGGCTGTGCATGGAACTGGCAACCAGTGGCGTATTCTCTATGTGTGCTGTGCGTGCTGCGCACACCTATGCCCGAAGAAAAATAAAAATTTAATTTATTATTCTATAAAATATTTCTCTTCTAATGTTCTGCTTTCGGACCGCACGCACCAGGATAACGGATTTTCCCGCATAGAATCTACGAGTATAATCTAGTTTCAGTTTCCCTAGACGCTTTTTATAGTGCAGTTTTTTATTGGTTGGTAGCAATCGCCCGAAGTTTCTCGGGTATTTCCGTCACAATGCGTGCGGCACCTTTCGGATTCACGTCTGAACACTGGTTTGATTGGATCGGGGTCATGGCCAGATACGTAAATACAATGCGAACATGCGTGCGGTGGTCCTGCAGCTCTCGAGTTGTAAAAATCGGTTGTGTCCGTCCAGTGGTTTTTGTGATTAATTTTTGTGAGTTGCCGGGAATGCAGATTATTACAGTGACAGTGAGTTTCAAGTTGTAAGTTAATTAGTATTTCGGAGATAGTTGACATATACCCCTAATAACTATCGTTGCGTAATTGAATATAGTTGGTTTTTAAAATAAGAGGGGAAGAAGTTAAATAGTAGGCGTACATATTCATTTTAAGTAGCAGCACGCCTAGCTCGCATTACCAGGATACGCCACTGCTGGCAACATCATTATATAGAACAAATTACAAGAGAAACCGCCCTGCAAGAACATGTTGATGTTTCGTGCAGTGTTCCCACAAGAGAACCACCTGCAGTGTTGGCGTCATCCTCCGTAAGGGTACGCAAAAGACAACAATGAAATTAAAACTACCAGAGATGACAGCGACTCAGTGTCAGAAAATGGAAGAAAAACTGTGTGATTTAATTACGTGTCTAACGCAGGCTGCACACTTCAGCTTGGGAAACCAACTTAACCAACAAAATCTTAATCCTACTACATCACCAAAATTACGCGTAGTATTTTTCATCGAAACTCCAGGGCTTGTCTACGTCTGTCGTTTATATTTGTATCAGTCTGTGTTCAAAGCTCTACTCGACGGACCACATTATCATTTCCCTCTTTCCTCTGGCATAACAAGAGATTTAGAAGTTCCCTTCCGTAAATGACGGCTTTATGTGATCATCCTGGTCTGAGATGGTAGTTGTGTCTTCTTAACATACAATCCGACGTCTTCGTAGTCAACACTTCCATTTGGTTTTGGAGGAAAACAAAAGATTTTAATGGAAAGTTAACGAGACTTGAAGGTCTAGAAGTCGTTTCAGCTGTTTCTGTGGCAGAACCGAATTATTCTATGTCATTGACTTCGTGTCGAATAAAAGGGAGAAGCGGATTTGGGAAGGTTTTGTAATAGGTTGATATTTTGGACAATTAACCACTGTTCGTAATGAATTAAAAAAAGAACTAGTGAATAAAAATACATTAATCGTGATGAATTGAACTAGACCTAGTGGTGATAAAATAAAAATTTACTTAGAGCCAATAAACAAAAGCTGGCAGTCTCATCATGGAAAGCAAATTGCTACAAAATACACTGCTGCTAAGCAGTGGTGACTCCATGCTCCATAAGGAGCAAACAGAAAATGATGATAATTAAGAATGAGCACATGAACTTGTTTAGAATTATTGAGCAAGTGTACACTTATTGTAATGGAACTAACTTACATTTACATAAAACTAGTGAACACAAATAGATATATAGTAATTAATTTACGTGACACTAGTGAACAAATATAGACATATAATAATGCATTTACGTGACACTAGTGAACATATATACACTTATAGTAATTAATTTACGTGACACCAATGACCAAAAGTATACTTCTCGTAATTTACACAACATTAGTGAACAAATATGCGCTTCTCATAATGAGTTTACGTAACAATTACACAAAATACATTTCTCGTAATGAATGTACGTAACACAAGTGAACAAATATACACTTATCGTAATTTACGTAACACAGGTGAACCAATATACACTTATCGTATTTTACATATCACAAGTGAACAAATACATACTTTTCGTATTTTACGCAACACAAATGGACAAAAATACACTTATCGTAATTTACGTAGCACAAGTGAACCAATATACACTTATCGTAATTTACGTGACGCAAGTGAACATATATACACCTTTCGTAATTTACGTAAAACAAGTGAACAATAAAAAAATATTTAAAAAATATTTTAAGCACACTACCTCATAAAAAAGCTGGACCTAGTATGATGAAGTCTGTAACATTTTACTCCACTACGGTTGTCTCTGTTATAGTACTGTTAGGGAGCCGCGCTGGTGTAATGGCTTCGGCGTTGTACTGGCGACCAGGTGTTCATGGTTCAAACCCGGGCGTCGGCGTTTGAAGAAATGTTTACGGCCGGAAATTTGACTGAATAGCCTGAACGGCTCCTGTGATAAACCCTCTGTGGATGGGAAGGAGCGAAGCTCCTGACCGGGTTGGAAGGAAAGTCCTCAGGTTCCCCAGCCTCCCAATGACATGTCATTGGGCCGAAGGGCGGAAAGCCCAAGTGCCGCTGGATAAAAAAAAAAAAAAAAAAAAAAAAAATAGTACTGTTAAAGTACTACCTCACCTGTGATTTAAGAACATCGGTAGCAGCCTAACCAACACCTAAGCACACTTCCCCGCCCCCCCCCCCCCCCCCCCCCCCCCCCCCCCCCCCCCAATCCCCCCCAGACCAGACAACGCTAGTGAATATGCCTCCTGAATTTACTGACAGTTGGTGGGAAATAAAAAAAAAAGTGAAAATACACAATCATCGACTGGAGGCCAATATGATATCCTGACATTACAGAGCAAACAGTCCAACGCTGCATGACGTCATGTTTGATAAGGGGGTGTCAGAGGGCGCCACTTGTTTGCTCATAGTCGTCTTGCCGCTCACGTAATGTCTGAGGCTTGTGGATATCGTATTTTTGTTTGCTTTCTTTCTCCATATTGCGTTTGCGTAAAGACATCCATGTTTGGCTTCTATATCAAGGGAGTTATTTGTCTGAAAAGAAAAATGGGGATGTTTGCTCTGAATAAGATGGGGACGACAGTTATGTCGGTCGGAAGGAAACGTTAAGGGCTGAAGGGGAGGTACTCTCTTGAATCGCACCATTAAGGTTTCAGGCTTATTGCGAGGGACATTACAAGATCTGATATGAGACAAAGTAGTAGGTAGTGTTACTGTAATTTGCTTCTGTTATTCGTGTATCAGTTTTGAATTTCTATGAACGAGTAATGTATATTAGTAGTCACTAATTTATACTGTAGTTCAGGCCTGGGTATAGGTATACTTTAGCATGTCAATATCTGCTTTTACTTTTTGTCTATAAGGCTACGGCCTTACCAAATTTAATTGTTCATTATAGCTACTTTTACCATTTTTCAGCTGTAAATACTAAATAAAACTTGGCTAATTAAAACAAACAAACAAATAAACAAATAAGATCTGGAATCGAGTCTTAAATCAAGTCGTTGTGGTGACTCCGAATCGAATCCGAGTTTACCGACTCGAGTCAACAACTCGGGCAGCTGGTCGCCTTACATGCAGTCTGCATCAAAGCATCCACGTGATCTTGGAGTGATGGTCTATGTAGCAATTTACTTACATGATGACATTGTCAGTCCTATGCATTGCAGTCGGACATTCAACTCATATTAGTCGCCTCTTTCGACAAGCATGAGGGATCAGAAGACATATTCTTTCTTTGTCTCGTCTAAGTCCAAAGGCAACTCCTTATTTACTTCTACACTAGGGTTAAAGTTTAACTAGAGAGAGCGCCATGCTATCCTGTCAGCTGTCGTCCTTTTGGCCTGGTTCCTGTCTAATTCTCGGTCTGTCAGAGATTGTCTGATGTTGTCATCTCAACGAACTCTGGGTCGTCCTGGAGGTTTGAATCTCGGACTCTTGGTTTGCTACATTTCTCGTGTTAGCCGGTTTTCTTCCATTATGCAGACATGGCCAAACCATCATCGCATTTCAGAGCAAACGTGTGATTAACCTGCTGTGCCTTTGAAGGTGGAGAGGCTGACTTCTTACGGCCCCCATGCATGTCGCCTGACTGATTCACGGTATTACCCCTTACTTCCTTAGACACTCAGGTCCAGTCAGAAAGCATCCTCCTTTTTTCAGCAAATGGTCGGATCCGGTCTCAGTGGAGTTCCGGCAACTACAAGAGATCTAATATCTTTTAGTATACACTTATTGCAAACCACTCATTCCTGATTAACTAGTTACCTTATTTTCTTCGAACTTTCTTTTTCAAAGACAGGCACATTCTTTTTGCTGCTTTTGATGACGTGTCCTGTCCGTTTATCTTGTAATTGATAAGTATCATCATTATTGTCGTAAATTTATTTTGAGAGAAAAGAGTCTTAGAAATAGTGGTCCGGTTTAGAGTGAAAAATGATGATGGAAAGCTCAGTGATAGAAAATGTAGAGATTTAATAGTTACTTCACAGCGTGCTGGAGGAGAGTAAAGACAGACTTATTTACGACAAATCGTGTCTCTCAATCTTCTCTTTCACTCTCCTGGTCAAACAATTATTTGCCAGTTTTCCAGACTCGCATCTGCGCGCACACCGATTTGGTGTTTTCAAACACACACACGACGTTGATACAAACTATATTAAACGAATAGGGGAAAAGTTGGGCTTTGGGTATATCCAACACACAGAACTAAATGAGTTTATGTGATTTTATTCACTTTAAACATCAATCACTAAAAATATCAGATATTACATAAATTATCATAAGTACACAAATGCAAATAACAAGTTTGGAAGGGGTGAAGAAGATTGGTATCGACTAAGCCCTTCCCGCTCATTAGACAAAGACAAACCCAGTCCAGAGATAGATAATATCAGGAACACGGGTACGTTAACCTAACAGTAAAGTTAATTACTCTGAAAGAGGTGTTACCAAGTTAGGTATAAGTGATAGAAAAAAAAACCTGTTCTTCCCAGCTGTTCTTCCCTTTACTAAGCAAATGGAAAGGAGGTGGTTTTAAACAGAGTTAACAAATTATCAACTATCCCACTTAAAGGAACAATGTAGGGTATACAGAAAAGATATATGTTACCAGGTAAGCAAGTTAACAAAATGGTCACACAAAAGAATTAATTTCCTGTCATTCATACACGCGCTAGCAAAGGCCTTCACTCATCTTGCTCTCACTTACCGATTGTGAAAAAATCTTGCACTCCATAGAATAACACAACAGCAGTTACACCTCAACTAAATGTATGAGTGTTTGTTCAAGTTCTAGCCCCAGATTATCGGGTAGGCGGTCAGCACATAAAAGGATCCCGTAATCGCTGGAAAATGAATCTGTAGTTGTGTCTCTTTTCTTAATAACAGTTTCTATGGGAGGGCACGGTCTCTGATACCGGGGTGAGGATGGTGTGGTCTATTTGACTATGCCGCTGATAATAAAATTCTTACGCGTGCTGGTACACTTTATCCGTGAGGTATGGTTTAAGTCCAGTGAGAAAACTAGTCACATCACTGTTCAGGAAATTATGAATTATCTCTCTGTGTCAGTAAACTAACAAAGCTCGGGCCAGTGTTCTTCTTCCCGTTACGACTTAAGTTGTTTGATGGTGCGTTAAATTTGTCTTTGGGTGTGCTTTCTTTGCTATAAGTTAGATAGCGGAATTCCAAACATAGAATCGCCTCAAAGATTAAAAATTTACACAGTCTCAACAAGTTCTGCGTCAGGGGAACTCTACACACTGTTTATGCTTTGCTTTGCTTAGATTGATTTCTTTATTGCTTTCTTAATGCTGGGATCGCACAGGTTACGATCACTCTGTATGAAAGAAAAAAAAGACATGTAATATACCGAAAACAAATAACCTTCTAAAGCGCGATGAATTTCCCGTTAAGCCTATAATACACTCGAGTATTTAATTATGTATTTAATAAACACTGCGCGAATTCTAGTGGTTAAAAACACACATCTATAAAACTAGGACTTAACTGAATTTATTAATTATAAATTCCTTCGCGACTTTAAAAGTTAATTTAAGCATCTATTATCTTTTGAAATAATATAATAGATAGATCATTATATTTAAAACTGGAACTCTTGAGATGGTTTAATTAAATAGATTTAAATTAACACAAAATCCCTTGAAATAGAATGACTGAACTAGACCACTGATCACTTTACACAATATATATTACCGCTTTGCACAGAATAGAAATCACTGCAAATATATATAAAATCCAGGGGAAAATCTATAACAAGATTTCAATAAAGCTAGTGCTTCTGTAAAGGTCTGGCCAGCGAGTGATAACGTGTCTAGTTCTTCATGGTCTATTTAGCTAAAATGGAATGTAAGTTGAGTGGGACATGATAAACTTGACAACTTATTTGATCTCACGAACTTTTGGGGATCTGACCGCCAAATCAAGAGAAGAAGCCGCCCCCTGGTCTTCGTATCCGCTCGCTGCTGCCCGTTTCGCTTTCCCCCGTTCGCTCGGTTCCTCGATTGACACCGAGACGCGAAATTAGCGGCAAGCAACTGCGTCTCGTATCAGGGAAAACTACTGTCTTTGATAGCGCCGATAGTCTCCCCTAAGATCCCTCGGTCTGTCTCTTTGATCTCGTCGCTGTCTCCTACATGAGTCCCGGTGGAATGCGTTCTGGCAAACGAAAAGTTACAACAAATGTTCAGGGGTTCTAATGTTATGAAAAGCTAAAGGTCCCTTTAAATCATCCATCATATCAGGGAAAATTCACTTGTCAAACTAGACGTACGTCACAATCGTCCCCACTTTTAGACATGAAACCATTTTTCATGTTTCATTTTTTGACAATGGAGGTGACCTGATTGGTGATTTTAGGATGAGTGGTATCTTCAGTTTGCTCTTCTTCCTCTGTAGACCAGTTTCTACTCAGGAAATCAGCCCCGACATTCTGTCTTCCCGGAATATATTCCACTTTGAAAGAATAAACGCTTAAAAGGAGGGCCCAACGCATGATCCTAGCGTTAAATTCTTTATTGGCACCAAGAAATGCTAACGGAGCGTGGTCTGTTTGCACCGTGAAAGATGTACCATAAAGAAACTCATGATGGCGTCTGATACCGTCAATCAGAGCAAGACATTCCCTTTCAACTACGCTGTAGTTCCGTTCCGCTTTATTTAATTTCCGACTGCCATAGGCAACTGGAAATAGCATGTTCAGGTCACTGTCATCGGCTTGAAGCAGTGTTGACCCGATGCCCTGACCTGACGCGTCGACTCTCAGTACAAAAGGTTTCTTGAGGTCAGGCAACCTCAAAATGGGGTATGCAGACAACTGTCCTTTCAAAGTGCTATACGCGTGTTCGCACTTTTGATCCCATATGACCTTATCAGGACAACCTTTCTTTGTGAGGTCAGTCAGAGGTGCCGTCAGTCCGTTGAAGTTCTGGATGTACTTCTGATAGTATGCACATAGCGATATGAAGGAACGTACGTCTTTCTTCGTTCGGGGTCTTTTTGCTGCCACTATTTTCTCCACGTTCTTCTTAATAGGCCAACTGCATCCGTGAGAAATAGTGTGCCCCAGGAAGTCTAACTGTTCAAACCCGATGAGACATTTGCTAGGTCTGGCTGTGAGACCCGTTTCCTGTAGTCTCCTGAGGAGCATAGCAACCGTAGCAATATGTTCTTCATAGGTTTCCGATGCAATTAAGATGTCATCCATGAAATTATGGATATGGGGACTTTGCAAAGGTTCTAGAAGCTTCCTCATCATCCTGGTGAACACTCCTGGTGCGTTATGCAAACCGAACGGCATCACGTTAAATGTGTAATGTCCTTCACTAGTGCTGAAAGCTAACAAAGGTTTAATTTCCTCCTTGACTGGTATTTGATAATAACCTTTGCTGAGGTCAATCTTGGAGAAGATCTTTGCTTTGCTGAGCTTGGTGAACAACTCAGAAACAGTTTGGAGAGGTTCGGGCTGGAATTCCGTTACAGCGTTTAGCAACCTGTAATCAATGCACAGCCGAACTTCCTTATTGGGCTTCTGCAACAGCACTACACTCGAGCTGTAAGGAGATGTAGACTCACTGATAATTCCTGCCTGACGCAGCTTGTCTATTTCTCCGCGAAGTGCATCAGCTTTAGCGTACGGGATGGGGTAAACTCTGGTTTGAACAGGGGTCTCGTTTGTTAATTTCATATCAAATTCAATGAGATTTGTTCGACCAGGTACATCCGTTAAGACTGCACTGTACTGTTTTAGTAGAGCCCTGGTTTCTGTTTGTTGTTCTGGTGAGAGATTGTCGCCGAACTTGACATCTTTAAAGGATTCTGTGGGTTGCAATGGATACTCCATGCAACCATCATCATCTTCCTCGTCTTCCGTTGCTATGGCGACAGCCAGGAGATGCTCGGAGGATGGCACCGGTCTTTCCAAATATTTCTTTAGCAGATTTATGTGGAAGACCTTCTCCTTTCCTTTGATGGAGATCTTGTAGTTGGTACGTGAGATCTTTTTAAGGACGGTAAACGGTCCTTGCCATCCGATGCGAAGTTTATTGCTTCCGGTTGGAAGTAGCAATAGGACTTTCTCCCCTGGTTGTAGTTCTCTCTCTTTTGCAGCTTTGTTGTATCTTTTAGTAATTTTAGCGCGGGCTTTCTTAAGGTTGGTAGTAGCTAGATCCCATCCTAGCTTTAGCCTTTCCTTAAGCTCAGATACATACTTGCTTGCAGAGACGACTGTCTCGTCAGCCTTCTGGTCTGTCAGGGACCGAAGTAAGGCTTCTAGTGGCCCCTTAATAGGTCTGCCAAATAAAAGTGTAGCTGGCGCAAAACCCGTAGACGCTTGGGGTACCTCTCGGTAGGCGAATAAGGCAGCCGATATATATTGGTCCCAGTCTTCCGGTTTCTCCTGACCCAGCTTACGTAACATCATGGTGAGGGTACCGTTAAAACGTTCCACGAGCCCATTTCCGGCCGGATGGTAGGGACTTGTGTGGATATGTTTGGCCCTCAAGATCTTAAAGATCTCCTCCATTAACAGGCTACGGAATTGGGATCCATTGTCCGTCAAACTTGTTGAGGGAATCCCAACCGTGTAAAAATTTGCACAAGGGCTTCTGCGACATGCTTTCCTCTGTCTCCTGACCGGGTTTGACTAGGTGCCTAGCGACAATACAATCAAAACTTAATCCAGTGTCAAAAAGCCAAGTAGTAGAGGTACCGTTCAAAATTACAGTTCCTCGAGTTGAGGGTCGGTCCCCCTCAGGTTGAGAATCACTGACATTGACTCTACCTTTCGAGGCTGTATGCAAACATCCAATGCGGTTTGCACCGGTTTGTTTGCCCTGATCAGACGTTCCTGGTGTAGGGGTCTTCCCTTTTCCTTGACCTTGGTGGCCGCGCTGCCACGTAGGCTTGTTGGGTTGATCAGAATTAGTGTTGGGGGGGTATCGGGTTTTGTAGAATTTCGATTTTTCCTGGGGGGGTTTCTGGGTATTGTTATCTCGTTGGTTATAATGTTGAGAGGAAGTGGAAGAATAGGATGCCTGCTCTAGATTCTGTTTTCGAGATGGCTCATCGGTGGGTTTACGTTTAGTGCTGGGAAGTTCGGCCATTGCATTGCTATAGCGTTCGGCTTTATTGAGTATGTCTTCAAGCCTCACTGCCCCCTGTTCCGCCAAAAATCTACGTTTTTCATTTGACAAAGTGGATTTTATCTGCTCCACAAGAACGAGTTCGAGGAGTCCCTCATATGAAAGAGGTAGGTCAGATAATTCAATGCACTTTGTCAGATAACCCGTGAGACGTGAAGAGAACTGGGGAAATGTTTCCGTGCTCTCTTTTCGGCTGTTTCTGAACAACTGCAGAAACTTTCGGGCAGTCATCTCAAACTGCTGTAGTAAGGCCTTTTTCAACATGTCGTAATCATGTTGATTCGGTCCCAGCTTTGTGTACACGTCATAAGCATTGCCTTTCAGTGACGTTGAAAGTTTGAGCGCCCAGCGGGTACTCTCTAACCCATAAAGATTCGCGAGTCTCTCGAATTTTTCTAGGTAGCTGTCAATTTTTTCGTTAGGGCTAGGAAAAGATTCTAAAGAAAACGACATAGCAGTTAATTGGGCAGATTGAGTACTGGAGAGGTCCATTGATTGAGACTGGGGCGAAGACGGCTCTCCGTTAGTCGAAGTAGAGGCGCCCCGACTCTCTAGAGCCTTAAGCGCCAGTTGATGCTGTCTTTCCTTGTCTCTCTCTCTCTCTCTCTCTGCGAGTTTCCATCTCTGCTTCAATTTTCTTCTGTTCCAAAAGACGTTCTTCCGCTTCTTTCTTATCTGCCCTCTCCTGGGCTTCTCTCCTCTCTGTTCTTTCTTTCTCTTCCTTCCTCTCAGCTTCTGCTCTCTGTTGCTCCGCCTTACTCTCAGCTTCGGCTCTCTGTTGCTCCGCCTTCCTCTCAGCTTCGGCTCTCTGTTGCTCCGCGTCATATATTTCCAATTCCTGGTTAATAAACGCGTTTGCAGCTTCTGCATCTAATCCTGCCTCTTTCGCTTCCAGCCTCAAGATGGACCTCATCTTTATCCTCTCTGCCATTGTTAAAGAATAAGATGAAGTATGCTTAGAGAACTAGTAAGAAGAAACGCGAAAGGGAGGAACTCTGAACCGCTACGAGAAAAAAACACAAGTACAAATTTACCTGTGTTACCTCCTACCTGTACTGTGCAAACTTATCGCTGCTATTATCTGGCAATTAAGGCTCTAAACGCAAGCGACTATGCCACTAAATGGTAAGTTACACTGGAAAAGAATCTACTTTTACTAACAGTAGAGAAAAATTTATATTAAAACAATTTTAAGAAAAAAAAAAATTTTCCCTAAATTTTTAATCTCTGACAACAAACTCCGTCCCTAAAGTCAATTATTGAGATGAGACGTTGTTAACTTAATTTTTCAAAATCAGAACAATCCGTCTTTAGCTAAGCTCAACTCTTTTTAACTTCAAAAACCTTAGTGACTGTAAAACAATCACGCAATCCCAGCAACTTTTATAAAGAAAGAAATTGAATTATCTCCGCCAGAGGATAATTAAAATAGCAAATATATTTGTTTATCTGTACTTTCTACTGCTGTGGAGAGAAAACAACCTGTAAATATGCTGTGTGGACAACCCAAATACTTAAAGAACGTTTGTCTAGGGGTGTAATTATTTATTTATTTCCCTAATTCACAAAGACAAATCATTCACACTCTACCTAGTTAGACCCAAACTAAATCAGACTCAAAATATCTTTAACCCGGCTATGCGATTGCCTCAAATGTAGCTCAAGATCCCAGAACCAGCCCACAAATATGTGTGCATCAAATGTATCTCAAAATTATCCCGGCGAGCCGGCCAAATATTGTCGTAAATTTATTTTGAGAGAAAAGAGTCGTAGAAATAGTGGTCCGGTTTAGAGTGGAAAATGATGATGGAAAGCTCAGTGATAGAAAATGTAGAGATTTAATAGTTGCTTCACAGCGTGCTGGAGGAGAGTAAAGACAGACTTATTTACGACAAATCGTTTCTCTCAATCTTCTCTTTCACTCTCCTGGTCAAACAATTATTTGCCAGTTTTCCAGACTCGCATCTGCGCGCACACCGATTTGGTGTTTTCAAACACACACACGACGTTGATACAAACTATATTAAACGAATAGGGGAAAAGTTGGGCTTTGGGTATATCCAACACACAGAACTAAATGAATGAGTTTATGTGATTTTATTCACTTTAAACATCAATCACTAAAAATATCAGATATTACATAAATTATCATAAGTACACAAATGCAAATAACAAGTTTGGAAGGGGTGAAGAAGATTGGTATCGACTAAGCCCTTCCCGCTTATTAGACAAAGATAAACCCAGTCCAGAGATAGATAATATCAGGAACATAGGTACGTTAACCTAACAGTGAAGTTAATTACTCTGAAAGAGGTGTTACAAAGTTAGGTATAGGTGATAGAAAAAAAAACCTGTTCTTCCCAGCTGTTCTTCCCTTTACTAAGCAAATGGAAAGGAGGTGGTTTTAAACAGAGTTAACAAATTATCAACTATCCCACTTAAAGGAACAATGTAGGGTATACAGAAAAGATATATATTACCAGGTAAGCAAGTTAACAAAATGGTCACACAAAAGAATTAATTTCCTGTCATTCATACACGCGCTAGCAAAGGCCTTCACTCATCTTGCTCTCACTTACCGATTGTGAAAAAATCTTGCACTCCATAGAATAACACAACAGCAGTTACACCTCAACTAAATGTATGAGTGTTTGTTCAAGTTCTAGCCCCAGATTATCGGGTAGGCGGTCAGCACATAAAAGGATCCCGTAATCGCTGGAAAATGAATCTGTAGTTGTGTCTCTTTTCTTAATAACAGTTTCTATGGGAGGGCACGGTCTCTGATACCGGGGTGAGGATGGTGTGGTCTATTTGACTATGCCGCTGATAATAAAATTCTTACGCGTGCTGGTACACTTTATCCGTGAGGTATGGTTTAAGTCCAGTGAGAAAACTAGTCACATCACTGTTCAGGAAATTATGAATTATCTCTCTGTGTCAGTAAACTAACAAAGCTCGGGCCAGTGTTCTTCTTCCCGTTACGACTTAAGTTGTTTGATGGTGCGTTAAATTTGTCTTTGGGTGTGCTTTCTTTGCTATAAGTTAGATAGCGGAATTCCAAACATAGAATCGCCTCAAAGATTAAAAATTTACACAGTCTCAACAAGTTCTGCGTCAGGGGAACTCTACACACTGTTTATGCTTTGCTTTGCTTAGATTGATTTCTTTATTGCTTTCTTAATGCTGGGATCGCACAGGTTACGATCACTCTGTATGAAAGAAAAAAAAAGACATGTAATATACCGAAAACAAATAACCTTCTAAAGCGCGATGAATTTCCCGTTAAGCCTATAATACACTCGAGTATTTAATTATGTATTTAATAAACACTGCGCGAATTCTAGTGGTTAAAAACCCACATCTATAAAACTAGGACTTAACTGAATTTATTAATTATAAATTCCTTCGCGACTTTAAAAGTTAATTTAAGCATCTATTATCTTTTGAAATAATATAATAGATAGATCATTATATTTAAAACTGGAACTCTTGAGATGGTTTAATTTAATAGATTTAAATTAACACAAAATCCATTGAAATAGAATGACTGAACTAGACCACTGATCACTTTACACAATATATATTACCGCTTTGCACAGAATAGAAATCACTGCAAATATATATATAAAATCCAGGGGAAAATCTATAACAAGATTTCAATAAAGCTAGTGCTTCTGTAAAGGTCTGGCCAGCGAGTGATAACGTGTCTAGTTCTTCATGGTCTATTTAGCTAAAATGGAATGTAAGTTGAGTGGGACATGATAAACTTGACAACTTATTTGATCTCACGAACTTTTGGGGATCTGACCGCCAAATCAAGAGAAGAAGCCGCCCCCTGGTCTTCGTATCCGCTCGCTGCTGCCCGTTTCGCTTTCCCCCGTTCGCTCGGTTCCTCGATTGACACCGAGACGCGAAATTAGCGGCAAGCAACTGCGTCTCGTATCAGGGACCACTACTGTCTTTGATAGCGCCGATAGTCTCCCCTAAAATCCCTCGGTCTGTCTCTTTGATCTCGTGCCGCCTACTAAATGAGTCCCGGTGGAATGAGTTCTGGCAAACGAAAAGTTACAACAAATGTTCAGGGGTTCTAATGTTATGAAAAGCTAAAAGTCCCTTTAAATCATCCATCATATCAGGGGGAATTCACTTGTCAAACTAGACGTACGTCACAATCGTCCCCACTTTTAGACATGAAACCATTTTTCATGTTTCATTTTTTGACAATGGAGGTGACCTGATTGGTGATTTTAGGATGAGTGGTATCTTCAGTTTGCTCTTCTTCCTCTGTAGACCAGTTTCTACTCAGGAAATCAGCCCCGACATTCTGTCTTCCCGGAATATATTCCACTTTGAAAGAATAAACGCTTAAAAGAAGCGCCCAACGCATGATCCTTGCGTTAAATTCTTTATTGGCACCAAGAAATGCTAACGGAGCGTGGTCTGTTTGCACCGTGAAAGATGTACCATAAAGAAACTCATGATGGCGTCTGATACCGTCAATCAGAGCAAGACATTCCCTTTCAACTACGCTGTAGTTCCGTTCCGCTTTATTTAATTTCCGACTGCCATAGGCAACTGGAAATAGCATGTTCAGGTCACTGTCATCGGCTTGAAGCAGTGTTGACCCGATGCCCTGACCTGACGCGTCGACTCTCAGTACAAAAGGTTTCTTGAGGTCAGGCAACCTCAAAATGGGGTATGCAGACAACTGTCCTTTCAAAGTGCTATACGCGTGTTCGCACTTTTGATCCCATATGACCTTATCAGGACAACCTTTCTTTGTGAGGTCAGTCAGAGGTGCCGTCAGTCCGTTGAAGTTCTGGATGTACTTCTGATAGTATGCACATAGCGATATGAAGGAACGTACGTCTTTCTTCGTTCGGGGTCTTTTTGCTGCCACTATTTTCTCCACGTTCTTCTTAATAGGCCAACTGCATCCGTGAGAAATAGTGTGCCCCAGGAAGTCTAACTGTTCAAACCCGATGAGACATTTGCTAGGTCTGGCTGTGAGACCCGTTTCCTGTAGTCTCCTGAGGAGCATAGCAACCGTAGCAATATGTTCTTCATAGGTTTCCGATGCAATTAAGATGTCATCCATGAAATTATGGATATGGGGACTTTGCAAAGGTTGTAGAAGCTTCCTCATCATCCTGGTGAACACTCCTGGTGCGTTATGCAAACCGAACGGCATCACGTTAAATGTGTAATGTCCTTCACTAGTGCTGAAAGCTAACAAAGGTTTAATTTCCTCCTTGACTGGTATTTGATAATAACCTTTGCTGAGGTCAATCTTGGAGAAGATCTTTGCTTTGCTGAGCTTGGTGAACAACTCAGAAACAGTTTGGAGAGGTTCGGGCTGGAATTCCGTTACAGCGTTTAGCAACCTGTAATCAATGCACAGCCGAACTTCCTTATTGGGCTTCTGCAACAGCACTACACTCGAGCTGTAAGGAGATGTAGACTCACTGATAATTCCTGCCTGACGCAGCTTGTCTATTTCTCCGCGAAGTGCATCAGCTTTAGCGTACGGGATGGGGTAAACTCTGGTTTGAACAGGGGTCTCGTTTGTTAATTTCATATCAAATTCAATGAGATTTGTTCGACCAGGTACATCCGTTAAGACTGCACTGTACTGTTTTAGTAGAGCCCTGGTTTCTGTTTGTTGTTCTGGTGAGAGATTGTCGCCGAACTTGACATCTTTAAAGGATTCTGTGGGTTGCAATGGATACTCCATGCAACCATCATCATCTTCCTCGTCTTCCGTTGCTATGGCGACAGCCAGGAGATGCTCGGAGGATGGCACCGGTCTTTCCAAATATTTCTTTAGCAGATTTATGTGGAAGACCTTCTCCTTTCCTTTGATGGAGATCTTGTAGTTGGTACGTGAGATCTTTTTAAGGACGGTAAACGGTCCTTGCCATCCGATGCGAAGTTTATTGCTTCCGGTTGGAAGTAGCAATAGGACTTTCTCCCCTGGTTGTAGTTCTCTCTCTTTTGCAGCTTTGTTGTATCTTTTAGTAATTTTAGCGCGGGCTTTCTTAAGGTTGGTAGTAGCTAGATCCCATCCTAGCTTTAGCCTTTCCTTAAGCTCAGATACATACTTGCTTGCAGAGACGACTGTCTCGTCAGCCTTCTGGTCTGTCAGGGACCGAAGTAAGGCTTCTAGTGGCCCCTTAATAGGTCTGCCAAATAAAAGTGTAGCTGGCGCAAAACCCGTAGACGCTTGGGGTACCTCTCGGTAGGCGAATAAGGCAGCCGATATATATTGGTCCCAGTCTTCCGGTTTCTCCTGACCCAGCTTACGTAACATCATGGTGAGGGTACCGTTAAAACGTTCCACGAGCCCATTTCCGGCCGGATGGTAGGGACTTGTGTGGATATGTTTGGCCCTCAAGATCTTAAAGATCTCCTCCATTAACAGGCTACGGAATTGGGATCCATTGTCCGTCAAAACTTGTTGAGGGAATCCCAACCGTGTAAAAATTTGCACAAGGGCTTCTGCGACATGCTTTCCTCTGTCTCCTGACCGGGTTTGACTAGGTGCTTAGCGACAATACAATCAAAACTTAATCCAGTGTCCACAAGACAAGTAGTAGAGGTACCGTTCAAAATTACAGTTCCTCGAGTTGAGGGTCGGTCCCCCTCAGGTTGAGAATCACTGACATTGACTCTACCTTTCGAGGCTGTATGCAAACATCCAATGCGGTTTGCACCGGTTTGTTTGCCCTGATCAGACGTTCCTGGTGTAGGGGTCTTCCCTTTTCCTTGACCTTGGTGGCCGCGCTGCCACGTAGGCTTGTTGGGTTGATCAGAATTAGTGTTGGGGGGGTATCGGGTTTTGTAGAATTTCGATTTTTCCTGGGGGGGTTTCTGGGTATTGTTATCTCGTTGGTTATAATGTTGAGAGGAAGTGGAAGAATAGGATGCCTGCTCTAGATTCTGTTTTCGAGATGGCTCATCGGTGGGTTTACGTTTAGTGCTGGGAAGTTCGGCCATTGCATTGCTATAGCGTTCGGCTTTATTGAGTATGTCTTCAAGCCTGACTGCCCCCTGTTCCGCCAAAAATCTACGTTTTTCATTCGACAAAGTGGATTTTATCTGCTCCACAAGAACGAGTTCGAGGAGTCCCTCATATGAAAGAGGTAGGTCAGATAATTCAATGCACTTTGTCAGATAACCCGTGAGACGTGAAGAGAACTGGGGAAATGTTTCCGTGCTCTCTTTTCGGCTGTTTCTGAACAACTGCAGAAACTTTCGGGCAGTCATCTCAAACTGCTGTAGTAAGGCCTTTTTCAACATGTCGTAATCATGTTGATTCGGTCCCAGCTTTGTGTACACGTCATAAGCATTGCCTTTCAGTGACGTTGAAAGTTTGAGCGCCCAGCGGGTACTCTCTAACCCATAAAGATTCGCGAGTCTCTCGAATTTTTCTAGGTAGCTGTCAATTTTTTCGTTAGGGCTAGGAAAAGATTCTAAAGAAAACGACATAGCAGTTAATTGGGCAGATTGAGTACTGGAGAGGTCCATTGATTGAGACTGGGGCGAAGACGGCTCTCCGTTAGTCGAAGTAGAGGCGCCCCGACTCTCTAGAGCCTTAAGCGCCAGTTGATGCTGTCTTTCCTTGTCTCTCTCTCTCTCTCTGCGAGTTTCCATCTCTGCTTCAATTTTCTTCTGTTCCAAAAGACGTTCTTCCGCTTCTTTCTTATCTGCCCTCTCCTGGGCTTCTCTCCTCTCTGTTCTTTCTTTCTCTTCCTTCCTCTCAGCTTCTGCTCTCTGTTGCTCCGCCTTCCTCTCAGCTTCGGCTCTCTGTTGCTCCGCCTTCCTCTCAGCTTCGGCTCTCTGTTGCTCCGCGTCATATATTTCCAATTCCTGGTTAATAAACGCGTTTGCAGCTTCTGCATCTAATCCTGCCTCTTTCGCTTCCAGCCTCAAGATGGACCTCATCTTTATCCTCTCTGCCATTGTTAAAGAATAAGATGAAGTATGCTTAGAGAACTAGTAAGAAGAAACGCGAAAGGGAGGAACTCTGAACCGCTACGAGAAAAAAACACAAGTATAAATTTACCTGTGTTACCTCCTACCTGTACTGTGCAAACTTATCGCTGCTATTATCTGGCAATTAAGGCTCTAAACGCAAGCGACTATGCCACTAAATGGTAAGTTACACTGGAAAAGAATCTACTTTTACTAACAGTAGAGAAAAATTTATATTAAAACAATTTAAAAGGAAAAAAAAAATTTTTCCTAAATTTTTAATCTCTGACAACAAACTCCGTCCCTAAAGTCAATTATTGAGATGAGACGTTGTTAACTTAATTTTTCAAAATCAGAACAATCCGTCTTTAGCTAAGCTCAACTCTTTTTAACTTCAAAAACCTTAGTGACTGTAAAACAATCACGCAATCCCAGCAACTTTTATAAAGAAAGAAATTGAATTATCTCCGCCAGAGGATAATTAAAATAGCAAATATATTTGTTTATCTGTACTTTCTACTGCTGTGGAGAGAAAACAACCTGTAAATATGCTGTGTGGACAACCCAAATACTTAAAGAACGTTTGTCTAGGGGTGTAATTATTTATTTATTTCCCTAATTCACAAAGACAAATCATTCACACTCTACCTAGTTAGACCCAACTAAATCAGACTCAAAATATCTTTAACCCGGCTATGCGATTGCCTCAAATGTAGCTCAAGATCCCAGAACCAGCCCACAAATATGTGTGCATCAAATGTATCTCAAAATTATCCCGGCGAGCCGGCCAAATATTGTCGTAAATTTATTTTGAGAGAAAAGAGTCTTAGAAATAGTGGTCCGGTTTAGAGTGGAAAATGATGATGGAAAGCTCAGTGATAGAAAATGTAGAGATTTAATAGTTGCTTCACAGCGTGCTGGAGGAGAGTAAAGACAGACTTATTTACGACAAATCGTGTCTCTCAATCTTCTCTTTCACTCTCCTGGTCAAACAATTATTTGCCAGTTTTCCAGCCTCGCATCTGCGCGCTCACCGCTTCGGTGTTTTCAAACACACACACGACGTTGATACAAACTATATTAAACGAATAGGGGAAAAGTTGGGCTTTGGGTATATCCAACACACAGAACTAAATGAGTTTATGTGATTTTATTCACTTTAAACATCAATCACTAAAAATATCAGATATTACATAAATTATCATAAGTACACAAATGCAAATAACAAGTTTGGAAGGGGTGAAGAAGATTGGTATCGACTAAGCCCTTCCCGCTTATTAGACAAAGATAAACCCAGTCCAAAGATAGATAATATCAGGAACATAGGTACGTTAACCTAACAGTGAAGTTAATTACTCTGAAAGAGGTGTTACAAAATTAGGTATAGGTGATAGAAAAAAAAACCTGTTCTTCCCAGCTGTTCTTCCCTTTACTAAGCAAATGGAAAGGAGGTGGTTTTAAACAGAGTTAACAAATTATCAACTATCCCACTTAAAGGAACAATGTAGGGTATACAGAAAAGATATATATTACCAGGTAAGCAAGTTAACAAAATGGTCACACAAAAGAATTAATTTCCTGTCATTCATACACGCGCTAGCAAAGGCCTTCACTCATCTTGCTCTCACTTACCGATTGTGAAAAAATCTTGCACTCCATAGAATAACACAACAGCAGTTACACCTCAACTAAATGTATGAGTGTTTGTTCAAGTTCTAGCCCCAGATTAGCGGGTAGGCGGTCAGCACATAAAAGGATCCCGTAATCGCTGGAAAATGAATCTGTAGTTGTGTCTCTTTTCTTAATAACAGTTTCTATGGGAGGGCACGGTCTCTGATACCGGGGTGAGGATGGTGTGGTCTATTTGACTATGCCGCTGATAATAAAATTCTTACGCGTGCTGGTACACTTTATCCGTGAGGTATGGTTTAAGTCCAGTGAGAAAACTAGTCAGGAAATTATGAATTATCTCTTTGTGTCAGTAAACTAACAAAGCTCGGGCCAGTGTTCTTCTTCCCGTTACGACTTAAGTTGTTTGATGGTGCGTTAAATTTGTCTTTGGGTGTGCTTTCTTTGCTATAAGTTAGATAGCGGAATTCCAAACATAGAATCGCCTCAAAGATTAAAAATTTACACAGTCTCAACAAGTTCTGCGTCAGGGGAACTCTACACACTGTTTATGCTTTGCTTTGCTTAGATTGATTTCTTTATTGCTTTCTTAATGCTGGGATCGCACAGGTTACGATCACTCTGTATGAAAGAAAAAAAAAGACATGTAATATACCGAAAACAAATAACCTTCTAAAGCGCGATGAATTTCCCGTTAAGCCTATAATACACTCGAGTATTTAATTATGTATTTAATAAACACTGCGCGAATTCTAGTGGTTAAAAACCCACATCTATAAAACTAGGACTTAACTGAATTTATTAATTATAAATTCCTTCGCGACTTTAAAAGTTAATTTAAGCATCTATTATCTTTTGAAATAATATAATAGATAGATCATTATATTTACCACTGGAACTATTGAGATGGTTTAATTAATAGATTTAAATTAACACAAAATCCATTGAAATAGAATGACTGAACTAGACCACTGATCACTTTACACAATATATATTACCGCTCTGCACAGAATAGAAATCACTGCAAATATATATATAAAATCCAGGGGAAAATCTATAACAAGATTTCAATAAAGCTAGTGCTTCTGTAAAGGTCTGGCCAGCGAGTGATAACGTGTCTAGTTCTTCATGGTCTATTTAGCTAAAATGGAATGTAAGTTGAGTGGGACATGATAAACTTGACAACTTATTTGATCTCACGAACTTTTGGGGATCTGACCGCCAAATCAAGAGAAGAAGCCGCCCCCTGGTCTTCGTATCCGCTCGCTGCTGCCCGTTTCGCTTTCCCCCGTTCGCTCGGTTCCTCGATTGACACCGAGACGCGAAATTAGCGGCAAGCAACTGCGTCTCGTATCAGGGACCACTACTGTCTTTGATAGCGCCGATAGTCTCCCCTAAAATCCCTCGGTCTGTCTCTTTGATCTCGTGCCGCCTACTAAATGAGTCCCGGTGGAATGAGTTCTGGCAAACGAAAAGTTACAACAAATGTTCAGGGGTTCTAATGTTATGAAAAGCTAAAAGTCCCTTTAAATCATCCATCATATCAGGGAGAATTCACTTGTCAAACTAGACGTACGTCACAATTATCATAATGGTCATTATCATCGTCATCATAATGGTCATTATCATCGCCATCACAATGGTCATTATCATCGTCATCATAATGGTCATTATTATCGTCATCATAATGGTCATCCTTTAACTCACCAAAGAGCATAGGATTTCAACAAACTTACGCCTAGTCTTCGTGTCCCGTGCCATCAGGTCAAGGTCTTTTCATGTCATCTTAATCCCCTTAATATCTTTATTCAGCTCTCTTTTCCGTATGTTCTTTGGTCTCTCTCTCTCTCTCTCTCTCTCTCTCTCTCTCTCTCTCTCTCTCTCTATCCCTCTTACCTTGTGGATTCCTGAACAAGGACTGCCTCGTAATGATATTAAAAGGTTACCTCATTGTGTGTCCTTTTCATCGGCAAAGTCTGCTTCTCACTTCTTCTTCCTCTGGCATTTGTTTGCTTCTTGACATTAGTTCGATATTAGCGATCTTGTCATCCCACTTCAATACTTTTATTCTACGCAAGCTCCCACTAATGAAAGTCTGTAGCTTGTGATTGATATCTTTGGAAATAAGCGAAGTTCCCCTGTTATTAATGATTCTTTCACTTGTCTCTGAGACATACATAGACTAATAACAAATATCATTTAGCAAAACGTTTACATAAGATAAAGTCTGGGCGCTGTTCAACGCCTGGGGAGTAAAGAGACGAGTAAGGTGTTGATATTACTAAGGTATGCAGAAAATCATCTGACTGGAGTTTCCTATTTGCAATCCTAAAAATGTGGTACATCACATCGTGAATGTCTGGCACTCAAAGAATGCAACTCTCAGTATCTCTTGATTATTATCTTTCTGATAGAAAAACTCCAGTACACAAGGTAAATATCGTCCAATAGCAGAACGTGTCGTAGGGGAGTTATGTGTTAGAGACTTCACTATACTAGGTCCAGCCTTTTATGAGGTGGGTTGAATAATTCTCTTCCTCGCTACCTTTACCTACCTAACTCACGAGCAAAGTCAAGCACCTATTTACAGTGGGTAGATTGGAGCCTGATTCAACCAGGGTTTGATCTACTAACCCAGTAAACTGTGTCGAGAAAGGCGCTCTATCTGTTTAGTCAGTCGGACATTCTAATCTCCAGAGATTACCAGGAAGAAATAGGGATACCTTTTGACGTACTTTCATATAAAGACAGACGAGAGAAGCGAACAGAAACTTTCACATAACGACAGACTGGAGTAGCAAAAGAACCTTTCATATAACGACAGATTTAAAAAGTGAACAGGAACTTTCATATAACGACACATTTTGGGAGCAAGAGGAAATGTCATATAACGACAGATTAGAGAAGTAAACCGAAACGTTCATACAACGACAGATTAGAGAAGTAAACAGAAACGTTCATATAACGACAGATTAGAGAAGTAAACAAAAACGTTCATATAACGACAGATTAGAGAAGTAAACAGAAACGTTCATATGACGGCAGATTAGAGAAGTAAACCGAAACGTTCATATAACGACAGATTAGAGAAGTAAACAGAAACGTTCATATAACGACAGATTAGAGAAGTAAACCGAAACGTTCATATAACGACAGATTAGAGAAGTAAACAGAAACGTTCATATAACGACAGATTAGAGAAGTAAACCGAAACGTTCATATAACGACAGATTAGAGAAGTAAACAGAAACGTTCATATAACGACAGATTAGAGAAGTGAACAGAAACGTTCATATAACGACAGATTAGAGAAGTAAACCGAAACGTTCATATAACGACAGATTAGAGAAGTAAACAGAAACGTTCATATAACGACAGATTAGAGAAGTGAACAGAAACGTTCATATAACGACACACTTTGGGAGCAAGAGGAACTTTCATTTACAGACACGCTGGAAGAGCAAGAGGAAATTTCATAAAACGATAGACTGGAGGCGCACTAAGAAATTTCATATAACAACAGATTAGAGAAGTGAAGAAGAGTTTTCATATAACGGCAGATTAGAGAAGTGAAGAGGAACTTTCATACAACAACAGATTAGAGAAGTGAAGAGGAGCTTTCATATAACAACAGATTAGAGAAGTGAAGAGGAGCTTTCATATAACAACAGATTAGAGAAGCGAAGAAGAGTTTTCATATAACGGCAGATTAGAGAAGTGAAGAGGAACTTTCATACAACAACAGATTAGAGAAGTGAAGAGGAGCTTTCATATAACAACAGATTAGAGAAGTGAAGAGGAGCTTTCATATAACAACAGATTAGAGAAGTGAAGAGGAGCTTTCATATAATAACAGATTAGAGAAGTGAAGAGGAGCTTTCATATAACAACAGATTAGAGAAGTGAAGAGGAGCTTTCATATAACAACAGATTAGAGAAGTGAAGAGGAGCTTTCATATAACGACAGACTGGAGGAGCAAGAGGAACTTTCATATAACGATAGACTGGAGGCGCACTAAGAAATTTCATATAACAACAGATTAGAGAAGTGAAGAGGAGCTTTCATATAACAACAGATTAGAGAAGTGAAGAGGAGCTTTCATATAACGGCAGATTAGAGAAGTGAAGAGGAGCTTTCATACAACAACAGATTAGAGAAGTGAAGAGGAGCTTTCATTTAACGACAGATTAGAGAAGTGAAGGGTAGCTTTCATATAACTGTAGCGTAAGGGTTTTTTTTAAGTGTGATGATAGTGTTAGAGAAGTGATAGGCTAAGTATTCTCTCTAGAATGTGAGTGTCGCATAGAGATTATGATCAATAAATTTTCTGTATTTCCTTTCTTTTTCTACCCGTGTCCTCCACTTTATTATCGCTCTTTTATCCTTTTTCTGTGTTTTTCGCATTCGTACGTTTGCGACTATAAACATTACTATTTTCCCATTCAAACTTTCGCCTGTTTCTTTTCTCATTTAGAAACGCACACGCATGTTATTATATAACGTGTTAGTCGCTGCAGTCAGACGAGATGAGTGATTATGTTTCATACTCAGACATAGGAGCAGACTTTTGGTCTAGCATTTTCACCTGACACGAACGTTTCTCCGGCGTGCGGTGTGATAACCGACATCTACACGGCGCAGAATGAGACATTTGTCTGGTAATTTCCTGTGTCACGGCACTCTCAGACAGTTTCGTAGCGTGAGGTGTCTAAGACGCGTTTGGCATGTTATGTCCAGCGTCTAAGGTACGTAGGTGTTAGGAAAGGGGGGAGATCGGGTTTTTGGAAATAGTGGGATCTTTTGTCTGGTTTAAGATATTAACCAGAGTTTGAAACTAGATTTTCATTCGTACTCCTAAATCTGCAGTAGACAGATCGCCAGGCCAGAAGAATATCTTGTGTATTGAAAAGTCTTTAGTTTCTGGGCAATCTTTGCCGAGTTCTAGACTACCATTATATTGAATGATTCTAGTTCGTGGTATTAATCTGTAGTTCTGTGCGGAGGTAAATATTATATTAAGTATTTAATATTTTGTGAGTGATTAAGTGTTGAATCGCCTATTTTTCACTAGTTCTTTTGTGCAGAGAGAATTAAAATATAGTCTGTATTATTTTCTAGTGACGTGTTTCAGTGGAAAGCAGAATAAATTAAATTTCTAGCTTAAAATCGTGCAGCTATAAATGAATTTGATTTTACTACTAAATAATCAGACGAGAATATAATTTAAAATTAACTTATAACTGAAATGCTACATCAGTGAGTATTGACGGGATACTTATGTATTCCTAATTCATGTTGATTGATTTTATGAATATAACTTATTTCATGGGAAGTTTTAAATGATAAGTCAAGCTGTACGCTTGCAGTTTAAAATGTAAGTTATAACGAGTACATAGTATGTATAATTATTTTATATGTGTTTTTTCCTCTATTTAAAGAAGAAAACTGGGGTTAACCCAAACTTTGCCAGCGTTAAGTACTGATAAGTAATATCTGAGAAGAACTAAAACATTTTCCTTAAAAGACTTGGTGTAAAATCTTTACAAGAACTTTAAAGGTGAAATGACATAACGGGCCTATTGCGCCAGATTTTATTCTTCCTGAGAAAACTTAAGTACAGTTCAGCCCTTGTGGCAAGTAAACTATTACAAACAGTAACGTTCCGCAAATTATGTCAACTTGTGGTGTGACCAAGAATTTTTTTACCTTTTGATCGAAGTTACAAATCTGACATTGTTCCTAAGTAGTGGAAACCTCGTGATTCTGATCCTGTGAGCCCGCTTGAAAAACTAATTCTACCTGAACTGATAAAGTGATACTAACTTAAAATCTGAACAAAATCATCGCCTGAAGAGGACGCTCCCAGGACAAATTGGATGAAACCAAGATCTGCAGAGCTGGGTATCCGCTTCACCAAACGATAAAACAGATTGTGTCATAACGTGCGCCAGACGGCGAACAACAGCAAGCTATAGGGTAAGAAAGTGAGAAATGCACGACAGGGCCCTGATGAATGAACCGAGAGAAAGCAGGAACGAGTGACTCTTTTATAGTATACCCAATTTCACCCACTTTCTAATTTCTTTATGCAAGTTTTGTTGCAAAGAAGATAGTTTTCCTTAGGATAGATCATACTAATAATATCTAAGTCTGTTCATACCTTTAAAAGGGGAAAATCATTAGATTACCGCTAATGTATCCTTGATTCCTTGGGGCTATCACTTCCTTCTAACAGGACTGTGGGCATACCTTGAGGGATAAGATCATACCGTGGGTCTATCATTCTTGTAGCATCTTTCTTGACTTTATGACTATTTGTATATGCTTTCGATGTAATTTTATATGTTTTGATGTAAGTTTACTATGATAATTAAACTACAACTAAACTTATTCCAGTGTTGCGGTCAGTTCGTTCCCATAATATCTATATAACCATTGTTATAGTTTTCCCACGCCTGTACGTCTAACTGTCGTCTTATGTGTGTGTGTATGTGTGTGGAGATATATATATATTTAATATATATGTGTATAGACTGCCTGACTCATCTGGATCTGTTGTAGAAGATAGGCGGAGAGAGAGAGAAGATTCTCGCTTTCCGGGACAGCCTCTATAAATTTCTACCATCTCACTCGTGGAAATCTATTTCTACTATCATCTCTCACTGTGGCTATCACTCATTCTAATCTATTCAGAAGAAACCAACCCAAGTCTTAATTCCCCTATCAAAAATCTACGACAGAATGGTGGCTCGTTCTCCGGGAATTGAACTATAGTCCTCAGTAAATACGTATATCAGCTCGTTTGCAGGATTAATTTTCTTTATTCTGATATAGAGTAAGAGTGTGATGTTTTGTGAGTGTTGATATCTTTAAAAAAAAATAATCCCCCAGACCAACGATCTGTTTATGGGCGTGCTGACCACACAATTAATAATTGTTTTTCCACAGCATTTTGAGCATTATACATTTGAGTTACAGGTTGATTTTGTCGGAATATATGTTAATTATTGATTTTGTAATACTAAACGCTGGTAGAGTTTGTGATTGTCTAACAGTCACAGGGTTCTGAAGAAGTAGGTGTTTGAGCTAAGCTAAGGAGCGCGATCAGACTATACGTCCTGTAATTGCCTCCCTTATCCTAACTGACTTCAGGGGTGAACTTGATAGTGGATTAAAAATTAAGGGAATTTTTTTTTCTCTTATAATTTTTGCAATAATTACTTTGTTTCCACTGTAGCAACTTATTTTTCAGTAAGTAATCTTAACTACCATTTATTTGGCGTAGTCGTCTGCATTAGGTGTTTTATTGCCGATTAATAGCAGCGATAGTTAGATACTATATAGTATAGGAGGAGGTTTCCCAGGTGAAAGTATATCATATTTTGTTTGGTATTTTCTCGTACGTGGTAGGAACCATTGTATCCTTTTCTTCTTTTCTTTCTTGAGTAGTCTCAGTCACTGACTTATTATGGCAGAAAGGGCGAAGCTTAGGCAGATCCTCAGGGACGAAGCGAGAAAAGAAGGTTTAGACGGAGAAGAAGCGAATGCTTTTGTCAGGGACGAACTTGACAGATATGATGCGGAGAGGAAAGCAGCTGAAGCTAAAGAGCAGAAGAAGATGGACGAGGAAATGGAAATTCGCAGGGCAAACGAAAGAGAGGAGAGGCAGCATGAGGAAAGAGAGAAGGAGAGACAGCAGGAGGAAAGAGAGAAGGAGAGGGAGGAAAGAGAGAAGGAGAGACAGCGGGAGGAAAGAGAGAAGGGGAGACAGCATGAGGAAAGAGAAAATGAGCAACGACGACAGCATGAGTTGGCGCTCAACGCTCTAGAGGTTCAAAGTCGTGGTGCTGCCTCTACCTCCAGCAATGGTGAGTCTTCTCCTCATTCTTCCTTAACTGATCCTTCTAGCACTCAATCAACTCATCTCACTGCTATGTCTTTTCCGCTAGAATCTTTCCCTTGTCCTAATGAGAAGATTGAAACGTATCTAGAAAAATTTGAGAAAATTGCAACTCTGTACGGTTTAGAGAGGTCGCGTTGGAATATGAAGCTTTCTCAGGCTTTGAAAAGCAGTGCGTATGATGTTTACGCCAAACTGAAAAGCAGCCAACAAGACAACTATGATGTGTTGAAAAAAGCGTTACTGGAGCGCTTTGAAATGAATGCTCGCAAATTTTTGCAACTGTTTCGCAACAGCAGGAAGGAGAGCTCTGAAACTTTCCAGCATTTCTCGTCTCGTTTGAAGGGATACTTGACAAAGTGCCTTGAGCTTTCACAGCTCCCCTCTACCTATGAAGGTCTTGAGGAATTTGTTATAACAGAACAAATAAAGAACACTTTGTCTACTGACACCCGGAGATTTCTAGCTGAGCAGGGTGCAGAAAAGCTTGAAGACATTTTGGAAAAGTCTGAGCGATATCACAATGCGCTGGCTGAACTGCCGGTCACAAAACGTAAACCGACAGAAGAGCATTTTCGAAAGAATAACCTAAACCAATCTTCCCATGCCTCTAATCAGAATAACCATAGAGAAACTGGACCTCAAAACCCCCCTCCTGAAAAATCCAAGTTCTACAAAAACAAGTACCCCAACCACAGTAAGCAGTCTGATCAACCCGACCGCCCTTCATGGCAGCGCAGCCAGAAAGGACAAGGTGGAAAAGGGAGAACCCCTGAGCACGGGACTAATGATCAGGGCGAGCACACCGAGCCGAAACGGATAGGATGCTTGCGAACAGTCTCGCAAGGCGGAATTATTGACAGTGATTCCCAACCTGTAGAGGGAGAGAGACCCTCTACGCGAGGTACTGTTATTTTGAACGGTTCTCAAACTTTTTGTTTATTCGACACGGGGCTTTCTTATGATTGCATTGTTGCCAGACACCTGGTTAAACCCGGTCAAGAGACAGGAGAGACCGTCGAACTTTGTGGAGTTCTTAAGAGTGAGGCACTGACAGCGCTTTCTATCGCACTGATGGAAATCCACTCTGAGTTTGTCAGAGGTGTGATCAAAGCGGCTGTTATGGATGACCCCATCTACCCAGTCATACTTGGCGGTAGATACGTGTTTATTGGGAAACCGGAAGAGCCGATTGTGAAAGCAGTAACTACAAGAGGGCAAACCAAGAAGGAACGGGAGCCTATGAAACTTAAAGAAGCGCAACAAAAGGACCCTACTTTGGCACCCTGCTTTAGGAAACTGCCCATGGCTAAGGAACCCAGACAGCATGGGGACATTTTTTCTAAGGATGGCGTACTTTATCGCAGAACGGGCAAGCCTGACGAAGGTTACAACCAGCTCCTAGTACCGAAACAGTACAGAAGCCAAATCCTAGAAATGGGGCACTCTCTTCCCTTCAGCGGACATATGGGACAGAACGCCACAAACCAACGGATAACCACTCATTATTGGTGGCCAGGAGTAAATACGGATATTATCAGGTATGTCAAATCCTGTGCCCAGTGCGAACGTGTACCACCCAAGCAACGGACACCCCCAGTCTCTTTGGGTGAAATGCCAATAATGGGAACACCATTCGAACGGGTTGTGATCGACATTTTAGGGCCTTTCGAAAGGACTAAAAGAAGGAACAGGTTTATCCTGACCTTAGTCGATACATGCACTTTATGGGCAGAAGCTATCCCGCTAACCTGCGCAGATGCCAAGCATGTCGCAGAAGCCCTCGTGCAGACTTTCACTCGGTTGGGATTCCCTCAGCAAGTGCTGACGGATAACGGATCTCCATACCGAAACCTGTTGATGGATGAGATCGTTAGATCTTGAGGACCCAACACATCTACACTAAGCCATATACTCCGGCCGGAAATGGGCTCGTGGAACGTGTTAATGGAAACCTCAACGTGATGCTAAGTAAACTGGCACAAGTGAAACCTGAAGATTGGGATTGTTGTATTCCGGCAGCTTTATTTGGCTACAGAGAATCTCCTCATACTTCCACAGGATTTCCGCCAGCTACGCTTTTATTCGGCAGACCTATCAAGGGGCCGCTTGAAGCCTTACTTTGGTCGCTGACAGACCAGAAGGCGGATGAGACAGTCGTCTCAGCAAGTAAATATGTATCGGATTTAAAGGATAGGTTGAAACTAGGATGGGACCTAGCAACGACCAACTTTAAGCGAGCACGCACAAAGCACGCTAACCGATACAGGAAAGTCGCGAAAGAAAGAGAACTGGAAGCAGGAGAGAAAGTTTTGGTGTTACTCCCCACCGGGAACAACAAACTAAGAGTCGGATGGCAAGGGCCGTTTACCGTCCTGAAAAAAGATTTCTAAGGCTAACTACCAGATCTCTATTGAAGGAAAGGAGAAGGTTTTCCATTTAAATCTGTTAAAGAAATTCTTGGAAAGACCGGTGCCAACCTCCGACCAGGGAAATTCCATTGCAATCACACGGAATCTTTCAAAAATGTCAGAAGTGGCGACGCTCTTTCAAGCGCGCATGGGAGACATTCCAGAGAAAGGAAACTTTGGGAGTAGACTTGAGTAGAAATTGGATAGATGGATGGAGGGGGGAGATGAGAGGGAAGAGGACAGACACCCTGAAGCTACGGATATAGGAAATATGTTTCAATAACGTAGACTTGGAGTGCTTCCATGTCTTAAAGGCGGTACGTTCTGTCGCATAGAGATTATGATCAATAAATTTTCTATATTTCCTTTCTTTTTCTACCCGTGTCCTCCACTTTATTATAGCTCTTTTATCCTTTTCCTGTGTTTTTCGCATTCGTACGTTTGCGACTATAAACATTACTATTTTCCAATTTAAGCTTTCGCCTGTTTCTTTTCTCATTGAGAAACGCACATGCATGTTATTATAGAACGTGTCAGTCCCTGCAGTCAGACGAGATGTGTGATTATGTTTCATACTCAGACATAGAAGCAGACTTTTGGTCTAGCATTTTCACCTGACACGAACGTTTCTCCGGCGTGAGGTGTGATAACCGACATCTGCACGGCGCAGAATGAGACATTTGTCTGGTAATTTCCTGTGTCACGGCACTCTCAGACAGTTTCGTAGCGTGAGGTGTCTAAGACGCGTTTGGCATGTTATGTCCAGCGTCTAAGGCACGTAGGTGTTAGGAAACAGGGGAGATCGGGTTTTTGGAAATAGTGGGATCTTTTGTCTGGTTTAAGATATTAACCAGAGTTTGAAACTAGATTTTCATTCGTACTCCTAAATCTGCAGTAGACAGATCGCCAGGCCAGAAGAATATCTTGTGTATTGAAAAGTCTTTAGTTTCTGGGCAATCTTTGCTGAGTTCTAGACTACCATTATATTGAATGATTCTAGTTCGTTGTATTAATCTGTAGTTGTGTGCGGAGGTAAATATTATATTAAGTATTTAATATTTTGTGAGTGATTAAGTGTTGAATCGCCTATTTTTCACTAGTTCTTTTGTGCAGAGAGAATTAAAATATAGTCTGTATTATTTTCTAGTGACGTGTTTCAGTGGAAAGCAGAATAAATTAAATTTCTAGCTTAAAATCATGCAGCTATAAATGAATTTGATTTTACTACTAAATAATCAGACGAGAATATAATTTAAAATTAACTTATAACTGAAATGCTACATCAGTGAGTATTGACGGGATACTTATGTATTCCTAATTCATGTTGATTGATTTTATGAATATAACTTATTTCATGGGAAGTTTTAAATGATAAGTCAAGCTGTACGCTTGCAGTTTAAAATGTAAGTTATAACGAGTACATAGTATGTATAATTATTTTATATGTGTTTTCCTCTATTTAGTGAAGAAAACTGGGGTTAACCCAAACTTTGCCAGCGTTAAGTACTGATGAGTAATATCTGAGAAGAACTAAAACATTTTCCTTAAAAGACTTGGTGTAAAATCTTTACAAGAACTTTAAAGGTGAAATGACATAACGGGCCTATTGCGCCAGATTTTATTCTTCCTGAGAAAACTTAAGTACAGTTCAGCCCTTGTGGCAAGTAAACTATTACAAACAGTAACGTTCCGCAAATTATGTCAACTTGTGGTGTGACCAAGAATTTTTTTACCTTTTGATCGAAGTTACAAACCTGACATTGTTCCTAAGTAGTGGAAACCTCGTGATTCTGATCCTGTGAGCCCGCTTGAAAAACTAATTCTTACCTGAACTGATAAAGTGACACTAACTTAAAATCTGAACAAAATCATCGCCTGAAGAGGACGCTCCCAGGACAAATTGGATGAAACCAAGATCTGCAGAGCTGGGTATCCGCTTCACCAAACGATAAAACAGATTGTGTCATAACGTGCGCCAGACGGCGAACAACAGCAAGCTATAGGGTAAGAAAGTGAGAAATGCACGACAGGGCCCTGATGAATGAACCGAGAGAAAGCAGGAACGAGTGACTCTTTTATGGTATACCAAATTTCACCCACTTTGTAATTTCTTTATGCAAGTTTTGTTGCAAACAAGATACTTTTCCTTAGGATAGATCATACTAATATCTAAGTCTGTTCATACCTTTAAAAGGGAAAAATCATTAGATTACCGCTAATGTATCCTTGATTCCTTGGGGCTATCACTTTCTTCTAACAGGACTGTGGGCATACCTTGAGGGATAAGATCATACCGTGGGTCTATCATTCTTGTAGCATCTTTCTTGACTTTATGACTATTTGTATATGCTTTCGATGTATTTTTATATGTTGTGATGTAAGTTTACTATGATAATTAAACTACAACTAAACTTATTCCAGTGTTGCGGTCAGTTCGTTCCCATAATATCTATATAACCATTGTTATAGTTTTCCCACGCCTGTACGTCTAACTGTCGTCTTATGTGTGTGTGTGTATGTGTGTGGAGATATATATATATATATTTAATATATATGTGAATAGACTGTCTGACTCCTCTGGATCTGTTGCAGAAGATAGGCGGAGAGAGAGAAGATTCTCGCTTTCCGGGACAGCCTCTATAAATTTCTACCATCTCACTCGTGGAAATCTATTTCTACTATCATCTCCCACTGTGGCTATCACTCATTCTAATCTATTCAGAAGGGACCAACTGATAAGGTTGATAAAGTTGATAACGTTGGATTTTTATTCCCGTTAATGATATCCACCAAAAGATAGATATAAGTGGATGGAAGCAGACATCATCATCATCATCAGTTGATAAGATCTCTATGGTGTTGTTTGCTCCACTGTAGTGTATGGAATGTCAACTTGACCTACGCAGTGGTGTGTAGACATGGATTGAGTGTATAATGTGCGAATGATGATAAAGGTTCGTGGTGTTGACAAAAAATGTTCTTTTCTCACACTCATGTATGGCTGGAAGTCATCGACACCAACGACTGTGTACCTTTTCTAAAGTTTAATTGGACGTACACACTCGACAGCACAGATAGTGACAAATCACAGGTTGCCATAATACATCATAGTACAGTGGATAAATGGTCTTGCAATGTTACATGGGCACTCATGTAGAATAAGTGTATAATGGACTGTCAGTAGCCAAGCACTCAGTATCGCCCATACATATATCATCTGACTTCACTGACTGAGCACGTCAGCTTATAAACAATATTTCAGATGGCTTCTAAACCTAATCTCGTCTAGCGACGATTCTTCAACATAATGTTCAGCACATATTTTTTCCATATAATAATATTGAACCGCTAGCAATGGGTTCTCATGTGTAGCAGTGATCTCTGGACTGATCAAGCGATAATACGGGCATCCCTTTTCTCTTCTTGAAAGTCACTACATGTTTTGGTTCCAAGATGGCTTCACTCGTGAGCTGTCACTCACGTTTGGATACAGATAATGAATCTGTCCTAAAGTTAGTCATTCATAAAACATTTCATTGCTCTGTAGATTTGATCATGAACAATTGACTGCAATCTACAGGATATAGTGCTGCTAGGAATCGAAGTCGTTTTCATCGAGTCAAATATATTCTCTTAGACATTCAAATCGTAACTATCGAAAATGGTGGCTTCGATCGAGAGTTCATAAGAGTATCTTTGATTACCTTGGTATAGGAAATATGAAACTGCCATTCCTTGGCAATACGAATAAACACTGGGGTAAAGCATACACGATAGGTTTAGACGACTATCACCTTCCCCACAAATACTGAGATCACTTTTTCCCCGGCGACAGGCCGACATGGAAAAACACAGTCCCTATCAGGACGAAGCCAAATCACACCACACTCTAGCGACACATCCGCCGAATAGCCTTTGACCTCTCTAGAGACAACAGAACATATAGTTCGACTTAGATATGTAAAGATATACAGATATAAGACAGACTCGTCCTACTCAGACAAACAACACACATAAATTCAGGCCATAGATATTCTGAAGCAAGAACAATCTATTATTACCCAAACAACGAATAAATCGCAGTAAAATGGATTTATCCGCGGAGTTTGATCGAAAGAGCCGACACAACTTTCAAGGGAAGTAACTCAATAATGACTTTCCCTTAAGCACTATTTTGCTTTCAAAATATTTGCGAAGATAACAAGAATACCAATGTATAATATTGTAAGATATCAAAGACTGCACGTAACAGTCTTACCACACCTCCCGGGAAAAAAAAATGGAACATTTTTTTTTCCTTTTTGAAATACATCTAGGAGCAACGTACAATAGGCTCACAACGCATGAATAATGCGCAGATGAAAATATCAGGAATACCTATAACGCCTAATATGAGGCTAAGTCGACTTATGGAGCGACTGGTGAGAATGTGTCTCATAAACTGAGAGAAATTATTTCTCTACAAGTATATTTTTCCAGGAAGGTGTCATCAAAGTATAATACAATTCTGGCAATTACACAATGCCTAAAAAATTCATATCATCATTTCGTATTAGATATCTTAAATTTATGATTTATGAAGAAAAAATCATCAAAGCACAGCGGTGAATAAACATCAATGAACCGCTATGTAGTGATACAATCATTATATTATTAAATTACAAATGTGTATCTATCATGATATAGAAAAGGAACTACTATAGAACTAGACATATCAAGAAGTCTAAGCCCTAATAGTTATGTGGAATCATGTGGGCATCTTGACAGAATGTCTGCCATCACATTATCTGATCCACGAATAGCTCGCACAGAGAAATGAAAAGGTTGAAGAGCAATTGCATATCGAGTAGACCTCGAGCTCTTCAAATTCTTACTCTGTATAGCAGTAAGAGCTTTTTGGTCGGTTTCTACTATGAAATGTGCGCCTAGAAGGAATCTCTGTAGTTTGAGGATCGACCAAACCATAGCTAATAGCTCACGGTCTAAAACCGAATAATTCCTTTCTGCCGCATTAAGTTTTCTGGAAATATACATTACAGGATGCAGAGTTCCAGAGTACTCTTGCATTAGTGCCGCTCCAATCCCAGTGGATGAAGCGTCACTACGAAGAACGAATGTCTTATCTTTAGTGGGTAGCACTAAAATAGGTGGTGTTGAAAACAATGTTTTAATCTTATCCAGAGAGCATTGGCATTCCTGAGACCAGTGGACCACATTAGGCGAACCTTTCTTTAGAAGTGTTGAGAGAGGTGCCATGATAGAGGATAGATTCTGAATGAATCTGCCATAAAATTGAATAAGACCTAACAGACTTCTCACCTGTTTTTTAGTCTTAGGGATTGAGATGTTAAGTATCTTACTAGTATTATGGTCCTCTGTCTTTAGGAAACCATGACCAACTCGGTGGCCTAGGAAAGAAATTTCGCTAAAACCAATATAGGCTTTAGAGGGTTTCGCTGTCAGGTTGTGCTCACGCAAAGTAGACAGCAATTCATCTAACCCTGAATAGTGATCTTCCCAAGTATCGCTGAAAAGACAGATGTCGTCTAGATATGCAATGACATCTGACCGATAAGATAGGATTCGGCGCATCATGCGTACGAACGTAGCTGGTGCGTTCATAAGACCGAAAGGCATAAAATTCCATTGGAACAAACCTCTAGGTGTTGAAAAAGCCGTGAGAGGTTTGGCGCGTTCAGATAAAGGAACTTGCCAATATCCTTTAGACAAATCAAGTTTAGTGAAAAAATGAGATTTGGAGAGTCGAGTAAGTAGCTCTTCCAGTAAAGGCATAGGTTCGGCATCGAACTTCGTTACTTGATTCAATTTTCGATAGTCAACGCAAAGACGTATGTTATTGTCTTTTTTACGCACAATAACCATCGGCGAAGAATATGCAGAGGTGGATGGTTCGATTATTTTCAAATCTATCATCTCATCCAACTCTTTCTCGACCTGTGCTTGAAAATGTATAGGTATAGGATAAGGTCTAACCCTAATAGGAGTATGGTCAGTTAGAACAATGTCATGTTGAATGACATTCGTTTGTCCAGGGATGTCAGTGAGTACATCCTGAAATGTTTGCAACATAGTTGAAACTTGTCGCTGTTCTCCTAGAGACAAATCAGGAGAGACAGTAACGTTCTTCCATGATTCACTGGAATGAAGTGGGATCATTGGAAGAGGAAGATTTACATCTGAAAAACTTGTTTCCTCATCCTGTATCACGGACAGTGATGAGTAATGACCATGTTGTACTGGAGAATTGTCCGTTGCTTGGAAAATGGGTTGCAAATAATCCGGACGTTCATGGAATTCAGTAAGCATATTGATGTGGAAGGTTTTATGCTTCCCATCAATATCGACAATATAGTCGACATCGGAAATTTTCGATATTATATCGTACGGACCTTTCCAAGAAATAAGTAATCTGTTTTCCCTACAAGGTAGTAATACAAATGCTTTGTCACCAGGACAAAGTTGTCGTAAGCATCTCTTCTTATTGGCAAATTGCCTTGCCTTCTGTTTCGCAAATTCAGAAGAAGAAGTTGCTAATTTGCATGCTTCGATAATTTTTTGTCTCAACGCGATGACATATTCGTAGGATGACTTTGTGTCATCGTCAATATTGTCAGATGTTATGAGATCGTGAAGCAACGACATAGGGCCACGCGGACGCGCGCCAAAGACGAGTTCAAAGGGAGAAAATCCCGTATGTTCATTGGGTACCTCTCTGTAAGCGAAGAGGGCCGCAGGTAAAACTCTGTCCCAGTCTTGAGGATGATCCTCAGTTATCTTCCCCAGTAAGTTTTTAAGTGTTCTATTAAGGCGTTCGACCATACCATTAGACATTGGATGGTAGATACTACTTAAAGATCTATCTATCTGCAGAGTAGACATTACTTGAGACATGGTATCTGATATTAGTTGGGTGCCATGGTCTGACAATATCTCTCCGGGGAACCCCAGACGAGAAAATATAAGCCAAAGAGCATCTGCAATATCAGCAGTAGTAATGCTCTTCAGAGGAATAGCCTCTGGCCAACGTGTGCACATATCAACACACGTCAAGATAAACTGATGTCCTCTGGCAGACTTGATCTTAAATGGACCAATAATGTCTATGGCCATTTTTTGAAACGGCCGAATAGGAATGTCCGCCGCCTGAATGGGTGCAGCATGCCGTGGACCTTTGGATTTAACTTCCTGACATACTTTACAAGATCGACAATAAATCCGTATGTCCTTGTTTACCAATGGCCAAAAGAAAGCCGCAAGGACTCTTGACTTAGTACGGGAAAAACCCATGTGTCCAGCACACTGAGAGTCGTGAGCGTGCTGCAAAATTTTAACTCTCAAATTCTTGGGAACCAGGATTTGAGAATGACTTGACGTAATGGAGTCTTGAACCATACGTACAAGTACGCCATTCTTCTTTGTAATCCACGATTTACGACTTGTGTCTTTATTCGGATCACCTTTAGTTGCAAGAATGAAGAATTTCTTCAGAGTGGGATCATCTTCTTGCTGTTTTATAAACGAGTCACGAGAAATTACCAAGGGATTATCTTGGTTATGCACTTCATTATCTTCAGTAGATGAAGTTTGAGGCATATTAAGAGCCTGAGCTCTAGTGACTACAGCGTTAGCAATCTGCATGTTTTGCCTTTCCCACGTGGAAATTTGTTGCGGAGTGCATTCCTTGACTCCATGAATGCGACCGATGATGAGGTCAGCGATCGGATTCGGAAGAAGACATGCGTGTACATCTCCTGTAAAGAAAGGAGTAGCAATCCTAATGATAGCAGTAGAGTATTTCTCTAATGTGCCGCCAAATGTTACACATTTGACTACTTGTCCAGTGGCACGGGAAGGATCTACGAGTGACTGCCTAACACCAATTGTGGTGCATCCAGAATCAAATAGCACAGAGACTGGATTGTTATTCACTAAACCCTTATGTAAGACAAGAGAACCTCTTCCATCATGCGCGACTGATGCTGGAAGAGCAGGAAGAGGATGGCCACAGCTTAAAGTAGACACTGTGGTTGGCTCAAATAACGTTTTGCATTGGGGGCACTGAGATGCTCTCCCAAAATCAAAAGCGGCACATGCCATATTACTAGCATCATTATTATCTTTACTCTGTTTATAGGCTTCATGGGACTCTTGTTGTGCAGAGTTTGCCTGAAAATGTGGTTTATGTCTTTTGTTTTGAGATCTACCTCGGTTATTATCACCTCTGTAGTTATTGTTACCTCTATTGTAACCCCTATTTGGGTTTGAGTCATAGTTCCCTTGGTTACCATTATCATATTCATTATAATGAGTATCTCTGTAATTATGATCTTGTTGACTCCAAGACGGATAACCCTGATAGTTTCTATAATTACTTCCTCTACGGAAATTCCTATAATTATGACCACCCCTGTGTCGAGAGCTATCAGGTCGTCTCCAGTTCTTTGAAGAAGAACCCTGAAATGATTGGTTACCTTGGTTTTGATAACTATTATGGTTACCTTTTTTATCAAATCTGTTTTGAGGTCCCTGAAATCTGTGTGAATAATTGGGATTGTATGGTGTTGCTGAAGCAACTGGCATACTCTCCTTAATCTTAGTGTTGCCAAAAGTCACGTCGGGGTGTGCAGTGACATATTGGGAACAATATTCTTCCATTTCTTTTAGAGATTTGGGTTTACGCTCATGTATAAATTCAAGGAAAGGTTTGTTCACACATGACATAATCTTATCTCTGAGCAACAAATCCATAAGTCCTTCATACGTTTTTTCTGTTTTGGAAAGCTCAATCCAACGATCAACTGTGAGACGTGCCTTTGCAGTGAATTCTGAGAATTCTACACCCGTCTCAGGTACCATCGTTTTAAATAAAAGGCGATAGCCTTCCTCACTTAGCTGATATTTTTTTATCAAAGCCGCCCTAATGACATCATAATTATCCTTATCTGCTTCTCCTACAAGGCATAATCTAGTCAAAGATTCACCTTTCAGGTTTTCTGATAATTGATTAGCGTATTGTGATTTATCCACATTATGTGTACGACAAGAACGTTCAAATCTATCCAGCCAGAATGTAATATCGTCACTGGACTGATTGAACGGTGGAACCTTAACCTTGTAAGTAGAAGGTTTACCATTACCACTAGATGCCTGATTAACATTACTCATACTTGTCAATCTCAATTTCTCCAACTCAAATTCATGTTCTCTTATTGCTTTTTTTTCTTCAGCCTCTCTGTCTAATCTTTTTTGTTCAGCTTCCCTGTCTAATCTTTTTTGTTCAGCTTCCCTGTCTAATCTTTTTTGTTCAGCTTCACTGTCTAATCTTTTTTGTTCAGCTTCCCTGTCTAATCTTTTTTGTTCAGCTTCACTGTCTAATCTTTTTTGTTCAGCCGCAGCTTCTCTTTCTAATTTTTTTTGTTCAGCTTCAAATCTCCTTTCCTCTACCTGCATCTGCAATTTCTTTTGTTCAGCAGCAGCCTCAGCTTCTCTTTCTAATCTTTTCTCTTCCGCCATAGCTTTTCTTTCTTCTGCAGCTAATCTTTTCTCTTCTGCCATAGCTCTTCTCTCTTCTGCAGCTAATGCTTTGTCATATTGAGCAACTGCCCATTGTTCTAATTGTTGACCAGTCTTATCAAGGGCTTTCCCTTGTGTAATGAAGTATTCTAATGTAGACATGATGTCTAACAATAATACTAATCACCTGAATCAATAATAATACCACAAGTTCTCAATGACTTGATTAATCAGTATACTATCCCAATATCTGTGGGTCACAAGCCTTTAATAAGGTCTTGTATAATAGTAATAATAATCAGGTACTGGTTTATACCATAATCCAAGTGCAGTGCACAGGCAATTGTGTCTTATGAAATATACCTATATAAAACATATGTCAACCAACAGAATACATAAAGTACAAATAGGACTGACAATACAAGAACGTTTGCAGAAATCAAAATAAATCAAATAGGGAAATCAATGAAAATAATCACTGAATCTGCAAAGAATAACAACACAAATGACGTCACAATATATGAATATAAATTGTGAATAGAACTGAAAGATAGAAAAGGTTAGACCAACAAATTACAAACAAATCAAAACAAAACTAAAGAACAAAGAAATATTACAAAAATAACAATAATTACAGACTTCACAGCTAACACAAAAGCAACAGTTGTCGCAGCAAATTTTCAATCAAGAAAATTGCACCTATAGAAAACGCCCACAACGGACCCTCTATGACGTGGGATATTCTGTTGTGAGGACGCCGCCCAACCTTAAACACAACCCGCTGACATAGAAACTAACATACTATACAAACAAATAACATGTAAACATAAATATATATAAATTATGTGTATGATAGTATGTGTTGCAAAATAGGCTCAGTTTTACAGTAATGGCAAAGTTATTATTATGAAAATAAACAAACTGCCACTTTATTCAATTAAACATTCTGGCCTTAAATATTAAAGTTCATATATGGAAAACAAGAAGATCCATCGATGAAAATAGGACTTCTTAGTTCACAAATACTGTCTTCCTGTTAACATTGACAAGAATTGATCCAACTGTTCTGTGAAACTCTATAATGTCTAATGTAAAAAATGTCAACAACGCTGACCTACATACTGCATTCACTTGACAGGTCACGTGACGAAGTGTTGACAAAGAGCAAACCAATACTGCAAGTGTGTCGTATCAGCCACAGGAAACGGTCTGGTATCGGTAATCTGTTGACTTCTGAACTTCTGCGAGGTCAAACCCAGAAAGCTGGTCCACCAGTTGATAAAGTTGATAAAGTTGGATTTTTATTCCCGTTAATGATATCCACCAAAAGATAGATATAAGTGGATGGAAGCAGACATCATCATCATCATCAGTTGATAAGATCTCTATGGTGTTGTTTGCTCCACTGTAGTGTATGGAATGTCAACTTGATCTACGCAGTGGTGTGTAGACATGGATTGAGTGTATAATGTGCGAATGATGATAAAGGTTCGTGGTGTTGACAAAAAATGTTCTTTTCTCACACTCATGTATGGCTGGAAGTCATCGACACCAACGACTGTGTACCTTTTCTAAAGTTTAATTGGACGTACACACTCGACAGCACAGATAGTGACAAATCACAGGTTGCCATAATACATCATAGTACAGTGGATAAATGGTCTTGCAATGTTACATGGGCACTCATGTAGAATAAATGTATAATGGACTGTCAGTAGCCAAGCACTCAGTATCGCCCATACATATATCATCTGACTTCACTGACTGAGCACGTCAGCTTATAAACAATATTTCAGATGGCTTCTAAACCTAATCTCGTCTAGCGACGATTCTTCAACATAATGTTCAGCACATATTTTTCCATATAATAATATTGAACCGCTAGCAATGGGTTCTCATGTGTAGCAGTGATCTCTGGACTAATCAAGCGATAATACGGGCATCCCTTTTCTCTTCTTGAAAGTCACTACATGTTTTGGTTCCAAGATGGCTTCACTCGTGAGCTGTCACTCACGTTTGGATACAGATAATGAATCTGTCCTAAAGTTAGTCATTCATAAAACATTTCATTGCTCTGTAGATTTGATCATGAACAATTGACTGCAATCTACAGGATATAGTGCTGCTAGGAATCGAAGTCGTTTTCATCGAGTCAAATATATTCTCTTAGACATTCAAATCGTAACTATCGAAAATGGTGGCTTCGATCGAGAGTTCATAAGAGTATCTTTGATTACCTTGGTATAGGAAATATGAAACTGCCATTCCTTGGCAATACGAATAAACACTGGGGTAAAGCATACACGATAGGTTTAGACGACTATCACCTTCCCCACAAATACTGAGATCACTTTTTCCCCGGCGACAGGCCGACATGGAAAAACACAGTCCCTATCAGGACGAAGCCAAATCACACCACACTCTAGCGACACATCCGCCGAATAGCCTTCGACCTCTCTAGAGACAACAGAACATATAGTTCGACTTAGATATGTAAAGATATACAGATATAAGACAGACTCGTCCTACTCAGACAAACAATACACATAAATTCAGGCCATAGATATTCTGAAGCAAGAACAATCTATTATTACCCAAACAACGAATAAATCGCAGTAAAATGGATTTATCCGCGGAGTTTGATCGAAAGAGCCGACACAACTTTCAAGGGAAGTAACTCAATAATGACTTTCCCTTAAGCACTATTTTGCTTTCAAAATATTTGCGAAGATAACAAGAATACCAATGTATAATATTGTAAGATATCAAAGACTGCACGTAACACCAACCCAAGCCTTAATTCCTCTATCAAAAATCTACGAAAGTGAGAGGTCCCAGTAACAGAGAAGTACACTGGTATCACTTGATAGTCACGGCTGTGAAAGTATCTGGAACTGAAACAGAACAGTCAGACCTAACTGCGCCACCCTGCTGTGTGACCACTAGTGATAACAATTCAACAAAACTCAAATTTAACTTTAGTGAATGAATAAAGCTGTTAAATACAATTTATACGAGTATATCCTCTTTATAAATCTATCTAATTGTGTAATGAATGGTGAGTGTTGGGAAATGGTGTTCTATGGATAAGTATATTTACAACGTATGATTGTACATTAATTTATTTAACTTAATAAAGTTAATATTGGATCTTTCCAATTTATTTCTTTAAATTCTTCCAAAGGTTTTCTGGCACTAGTCTTTAACTATCCTTGAAATTACTGAACTGTAATCATCATCGACAAAGTTTTTGACGGTTCACATAGATCACTGGAATAAGTCTTATAGTACTCATCTTCTGGAAAACAAAGTCCTTATATGTAGTGACACACTTCTCGCTTGCTGACAGTCTTTTCCGTTAGCCCATCCAGTGACTGAGGGGGACTAAAGGTCTGTTAAAGATTCAACCACTGTGCTCCTTTGAGCTTATAGGCAGCGGGATTGAATGACTTCTGACGTCAGCTCGAAGACTCAAATATTAACCTGGAACAAGGAGTAATATGTGGGTATTTTGTTGTACGGAGTTCACATATTCCCTAGTGTTCAGGAGGCGCGTTTGTCTCACTGTATGCGTATTGGATGGATGATATATGGTTCAGTATAAGTTCACATATAGTATGATAAGACAAATTAGTGTTATAGTTTCATAACTCCGCCTAGGCCTGTCCCAAGCCCAGCTGAAAAAGGAGGAGGGCGGCCTGCATGAAGGCCGTAAGGAGGCAGCCCCTCCACCATGCAAAGGCACAACAGGCCAATCACCTGTTTGCTTTAAAACACGATTACGAGCAATACAAGAGAGAAAACTGGACTGATTCTAAAGGCGACGAACTGGAACGGACTACAGATTACGACTTATGGAACATGGAACACAAGAAGTATAAATGGGAAAGAAGAGGAGCTAGGGGAAGAGATGAGGAAAGCAAAATTAGGAATCCTGGCTATAACGGAAACAAAGAAAAAGGGACAAGGAGTCATGGATCTCGATGGCAACACGCTGGTCCACAGTGGTGCACCCACGTCTGAAAGAGCTAAAGGGGGCGTGGGTTGCATTGTGGCCAAAAACCAGAAAGATAATATCAAGGGATGGAACTTTGTCTCGGAGCGCATTATGTTTGTAAAACTAAAAGAAAGAGAAACCATAGTCAACCTGGTCACAGTGTATGGGCCAAATAAGGATGAGAGAGCAGAGGTCAAGGAGGAATTCTTCGAGCTGCTTCAGTGGATGACTGCCTAGATGAAATTATCATGCTCGGAGATTTCAATGCGAGAGTTGGAAATGACCATGATAAATGGGGTGGAGTTATCGGAAGATATGGAGAAGATACTCTCAATGATAATGGAAAGAGACTCCTTAGATTCTGCAGTGAGCATTACAAACACAAAGTTCCCCCATAAGCGCATACATGCATACACTAGATGTGAACCAACAAAGAACGAGAAGTCAGTGATCGACTATGACATTGTTAGTAGGAGCTCATTCAAATATGTCCGGGATGCTAGAGTCTGGAGGGGGCCAGAGATTGGAAGTGATCACAACCTTCTTACAATCAAAAGAACAACTGAGAGAGTTGCTCAGCCTAGGAACTGCCCAACATCACGCAAGAAACCAAGTAAACAAACGGGAGAAATGAGCATTAAGACCTACAAGCTGAGAGAGCCAGAAATTAAGACCAGATATCAGGGGCTTATTGCTACAGCGGTGAGAAACACAGAAAAACAACCTGATGACTTGGAAACCCTCTGGCTTAAATTCAAGGGCATCTGTTAAGTCATATTTTAATTAAGGGGAGTTAAGTGTTAAAGACTGGAATGTACGGGTCGGATGTTTTGTACACGCTAGTAAACACGCTCTGCGTGATGAGATAATTTCTTAGTTGAGGGGTGGAAGGCGGAGTAATGTTTAAACTGTTACCTGACTAGTTGTTACTTTGTTTAAAGATAGGATAAAGAAACTGGTCGAACGTTCTATGAATTAGTTTTGGGGGGAAAGGCGGATGAATTCAGCTCACATCTCAAGCTGCGAGTTTGCGCTTGAATGAATTTTTACAGAGCTGTTTTGAGCAGCTGTTATTTCGTGACAGTACGTTTTCCGGCAGAGCTTGGGAATGGACGTGATCCATTTCGCTAGTGTGTTCCAGCATATTTCTTTTGTGAAAGGGGAATTTAATAGAGATTGAAAATATTTTCAGGCCATGGATTGTAGGCCATTATATACATTCATATTTCCGAAGACGGTTTTTTGAAGTTCGATAGATTATTTAAGGGAATGTTCTTTCTCCCAGGAGATGTGTTATTCAGGCCTTGGAGTATGTTGATCCAAGCTATATTATTGTAAACTGTGAGGTATACAGTCCCTTTTCTTGTATGGATATTTTGCCATGATGTTTTTGATTATGAGCTGCTGTGCTCCGCAGCCTTTATGCTTGGAATTTTTGTACCAGTAACTGAGTCGTATGAATTTTCTTACTGATGTCTGATGGTCTGTAATGAACTGTCATCGATGATTATATACCTTTGGATTATGCACTCAATTACCTATGGATATTTTTGCTTACCTGATGTGTCATGATTTGCCGTGAACTGTAACCTGTGAAGTGTGCTGTCCCAACGTCAATGTTGCGGTGTTAATAAACTGTGAAATGTTACAGCTAGTTCAATAATTCCTGACTCTTATGTTTACTTCGGTGTGTGATTCCAGTTGGTGCAGGTATGCCCGAACTTTTAACATCCGCGTATATTGTCTTCTACATATTCACACACCTGTCGGCCATACGTAAGCCCAACCATAAGCTGATTGCCTTTATCAGCGAAAGATATCAACATTGTCTTCCTACGCCACTTACAAACTTGTAACAGAAAGTGATGGCCTGTGTGGCCTGTTATAGAGAATCTATATATAAACATCAGTGTTAAAGAAAACAAACTGCAACAGAAAGTGGTGGCCAGTGTGAATTCATTCAAGCGCAAACTCGCAGCTTGCGATGTGAGCTAAATTCATCCGCCTTTCCCCCCAAAACTAATTCATAGAACTTTCGACCAGTTTCTTTATCCTATCTTTAAACAAAGTAACAACTAGTCAGGTAACAGTTTAAACATTACTCCGCCTTCCACCCCTCAGCTAGGAGATTATCTCATCACGCAGAGCGTGTTTACTAGCGTGTATAAAACATCCGACCCGTGCATTCCAGTCTTTAACACTTAACTCCCCTTAATTAAAATATGACTTAACAGCATCATAAAGACAGATGCTGCAGAAGCATGTGGTGAAGTCCGACTTGGGAACAAGAGAAAGAGGACACCTTGGTGGGCAGAGGAAGTCAAAGAGAAAATAAGAGAGAAGAAAATGGCATGGAAACAATAGTTAGGAGCTAAAAACACAGCAGGACAAATGGAGAAATATAGAGAATATGTGATACTCCGAACAGAAGCAAAGAACAAGGTGCTAGCAGCAAAACAGAAGTCCTGGGAAGAATTTGGAGAAAAGCTAGAAAAAGATGCGCAAGAAAACCAGACATTGTTCTATAAGACCCTAAAGAACATGAGGAAGGAAAAACAATGCCCTCTCAAATTTATAAAGGACAAGCTAGGCAAATTGCTTACTGTCGCGAAGGAAGTAATGGAAAGATGGAAAGAATATTTCTCAGAACTCCTTGATGGTGAGCAAGGTCAAGCATCAGAAATGACAACCACTAGCACAGAAGAGGAAACCAATGGTGATGAAGATGACATAAAGATGGAAGAACTGAAGGTAGCACTTGAGAAAATCAAGATGGGCAAAGCAGCAGGGCATGTTGGTATAACACCAGAAATGGTTAAGTACATGGGAGCATTAGGTGACATATTACTCTAAAGGGTCCTACAGGCAGCGTGGTGCAACAAGACCATACCAAAGGATTGGGAGATTGCCATCATAACACCAATTTTCAAAAAGGGTGACAATCGACAATGTGGAAACCATAGAGGCAAATCACTTCTCAGTGTCCCTGGTAAAATCTACTCTAGAATCCTAGATCAGAGACTCCGACGCCTAGCTGAGCCACAATTGGATGAGGACTAGTGTGGAGTCCGAGCAAGCCGAAGTACTCAAGACCTAATCTTCACACTCAGACAGCTGAGTGAAAAGGCTCTTGAGTATAAGAGTGAGATCCATCTTTGTTTCAGAGATCTGGAAAAGGCGTTTGACAGGGTCCCCTGGAGCAAACTTTGGGACTGTTTGGCAAGGAAGAACATTCCAGTACCTCTGATTCATGCTATACAAAGCTTCTACAAGTCTTGTAGAAATTATGTGAGGATAGCAAACCATAAGTCAGAAGAGTTCGGGACCACCCCTGGTGTAAGACAAGGTGATATCCTGTCACCTTATCTTTTCATAATCCTCATGGACGATGTTATCAAGTAACTAATGTTAATGCAGGGGGTGGGATTTTAGGCCTTGACGTATCGTCTGGTTGCCGACCATGTCTCTTCTTGTTACTTCAACCACCTTCCTCAGATACCTCATTTCTGAGGTTTGGATCTAGCTTTTGTGGGTTGTGGGTTGCCCATGACTCGCATCCATATGTCAAGACTGGGATATAGGCTAGGTGGAGTGGTATACAGCCATCTTCGTTTTCTTACCAACCTCTTTCTTGCTGAGGAATCCTCGATTTATGGCCTGATAAAGTCTCCCAGCCGCTGCTTTTCGAGTGGCCAACTCTTCTTTGATGCCTCCCTTTCGGTCTTAAATAGCTCAAAGATATTTAAAGTGGTCGACCTGCTCCAGGACCTGTTCTCCCAGCTTAATATGATGTCTTTTTTTCTCGTGATATCACCATGGATTTTGTTTTAGAGCTGCTTATGACAATCCCTCTCTTTTCCAGCTCTTCCTTCCATACTTGCAGGTTGGATTGGGGATGTGCCTCTGATTTAGCAATCAGGGCAACATCATCAGCAAATGCCAGCTCTGAAATACATACCTGTCTCTTCTTCCAATACCCCACTTTCTTGTTCTCTCCTTACATGCCCATCGTCCATGAAGAGTATGAAAAGATAAAGTGACAAAAAACCTGAAATAAATGATATTATTCACACAATTATCTTTAGTAATCTTACATACCCTCCAGAATCGATATAAGCTCAGTGTAGGACTGGTTTTACTGAAGTACGTCTGCTCTGCATTCAGATAGGACTGTACATTCAGATAGGACTGTATGAGTCTTGGCAGTTACTTTTCTTATTCAGTCTCTCACTCTGACGGTTTGGTGTTAGTGTGTGATTTTGAACCCAGCGCTGCTTCTTTATATAGGGGGAGCGCGACCATATAGGATAGCTTACTTGATTAGTTACATTTTTGACCTCAAGAATCCATCCTTCTGAGTGAATATGTGCATGTATCCTACCAACTTTTCATCCGCACCACTAAACACGTCTATACATCCCTTTCTTTTACACCTCCTTTTATTTTCTTAATTGGGAGCTTCTATTTCGTATGATTTTAATCGAAATCAGTTAGGGCATGTATTTATTAGGATTTTCTAAATTCTATAGTCTTGATGGTACTAGATGTGATGACTAAGTAAAATTTCTACAATACTACTTACGTCTTCACATATTCCTTCTGGATTTCCATTACTATACATATCCTTTCAAGAATTAAATCACTTTCAACAGTATTATATACTGCATGCGCTTGTAGCTTTTAATTTTCTTCCCATAGATACGATTTTCGATATAGCCATGTTTCTGCTTTCTCAATGTTTCCCCTGACGAACCGGATAGACTTGTGCTAATATTTACTGCCTCGAGGTGACCTTCAAAGCAAAAAATTTGCACACAGTGTCATACCCCAGTATGCCTGCGTTCAGTCTTTCTTTCATGAAACGAAGCGTGTGTTGACAAATTACGCCACAATAACGACAGATTAGAGAAGTGAAGAGTAGCTTTCATATAACGTCAGATTAGAGAAGTGAAGAAGAGCTTCATATAACGACAGATTAGAGAAGTGAAGAAGAGCTTCATATAACGACAGATTAGAGGAGAAAAGATGAGCTTTCATATAACTGTGACGGTATTGCCTCCCCTGCTTTGCAGTAGTGGTCCAACAGTGGCCAAAACTAAAGAGTATCTAGTATGGGCTTCAAAGGTGTCTACCTTCTCACAAGATTACTCTTGGCAGAAATGTAAATAGAAGGTTAATAACACTTCTATCACAAAGAAGTATTCACAAGATATTCAGATAAGTGAAAACAATGATGCCCAATGGGCTGATCACCCGTTGGCTTGTCACACCGATTACGGAAACAACGGCAGATGGATCTATTTGTTGTTGCCCTAAAGACGCCGCTAGGCGTGATGGGAAACTACAACAGAGAAAATCAATCTGCTGTTGCCCTTAAGACGCCACAAGGCGTGATGGCCTCTGACTGCTTGGTCGGTCTTTGGCTAAGGACGGAAGAAGAAGAAGAAGAAGAAGAAGAAGAAGAAAACAATGATGCATTTGGTTGAGCACGTTAATTCTAGAATCTTCCGACAACTTTTGTGAAGGATTAAGCAATGGTTTATGTCAGCTCATTTAAGCCCCCACCTCTGATTAACTCAGGGGAATTCTTATTATTCTGGTATAGCTCAGTTTAGAGTGTGTTTAGTACATTGTCTGAGACAGACATGCAGTACATTTAGAAATGATTAAATCGAAGTAAAATTAGCATAATTACAAATAAAAAAAATTAATAATCACTTTAGGCTTAACAGTTAAAAAATTTGAATAGTTATGGATCAAGAAAAAGTTATTATCACGGTTGTGATGGGGTGTCAATTGTAAAAATGAGAAGTTAAAGTGGCAGCATATAGATTGAACTTAGCTGCCAATGACAGTTCTGCTTCTTCTGATGGGTTGGTTCTTGTTACACTGCTTACGCTCGTCGCTGGTCAAAGTAAAAGGCGCCGCACGTTCCCAGAACGACAAGGAGTAACGGCCAAGCTGGTCCTGCGCCTGTCTATAAGACCATGCAATGATGGCGTCTCGCACAACGTCATTCCACTTCTACCTTCACTTGGTTCCAGAGATAGTACTTTCTGCTGGTACCACCAACAACTATGATGAAAGAAACGCGAAACGCTCTCCTAAGTATTGCGTTTTCCGACACATAGTTAAGTGTCCCCCTATTTCTATTTCACCGTCCCATTTAACTAAGAATTACTCTCGATGAGTATCAAACTTAAGCTCTCGATAGAAACCGTTCTTTACATTTAAATTGAACTGTTTATATATATATATATATATATATATATATATATATATATATATATATATATATATATATATATATATATATATATATATATATATATATATATATATATATATATATATATATATATATATATATATATATATATATATATATATATATATATATATATTACATTACATTTAAATGAAAAGGTTAATAGTACAGATAGAGTATGTTTACATTTACATTTCCACTGATTGAAAAGTGTTCATAATATAAATTGAATATGTTTTCATTTATATTTACACTGATTGAAAAGTTTGAAACTTCCATTAATTTTAAAGTGAATATGTTTTCGTTTACATTTATACTGATTTTAAACTGTAACAATGTACATCATTTCTTTCATCGTTTCCTCTCTGCTCCATATGGCACCTGGATCTACTTTATGCGTTTTAGTTCACTTTACGAAACTAGCAATAAAGCAATCACCAGATCTTGGCAGTGGTGGTTCGTGAAATCATCATTCTGTATGCTGAGGTTGCCAGCCTTAAATGACTTGGACATTCATAGCACTTTTCACACATTAAAGTTCACATGATAATATATACATATATGTTGGTTCACATGTTAGTAATGAAATATAGAATGTAAAATCACAACTTACGCCAATCATGGCTCACATACGTTTTTGCTCAGATGAATAAGTTAAGGCACTGGATTAGGCCTCTTACACGTGTACTTGGGGTCGTTAATTTAACACTAAAACTCCCCCTTTGACTTTGTGTGTTCAGTTTCCTCAGAGTCCGGTTCCTTGTAAAAATGGATTTCCTGGGGTGTATTAAGTCTTACAAGGTGTTCCAATAAAAGTCCGGTCGGATAAATGGAAATCCTGAATTTTCTTCTGGCACGTCTGGTTGTTCTTGGCAAGCGTTTCCTTATAGTAAATTTTCACAGTGAAATAACACTGAACAAACACCAGGTTATGTTCACGGTCCTACCCCGCTCTGTTTGTTATGGAGTTCAAATGATCAGCCAATCTGTTTTGAATATTTTGCAAAATTGTAAACATTACTTTTCTGAAAATTGGTTGTAAACATCCGATTGCCCTACAGACGAACTCACAAACATGTCGTTAAACCTATACGACAACGTGTGTCACATGTAACACTTATTACTTTCTTACAAAGTATTGTCTTGGACAGGAAATGATTATATCATACGTGTCCGTCCAAAATGTGTCGCACAGACGGGTAATCTTGTTATCTGTTGCCTGAGCAAACGAAAACCGACTGCGGGCGAGTAATTTTATCACCCGGCCCAGCTTGAGAAAACAGAATCATGCGAAACTGAGCAAACCCACATTGGTCTTCACCTGCTATAATCTCAGCAAATCTGTGCCACATCAAGCAAAATGTGATTATTATCACCTACAAGGAGTGTCAAAATGATTTGACAATAACAAATATATGCTACTTAGCAGAGAAAGAAAGAAAGTGCGACAATTGAAAGCACGCAATAAAATCCGTACCACAAATGTACCGATTACTGCCGTTGTGAAACAGAGATCGAGAGGGGTCGCCCCATACTGTCACAATAACGACAGATTAGACAAGTTAAGGGGAGCTTTCATGTAACGTCAGATTTAAGAAGTAAAGAGTAGCTTTCATATAACCAAAGATTAGAGAAGTATGGAGCTTTCATATAAATACAGATTAGAGAAGTGCAGAGGAACTTTCATATAACGACAGATTAGAGACGTAGAATAAGAGCTTTCATATAACAACAGATTAGAGAAGTGAAGACATATTAGAGAAGTGAACAGGAACTTGCATATAACAACAGATTAAAGAAGTAAAGAGGAACTTTCATTTAACGAGAGATTAGAGAAGTGAAGAGGAACTTTCAAATAACGACAGATTAGAGAAGTGAAGAGGAGCTTTCATATAACGACAGATTAGAGAAGTGATGAGGAACTTTCATATAAAGACAGTATGAAAGAGGAAAAGAAATGTTCATATTATGACAGGCTGGAAGAGTAAGAGGATTTTGTTTGTCACATAGCGACAAACTGGAGGAGGAAGAGAAACTTCCATACAACATGACACACTGGATGAGGAAGAGAAACTTCCATACAACATGACACACTGGATGAGGAAGAGAAACTTCCATACAACATGACACACTGGATGAGGAAGAGAAACTTCCATACAACAACAGACTAGTGGAGAACAAGGAATTTTCATATAACCACAGACTGGTGGAGGAAGAGGAACTTTCATATAACAACAGACTGGGAGATGACAAAGTTTCGTATAACGACAAACTGGAGGGGGAACGGAACTTTTATACAGCACGACACACTGGAAGAGCAGTGGCGTATTAATGTGGGTGCAAAGGGGGCGGTTCGCCCATAGGCGGATGCAAGAGGGTGGAGACGGGGCGACTATCCCTCCTCGTGGACTTTGAAAACCTTTTTTTTTTGTCGTATCAACCGCTCCAGTATTTCTCTCCTGACTTAGGACTTAAATGTAAGTAATCGTAAGGTCGGACGACGAACGAATTAAAACATGTCTATTAGTGGACAAAGGTAAGTACTTTAAAGGTTACGAACGTAGTTTGCAAGTAATTCTACTTGGTGGGACAATGAAAGACAATAAAGGAAACCGCCATACAACAATGCACATTACTTTTATATTATGATATCTATCTATCTATCTATCTATCTATCTATCTATCTATCTATCTATCTATCTATCTATCTATCTATCTATCTATCTATCTATCTATCTATCTATCTATCTATCTATCTATCTATCTATCTATCTATCCATCCATCCATCCATCCATCCATCTACCTACCTACCTACCTACCTATCTATCTATCTATCTATCTATCTATCTATCTATCTATCTATCTATCTATCTATCTATCTATCTATCTATCTATCTATCTATCTATCTATCTATCTATCTATCTATCTATCTATCTATCGATCTACCTATCTATCTATCTATCTATCTATCTATCTATCTATCTATCTATCTATCTATCTATCTATCTATCTATCTATCTATCTATCTATCTATCTATCTATCTATCTATCTATCTATCTATCTATCTATCTATCTATCTATCTATCTATCTATCGATCTACCTATCTATCTATCTATCTATCTATCTATCTATCTATCTATCTATCTATCTATCTATCTATCTATCTATCTATCTATCTATCTATCTATCTATCTATCTACCTACCTACCTATCTATCTATCTATCTATCTATCTATCTATCTATCTATCTATCTATCTATCTATCTATCTATCTATCTATCTATCTATCTATCTATCTATCTATCTATCTATCTATCTATCTAAAATGTTTTTTAAACAAGAATGTTTTCAAGTTACTGCGTAATGAAACTATCAAGTTGTCCCATTGTTTTCAAAATTAGTTATTTTTGCTTTTTTAATTGTTTAAACATATATGTAACTAAGAAGGGGGAGCCTTATCATTCCTCCATTGGACAATTCCAGTGGGTCCGCCCCGGAGTGACAGCAAAGAGGTTGGTGCTATTGGACATCATTCTGACAGTACTGCACTGTTTAAAAATTTACTTGCAAGCAAAATATATATTTATCTTTGTATTTTATGTGGGAGCTAACGGAAGGTTCCGCCCGAGTGCCAAATACTTTTAGCTCGCCTCTGTGGAAGAGTAAGAGGAACTTTCATATAACGACAGACTGGAAGAGTAAGAGGAACTTGCATATACTCGTATAAAGACAGACTGGAAGAGTAAGAGGAACTTTCATATAACGACAGACTGGAAGAGTAAGAGGAACTTTCATATAACGACAGACTGGAAGAGTAAGAGGAACTTGCATATACTCGTATAAAGACAGACTGGAAGAGTAAAAGGAACTTTCATATAACGACAGACTGGAAGAGTAAGAGGAACTTTCATATAACGACAGACTGGAGGAGGAAGAGGAACTTGCATATACTCGTATAAAGACAGACTGGAGGAGGAAGAGGAACTTTCATATAACGACAGACTGGAGGAGTAAGAGGAACTTTCATATAACGACAGACTGGAGGAGTAAGAGGAACTTTCATATAAAGACAGACTGGAGGAGGAAGAGGAACTTGCATATACTCGTATAAAGACAGACTGGAGGAGTAAGAGGAACTTTCATATAAAGACAGACTGGAGGAGGAAGAGGAACTTGCATATACTCGTATAAAGACAGACTGGAGGAGTAAGAGGAACTTTCATATAAAGACAGACTGGAGGAGGAAGAGGAACTTGCATATACTCGTATAAAGACAGACTGGAGGAGTAAGAGGAACTTTCATATAAAGACAGACTGGAGGAGGAAGAGGAACTTTCATATAAAGACAGACTGGAGGAGGAAGAGGAACTTTCATATAAAGACAGACTGGAGGAGGAAGAGGAACTTTCATATAAAGACAGACTGGAGGAGGAAGAGGAACTTTCATATAAAGACAGACTGGAGGAGGAAGAGGAACTTTCATATAAAGACAGACTGGAGGAGGAAGAGGAACTTGCATATACTCGTATAAAGACAGACTGGAGGAGTAAGAGGAACTTTCATATAAAGACAGACTGGAGGAGGAAGAGGAACTTGCATATACTCGTATAAAGACAGACTGGAGGAGTAAGAAGAACTTTCATATAAAGACAGACTGGAGGAGGAAGAGGAACTTTCATATAAAGACAGACTGGAGGAGGAAGAGGAACTTGCATATAAAGACAGACTGGAGGAGGAAGAGGAACTTGCATATAACGACAGACTGGAGGAGGAAGAGGAACTTGCATATACTCGTATAAAGACAGACTGGAGGAGTAAGAGGAACTTTCATATAAAGACAGACTGGAGGAGGAAGAGGAACTTGCATATACTCGTATAAAGACAGACTGGAGGAGTAAGAGGAACTTTCATATAAAGACAGACTGGAGGAGGAAGAGGAACTTTCATATAAAGACAGACTGGAGGAGGAAGAGGAACTTTCATATAAAGACAGACTGGAGGAGGAAGAGGAACTTTCATATAAAGACAGACTGGAGGAGGAAGAGGAACTTTCATATAAAGACGGACTGGAGGAGGAAGAGGAACTTTCATATAAAGACAGACTGGAGGAGGAAGAGGAACTTTCATATAAAGACAGACTGGAGGAGGAAGAGGAACTTGCATATAAAGACAGACTGGAGGAGGAAGAGGAACTTGCATATAACCGTATAAAGACAGACTGAAAGACGAAGAGAAACTTTCATATAAAGACAGACTGGAGGATGAAGAGGAACTTTCATATAACGACAGACTGGAGGAGCAAGAGGAACTTGCATATACTCGTATAAAGACAGACTGGAGGAGTAAGAGGAACTTTCATATAAAGACAGACTGGAGGAGGAAGAGGAACTTGCATATACTCGTATAAAGACAGACTGGAGGAGTAAGAGGAACTTTCATATAAAGACAGACTGGAAGAGGAACTTTCATATAAAGACAGACTGGAGGAGGAAGAGGAACTTTCATATAAAGACGGACTGGAGGAGGAAGAAGAACTTTCATATAAAGACAGACTGGAGGAGGAAGAGGAACTTTCATATAAAGACAGACTGGAGGAGGAAGAGGAACTTGCATATAAAGACAGACTGGAGGAGGAAGAGGAACTTGCATATACTCGTATAAAGACAGACTGGAAGACGAAGAGAAACTTTCATATAAAGACAGACTGGAGGAGGAAGAGGAACTTTCATATAACGACAGACTGGAGGAGGAAGAGGAACTTGCATATATTCGTATAAAGACAGACTGGAGGAGTAAGACGAACTTTCATATAAAGACAGACTGGAGGAGGAAGAGGAACTTGCATATACTCGTATAAAGACAGACTGGAGGAGTAAGAGGAACTTTCATATAAAGACAGACTGGAGGAGGAAGAGGAACTTTCATATAAAGACAGACTGGAGGAGGAAGAGGAACTTTCATATAAAGACAGACTGGAGGAGGAAGAGGAACTTTCATATAAAGACAGACTGGAGGAGGAAGAGGAACTTTCATATAAAGACAGACTGGAGGAGGAAGAGGAACTTTCATATAAAGACAGACTGGAGGAGGAAGAGGAACTTGCATATACTCGTATAAAGACAGACTGGAGGAGTAAGAAGAACTTTCATATAAAGACAGACTGGAGGAGGAAGAGGAACTTGCATATACTCGTATAAAGACAGACTGGAGGAGTAAGAGGAACTTTCATATAAAGACAGACTGGAGGAGGAAGAGGAACTTTCATATAAAGACAGACTGGAGGAGGAAGAGGAACTTGCATATAAAGACAGACTGGAGGAGGAAGAGGAACTTGCATATACTCGTATAAAGACAGACTGGAAGACGAAGAGAAACTTTCATATAAAGACAGACTGGAGGAGGAAGAGGAACTTTCATATAACGACAGACTGGAGGAGGAAGAGGAACTTGCATATACTCGTATAAAGACAGACTGGAGGAGTAAGAGGAACTTTCATATAAAGACAGACTGGAGGAGGAAGAGGAACTTGCATATACTCGTATAAAGACAGACTGGAGGAGTAAGAGGAACTTGCATATAAAGACAGACTGGAGGAGGAAGAGGAACTTTCATATAAAGACAGACTGGAGGAGGAAGAGGAACTTTCATATAAAGACAGACTGGAGGAGGAAGAGGAACTTTCATATAAAGACGGACTGGAGGAGGAAGAGGAACTTTCATATAAAGACGGACTGGAGGAGGAAGAGGAACTTTCATATAAAGACAGACTGGAGGAGGAAGAGGAACTTGCATATACTCGTATAAAGACAGACTGGAAGACGAAGAGAAACTTTCATATAAAGACAGACTGGAGGAGGAAGAGGAACTTTCATATAACGACAGACTGGAGGAGTAAGAGGAACTTTCATATAAAGACAGACTGGAGGAGGAAGAGGAACTTGCATATACTCGTATAAAGACAGACTGGAAGACGAAGAGAAACTTTCATATAAAGACAGACTGGAGGAGGAAGAGGAACTTTCGTATAACAACAGACTGGAGGAGGAAGAGGAACTTGCATATACTCGTATAAAGACAGACTGGAGGAGTAAGAGGAACTTTCATATAAAGACAGACTGGAGGAGGAAGAGGAACTTGCATATACTCGTATAAAGACAGACTGGAGGAGTAAGAGGAACTTTCATATAAAGACAGACTGGAGGAGGAAGAGGAACTTTCATATAAAGACAGACTGGAGGAGGAAGAGGAACTTTCATATAAAGACAGACTGGAGGAGGAAGAGGAACTTTCATATAAAGACAGACTGGAGGAGGAAGAGGAACTTTCATATAAAGACGGACTGGAGGAGGAAGAGGAACTTTCATATAAAGACGGACTGGAGGAGGAAGAGGAACTTTCATATAAAGACAGACTGGAGGAGGAAGAGGAACTTTCATATAAAGACAGACTGGAGGAGGAAGAGGAACTTTCATATAAAGACAGACTGGAGGAGGAAGAGGAACTTTCATATAAAGACAGACTGGAGGAGGAAGAGGAACTTTCATATAACGACAGACTGGAGGAGGAAGAGGAACTTTCATATAAAGACAGACTGGAGGAGGAAGAGGAACTTTCATATAAAGACAGACTGGAGGAGTAAGAGGAACTTTCATATAAAGACAGACTGGAGGAGGAAGAGGAACTTTCATATAAAGACAGACTGGAGGAGGAAGAGGAACTTTCATATAAAGACAGACTGGAGGAGGAAGAGGAACTTTCATATAAAGACAGACTGGAGGAGGAAGAGGAACTTTCATATAAAGACAGACTGGAGGAGGAAGAGGAACTTTCATATAAAGACAGACTGGAGGAGGAAGAGGAACTTTCATATAAAGACAGACTGGAGGAGGAAGAGGAACTTTCATATAAAGACAGACTGGAGGAGGAAGAGGAACTTTCATATAAAGACAGACTGGAGGAGTAAGAGGAACTTTCATATAAAGACAGACTGGAGGAGGAAGAGGAACTTTCATATAAAGACAGACTGGAGGAGGAAGAGGAACTTTCATATAAAGACAGACTGGAGGAGGAAGAGGAACTTTCATATAAAGACAGACTGGAGGAGGAAGAGGAACTTTCATATAAAGACAGACTGGAGGAGGAAGAGGAACTTTCATATAAAGACAGACTGGAGGAGGAAGCGGAACTTTCATATAAAGACAGACTGGAGGAGGAAGAGGAACTTTCATATAACGACAGACTGGAGGAAACCAAAAAAAAACTTTCATATTACTTTTTTATATTTTAAACAGGCCTCATCTTGCTAAGTGCACGCTTTTTAACGCATGTAATTTAGTTTTCCTTGAACCTTCACCTCTGTTTTGTCAGCGAACTCTCAGAAACTGGCATCTGGTTCAAGACATTTCTTATGTCCAGGCTATTAAACTGCGTTGAAACACGCGGCGATTTTGTTTGAGGGAGATGCGATTAAAAAAAACATCCTTCTTAACAAAATAGACAGGATGACAGAGCTGATGTGAGATAATGCGAGGAAAGATGATCAGATGCGTTGAAGATTTAAACAAGAAAAATAAAAAAAAGAAGAAAATTATTCATTCATAGCATTCCTATGAATACGGACAGCAGCTACAATAAAAGAAAGATATTCTTCGTCTGCTTCTGTACCCTTCTGCTCCCCACAGAGCATATGCCCTTAACAAAATATATAAATGCCAAGACCTCCTGTCGCGTGCCATCAGCTTAAAGTCGTTCCCGTCATTTGTATCTTTGTCTCTAGCTCTCTTCTCCGTGTGATTTGTTGGTATATCACCTCCTCTCTTACCTTAGCGATTCCAGAAAAAGGTTTGGTTTGGTTTGGTTTTGAGGACCATTCATTGCCCACGGACAATCAGTACTTCGATCTCCTCCCTTATATCACACACGGAGGTTCTCAGCACAGTGCACGAACTCCGTAGCACCGGCGAGGATCCCAATGCGTGTATAAAGAAATCACATATTCTATAAATATTTTCTTGGTGGGTAGGTTTCCTAATTTTTTTTATTTTGCCATGACAGAGGCCGTATGGCCTACTCTTTACAACTGCCGAGGGACTTTGAACGTGTGCAATTTGCACACAGGATCTCCTAATTTTTCGCTTTTATCCGAGAAGGCTAGGCATCCGATCTCACTACCTAGGAGATCGGGGGGGGGGGGGGGGGGGGTGGGAACATTAGGGAAAACCGGGTTTTAAAAGCATTTTCATAAATTACATTCTCTGTACCGGGAAACGAACCCGGCACCTTTAGAATTTGAGGCGGACGCCATACCTCTTAGCCACTCCGACGACACAATGTTATCACAATGTTTCCTCAATGTCTTCTTCTCCTTTCACTAAGTGTCTGGTTCTTATCATCATTTCCACTTAGGTGATCTTGTAATACTGTTTCAATCCTTCTGTTCTACGCATGTGCCCATTTAAGAAAGTAGGTGTAACTGTCGCGTATTGAAAAATGAGAAATTGTTGAGTCAGAGAAACTCTAGTGTACTGCTAGAAAGTGGAAGAAGGAAAATTGGTCAAGAAGGAACAAATGAACTTTATTTTCCAAGTTTTAAGAATTGGGCGCGCAGGCCCGTCTAACTTTCTGCCCTTCTCTCTCTCTCTCATCTTGATTACTGGATCCTTTCATCCCTCACACGTACTTTAACCATTTATTTAAAAGGCAATCAAAATTATAAGGGTAATGTAACAGCATACATTTTTAGTCCTGACACACACATGCGGTCAAACTGTCAACAATGCATCTGCATTTTTACATGTACCGTCAATCATCAATATGAAAAAAATATATAAACACATTCTCGCTCATATCCGTACAGTATGGAAAGAAAATTTAAAAAAAAAAAAATTACTTTTTTTTACACACTTCTGCTGATCCAGGGGGCCTTCAGACATCCTGTGAGTTGAATTATTTATTTTTACTCCTGGACCACACGGATAGTCTTAAAATTACCCTCTCTCTCATCTTCTCCTCAGAGACAGGACAGTAAGAGTACTAGGTCAGTTTTAATACTGGATAGTCGAGATGGAAAATCTGACCAGCTGGTTAATAGTAACAGTTAATTTACATATATCGAGAAAATAACTGGTCTTCACCACCAAAACACAAGACCAAGTATATTCATAAATGAAAACAGCAGTAGCAAACAATTCTGAGTGTTTACACAGCCCTTCTATTTTTGTTTCGCTTGTTTCTCCCTAAGGAAGACCTTCTTACCGTAAAGTCTGCAACTTTCTTCGATATTTGTTCTTCTCCTTCTTTAAGTACCATGCCTAGTGGCGTAGGAGATTATGTCTCTCCACAACTTCCTGTCTCCAGTACAATTTATCAATTCTGTTGTTGACTTCGTTCCATGCCACGATGTGAAACTCTCCAGTATTTGCTCTCTTTGTCTTCCCCTATCAATTTTCCCTTCAATCTTACCTGTTGTTACGATATATTCCAGCTTTCCTCTTCTCATAACATGCCCCAAAAAAGTGGATTGCTTCTTTCTAACTTGTGAAATACGTTTCCTTTGCGCATTGGCCTCTTTCAGGACATCCTCAATACTCTTTTTGGTCGTCCATGGTATTTTTAACATGTTTCTGTAAAACCACATCTCTGTTGCCTCTAGTGCCTTCCCTTATTTGTTTACTAATTGTCCATGACTCACTCCCATATGTCAGGATTGGTTCTATATAACAATGAAGAACTCTCTTTCTTACTTCCAATGACAGAGAATTGTTGCATAAAATACTCTTCATTTTATAGAATGGTGCTTTTTCCTAAGCTATTCTGCTCTTCACTTCTGAGATGCATTTTCCATCCGCTGTTATTAATATGCCCAGGTATTTGAATGTATTGACCTGTTTTAAAACTGTTCCATTTACTTTGATAGTGCATTCTGGGGAAGCTATTTTCTTTGAGACGACCATTACTTCTGTCTTTTGGCTATTAAGGCTGAGGCCTTTATTTTCATAATTGCCATAGTAAGACTTGTTTACCTATTTCTGTTTACCCTGGTGATTAACATTTGTCTTATATTTTTTTGTGACAGGGCATATACGTTTCCTCACAAACATGAATTCTTCGATTGTATTATTATCTAATCAGCTTCCATCTCCACAACGAAGGTCGGTTGTAATCGATCTCAATTTTCTTCTGATGGTGCACTCTTGTGACGGTATTGCCTCCCCTGCTTTGCAGTAGTGGTCCAATAGTGGCCAAAACTCAAGAGTATTTATTATAGGCTTCAATTGTGTCTATTTTTACACAAGATTATTCTTGGCAGAAATGTCGATAGAAGAGTAGTAAAGCTTCTATTACATGGGAGTCTTCATAAGATATTCAGATAAGCGAAAACAATGCTGGGTGTCGCTAAGCACGTTAATTCTATAATCTGCCGACACTTTTATGAAGAATTTAGCAATGGTTTATTCTAGCTCGTTAAGCCCCCACCGCTGAGTTAATCACTGGAATTTATTATTAAAATATATATATAGCTCTGTTTAGAGTGTGTGTTTAGTAACTTTGACTGAGACAAACATGTAGTACATTTAAAAGGATTAAATCGAATTTAAATTTGTAACATTACTTACTTACTTACTTAGTCGTTCCCCTTCTACCGTGAGGTGTAGAGGTTTGGAAGAGAGAGCGCCAGACTATCCTATCGGCTGTCTTCCTCCTGGCCTGGTTCCATTCTAGTCCTCGGTCCTTCAAAGATTGTCTAATGTTGTCCTCCCAGCGGACTCTGGGTCGTCCTCGGGGTCTGGATCCTTGTCTCTTTGTTTCCCATGCTTGTCGTGGTATCCGATCTTCTCCCATTCTGCAGACATGGCCAAACCATCTTAATTGGGACTGTTCTACTTGGGTCTGCAGGGGGTAGGATTTAAGGCATTGACGTATCGTCTGGTTGCGTACCATGTCTCTTCTTGTTACTTCAACCACCTTCCTCAGATACCTCATTTCTGAGGTTTGGATCTGGCTTTTATGGGTTGTAGTCATTGCCCATGACTCGCATCCATATGTCAAGACTGGGACATAGGTGGAGCGGTATACAGCCATCTTCGTTTTCTTACCAACCTCTCTCTTGCTGAGGAATCCTCGATTTATGGCCTGAAAAAGTCTCCCAGGTGCTGCTTTTCGAGTGGCCAACTCTTCTTTGATGCCATCCCTTTCGGTCTATAATAGCTCCGAGGTATTTAAAGTGGTCGACCTGCTCCATTACAAATAACAAAATTTAATAATCACTTTAAGTTTTAACTGTTGGAAAATAATTTGAATATTTACGAAAAGAATTTCAACAGGTGGATGGGATTTAACTGAATAAAGGAGGTCACTTTTAGCAACGGATATTTTCACTTAGCTGCCAATGGTAGTTTTTTTCTCCCGCTGGGTCAGTTCCTTTCACTCTACTCTCGCTCGTCTCTGGTCAAAGGTCAGGCACCGCACGTTCCCAGAACGTCAAGGAGTAACGGCTAAGTTGGTTCTGCTTCTGTCTATAAGACCCTTTTATGATGGTGTCTTGCAAAACGTCAGTCCACTTCTACCTTCACTTGGTTCCAGAGATAGTACTTTCTGCTGGTACCACCAATAACTGATAATAGAAATAGAAACGAAACGCTCTTCTGAGTACGGCGTTTTCCGACACATGTGCGCCCCCCCCCCCCACCCCCCTTCTATTCTACCATACCATATCAGAATTTACCCTCGATGAGAATTAAATTTAATCCCTCGGGATAAAACTTCCTTTACATTTAAACTGAATAGCTTTAGCTTTACATTACATTTAAATGAAAAGGTTAAATGTACAGATATAATAAGTTTTACATTTACATCTCCACTGTTTGAAAAGTGTTCACAATATAAATTCATTTATGTTTCCTTTATATTTACATTTGTTGAAAAGTTTGAAATTTCGATTAATTTAAAATGAATATTTTCACATAGGCATTTACACTGGTTTAAAGCTTGAAAACTTACATTAATTTTGAAGTGTATAAGTTTATAGGGACATTTACACTGCTTTGAAAATGTAAGTATTATTCTTAGAATGTACGTCATTTCTTTTCATCTTTCCGTCCCTGATCCATATGGAACCTGAAACTACTTTTTGTATTTAGTTCTCTTTACGAAACCATCAATAAAGCAGTCACCAGCCCGTGCAGTGGTGGTTCATGAATTATCATTTTATACGCTGAGGTTGCCAGCCTCAAATGACTTTTACATCCAATAGCGAGTTTCACATATTAAACTTCACATGGTAATATATATATATATATATATATATATATATATATATATATATATATATATACATATATATATATATATATATATATATATATATATATATATATACATATATATATGTTAGTTCACATGTTAGTAATAAAATAGAATGAAAATGAACTACTTACGCCAATCTTGGCTACAGACGTTTTGCTCAGATGAATAAGTTAAGGCACTGGGTTAGGCCTCTTACACGTGTCTGGGATGTCTTTAATTTTACAATGGATTCCCCTCTGATTTCGTGTTTCTTCAGTTTCCTAGTCCTGGGATTCCTTATTAAAATTTGAAAGAGATTTCCTGTGCGTTTTTTAAGTCTTATCTGGTTTTCCAATAAAAGGTACGGTTAACAAAAAGGAATTATGAAGCTAGTCTTCACTCTGGCGAGGTCTGAGGTTGTCTTGGCGAGCTTGAAATTCACAGTGAAAGGAAAGAAAGAAAGAGAAAAAGGAAAGTGCGATAATTGACAGCACATAATAAAAAATCAGTACCACAAATGCTTCGATACTGCCGGAGAGAACCAAAGATCGATAGAGGTCGTCCATTTTGTCACAACTCTGATGGACTCTTTCAGGTCTGTCTCTTGATGTTATCTTCCTACTTGTGGCACTGATTTCCTCTTGGCACGTTTGACTTCAACTCTGCCTTCCATTATGGTCTTTGGCAAGATGTTATGTCTTTTTATATGGCCAAAATATTTTAGCTGTCTAATTTTGATCTCCTTCAGTAATAATCTTTCCATTCCTAGGTTTTCTTGGACATCTTTCTCAGTTCACACTGTCTTACGGTGAAACCGCGAATGGCTCATTAAATCAGTCGAGGTTCCTTAGATGCCTCGCAGGGCTGTGCGTGGTATTGCCGGGCAACGGGGCCTCGCAGCTCAAATGGTGAAGCAGAGATGCGTGTGTCGATCGTTTGATACTCTCAAGCAAGTCGATATTTTCGACCATAAAATATCTAAGGACATGAGGTTAAGCATACATATGGACATGAGGTATTGCATATATATGTGTTCTGGTGAAGGGTAAAGGATCCCGTTACACACCCGTTGAGGCATATTGGGAATATGGTGTTAGGTCCATATGTTTTGACCATCGGTACACTAGGGGTGATGTGGTCAGCATCACGCCGGCCACCTTAACCTTCCCAGAGTTGCTCTGGTACCCAATTCATGAGGCTGGGTCGACCCCAGAGCCGTTTGCGGTCTAAAAACACCCACCTCAACTGGGGATCAAACCTTGGACCACCGAGCTAGGAAGCCAGTGCACTAACCACTGCGCTACCGCAGCTCTTATGTGTTCTGGTGCCAGACTGTATCGGCTACGCCGTTCCTCTGGATTCACCTGCTTCGTGGGTCATATTGCAAGGGCAACAGCTTGATCTCTTTACCCAAGCGCCCAACCTCGCGTCGGCCGAGACATTGTCTTGGGGGCGCTTTCCTGTAGTCAGTAATGTCAGAAAGTGATACTACTAGGACCTCTTTATTTGTTTTCTTCTCTATTCGTCAAATTGACGTCATTGAAGCCGGCCCTGGTTGTAAGACTGGTATAACGCTAAAATTCGACGGAAAGAAGGACGCTTGGGTGAAACGTTGGTTATTTTTTTTTGTACATTAAAAAAAAAGAAAAAAAAAGAAGAAGAAAATCGGGTATTACATCGAGTAAGCGTTTTCTGATCTATTTTTACTAAAATATCTGTATTTCGTTTATAAAGACATCTGAAGGTAATTTTTTTTTTTTTTAGTTGAAACTGTGTTTCATTTAGCGTTTGACGTCTGTCAGCAAGGCACGTTTTGTCCCGTTACTGCCGGCCATGGGCGTTAAGATTGGTATAAAGCAGAAAATGGACAGGATGGAATCTTTGATAAATTCATTACAGAAAGCAAAAATAAGCAAAACATATACATGAATAAAGAAATATCAATTTCTCAAAATTATAATTTCAACACACACACAAACTTAATATGCCTTTCGTAGATAATCTGTCATGATGATTATAAAACAAAGGTATATCATGTCCCATAGAAGAGGAGTGACGTGTTAGACTTCACCATACTAGGTCAAACATTTTCAAGGCTGGGTGACCAGTTTCCCATCCTTGCTGCTTTTTGCCTTTTGCTAACTCAAGAGCAGAGTCAGATACCCGTTTACAGCTGGGTAGAATGTAAAGGAGCTTCGTTGATACGGCGCTTCGCTGATACGGCACTTCTAAATAATAACCCTTCTCCATATTTTCGGCGCATTCTTCGCTCTTACTGCGCTTTTCGGCCAATCCGTAATTACCAATATAAACCTCTGGAACCGGAGTCAGACGCCGTCATGATGTCGATCACTTAGTTTGATCCTGCCATTTTGAATTTAATTTCCGTCTTATGACGGGCTTTTACACTAGTACGGGAATAAAAATCAAATGTCAAGTCAGTCCTAGTGTATGGTTATGAAACATAGAGAACAAAAAAGTAACAACTGTGATGTGGCACTGTAATTCTGACTTTAAACCGGCCCGATCCTGTTCTTTTATTTTGAATTTTCACCAGTTTTATTTTCTTCTGATCACGCGATTTTCCGTTGTTTACGGAAATCGCTATTTTCGGGCCCGCTTTTCCACCATTTTATTTCTTCTCATGTGAATATATCGTGTTCGGTACTTTTGGGAAGGTAATTTAAATGGGTTCGTTTTAGGTCGGTAGGTTTATTTTTCACTCGGCCAGTTTTACTTTCTTCTGATTTTTCGCGATTCCCGTAAATTTCGTTGTTTACGAAAATAATCGCCATTTCCGGCACGCGATATGACGAGGCCGGAAGCACGCGTCAGTAGCACGAGGTTATCACGTAATGTGACGCAATTTTGCGGACACGCGGTATTTTGATTTTCCTAGCGCTGCCATTGGTCCGCGATTTGCGTAGGAAGGGAAATCCGCGTGGGCGGTTTCTCTTGTATATATTGAGACAGAAAACGGGGATTCGGTCTCTATGAAAAATTATTGCCTGGCCGTAGGACGTCGTAATTATCGTTCTCCACCGTGGGAAAAAACAAACGATAATCGCGAGTCTCGGCGAAACAGTGGGGAGCATAATTTTGTTAAATAAAATTATCCACGGCAAAAGACATATCTCAGGGTCAGAGTACTCGAGTATCGTCAGGAGCAAAAGAAAATTACCCTATGGTCTCTGGCAGTGAAGTCCCTATGCTTCAGCTGGACCGAGGTTTAATTATCATACAGCCAAGAGCGTCGCTATTATAGTCTCTAGCAACGGCAGGTGGCCGGGAGACTAGTTTCATTTTGTACAGCCAGAAATCAAGGCTGTGTCTTCCTCTAAATCCGGAGTGGGAGAAAAGGGGAAAGTTTGCTCGGCAGCAGAGAAGCGTCTACAGTTAATCAAGTCCCTCATGCTTGATATCCGAACATCGTCATCACCAAAATCAGGAACAGGTGACAAGGTTACCATACCTAGGTCCTGATAGAAATCGAGAAGAGAGTAACGGAGACGCCGCATCATCAGCCCTCGAGTGTTAGAGAGACACTGAGATCAAGAGAGAAAGGTAGAGAAGGAGGGAGAAAATAGACAGGACCAGTAGGGTCTGTTCAGTATCCATTTGACGGATAGACACTGAGTCTGCGTTCGAAAAACCAAGTCTATTATTTTTAGCATTTCTTGTGGTGTAGTTATAGGCGCATATCGCCCAACTAGTAGAAAGCTGTGTAGCCGTTCGTTGAGGAAGAGTCACCAGGACTAAGACAGTAGAAATTTATTAGTGTTAGAGAGTGGAGACTAAAAGTTGACAGCCCCACCAAAGTAGATTGGGTTTAAATCACTAACCATTTTTATTGTTCCTCAGCAGGGTGACAGAAAGAGTGAATGTGATTTGGGGTTTTTTTTTTGTTTGTTGAGTGTCTCTCAATTTAATTGTTACTTTGGTTTTTCCAGGCCGTGCAACAGTGCACGCTATCGACTGACTTGATGACGTATGATGCCATTTTATGTTTTTTCTTGTATGTAAATAAATTCATTCATATATTATTTACTGGATCAGCTTCTATTCTTTACTATACTTACTCTATGTTGTCTGTATAGTGGTGTTTGTGGTCGTAATTATACACCTTATCTCCTTGTGTTTCAAGGCAGGCAGAGGTGGGGAGACTATAGCCATTTTTTTTAGTCACGAAGCGGCAGGGGGAGATTCAAATCCGGGGTCTATCTCTTGAGCCAATAGTCTCACCTGTCCACAGGCATGTCATTTTCCATCTAAATTCTATCTTCTCAGACTTTCTAATACTAGGGTCTTGCTTTCATTCAGGCACACTCTATAAAATTAAAACCACTTCGTGACAAGTGGGCGGCAATCGTCCGGTGGATCATTCTGTTGAGATCAATTCTGTGATCTATATTCATAGATTGTCTCTAGAAAGTTTTCTGAGAATAGAATTTCTTTAAATATCCCCTAGACGTTGAGCTATTAGAACTGATCCAGTATAAGTTTTTCCACAGGTTGCAGTCTAGTAGATTTTTGTGGTATTTTTGATTTATATGACTAAGAGGTAATTGATGGCATACCGACATATTTTTCTTTAACAGGAAGGTAATTTAGTTTTTGGTAGCTTCTTAACTAAATTTTTTTCTCAGGTTATTGTTCAGACTTGACGCTAGTCTGAGTTCGGGTTTTGGAACAGCGGTTAAAGAGGGAGTATTATATATTACGTAACAGGTAGTTCCTTCCTTTTGTTCTCCTTTCTGTCATTTTCTGTCAGTTGTGAACTTACAGCAGTTTACAGGTAAGATGGCGGATATGGCCAAGTTACGAGCTGCCTGGCGTGAATCTGCTTAGGATATGGGAATGGATAAGGAGGAGACTAAGGCCTACCTGATAAGGGAAACTGATAGGCATATTCAGCGAGAGAAAGAGAAGGAGGACCGGGCAGCCGCCGCAGAAGCAGCAAAAGAGGAAAGGATAGCCACCGCAAAAGCAGCGGAGAGGCAGCCCGAGATGGAACTTCGGAAATTGGAAGCCCAGGAGAAGGAGAAGGCAGCAGAGATGGAACTTCGGAAATTGGAAGCACAGGAGAGGTAGAAGGCAGCGGAGAGACAGCATGAACTTGCCCTGCGTTCTCTGGAACTGCAGTACCGAGCTTCGGGAGGCAGTTCGGCCAATGGAGATTCACCCGGAGCAGGAGCGACAGACACCTCAGGAAACGGAGGGCCCCGAATGGCAGCTATGAGCTTCCCATTTGACTCGTTCCCGAACGGGAATGAAAAGATTGACGTGTTCCTGGAGAAATTTCAAAGAATGGCAAAGGCATACGGGTTGGATGAGCGTCTTTGGTGTCTGAAATTATCGCAATCACTCAAAGGTCATGCGTATGAAGTTTACAACTAGATGCTCATAGATGACCAGAACAACTTTGAGGCACTGCGAAACGCTTTATTACAAAGGTTTCAGTGGACACCCCGGAAATGCCAAACCATGTTCAGGGAGAGCAGACCGGAAAAGGGAGAGAGTTTTGCTCAGTTTGCCGAGCGGGTGAGAAATTACCTTACTCGCTGGAGGGAACTGTCAGGACTGGCGAAAACTTTTGAAGGGTTGGAGGAGTTAGTTCTGTGTGAACAAGTCAAGGCAAACATGTCCCCCGACTTGAGGCGGTATCTGGCAGAGCAGGGTGCCCAGCAACTTGATCAGATTATCGTGTTTGCAGAAAGGTACCAGACAGCACAGGCCGAAGTACTGGGACAGAAACGGAAAAACCCAGACCTGCCAGCCCCAGACAAGGGAGCTTCATCATTGCAGCCAGCTACTTCACCAGCTCATCAGCAACCAGGGCCTTCTCGCAAGGAGCCTCATTCTGGTTATAACTTGCGCCCCCAGCAGCATAACAGAGCACCGACAACAACCTCTCAGGAACCCGCTAGGAACAGAGGAGATCATGAGAGGTATTGTCAGAATTGTAGAACCACTTCCCACTGGACATTCCGGTGCATGAACAAACCCCCAGCTCACCATGCAGCTTGTTTAAGGCCGGTGAGATGGACTAAAGGGAATAAATGGGAACCAGTCCAGGCAGAGAAGTTGTTCTCTAACAGTGGACCAGCCGTAGTGAATGGGACAGCCACTACGTGTTTGTTTGACAGCGGGCTTACTTACCCCAGTATCATCGCTCGTCATTTGGTGAAACCAGGGCAGTGGACCGGAGAAATAGTTGAGATTGGTGGCATTTTGAGAAGAGGTATCTCACAGCGTCTGCCTGTAGCCAATATTGAGGTGAAATGCAAGTTTGTGTCTGGCACCATCAAGGCAGCTGTAATGGCACAGCCAGCACATGATTTCATCCTGGGAAGCCCTTACTTAGTTTTGGGGAACCCAACCACACCGATCCTTGCTAACGCAAGGGGGCCTACTGCAGGCCAGCAAAGTGAAAGGGGAAAGCCCCAAATTCACGGAGCCCCACGGGAGCTCAAACATCCTTGTCTTGCTATGAGGAGGAGAGACGCCTCTAAAGACAGTGGAATGTTATTTACAGAGGCGTATTCGCCTGTCAGCCCTGTTCAGCCTAAAGGGTCAAACAGTGGTGACGCCTCTTACTTCAGAAGTATCTTCTTTGTCGTCGGGAATTAGGCCCCCGATGGTATTACATCTCTCAAGGGAGGGAAATACTGACAAGAAGGAACATGTGCACGGTTCTTCAGTCAACCGCAAACAGTTACGCCCTGTTACGGCGATGTCTGGCCAAGACAGTCAGACTGTTTCAAAACACTGGGAGGTCGCACCATCTGGTAATCAGTATTTACCACGCGCCGCCAGGAAAATTCGTGGGCGAAGGAAACACATGAGAGGCAGGAGGAAGGGCGACCACTCAGGGTGCAGTCGCCAGGAGGAAATCACCAGGCGGGACCATCACAATCCAGTGCTGGCACAGATTTTCAAGGATATGGAAATGGGCCTATATGATAATCCTAATTATGACAGTGATTAGATCGGGATGTAGATCTAGATACGGGCCAGCATGAAACCCAGAGATTTCAGTGATTTAGCACGGTTCCCGTACTTGAAAGGGGGGACTTATGTGATGTGGCACTGTAATTCTGACTTTAAACCGGCCCGATCCTGTTCTTTTATTTTGAATTTTCACCAGTTTTATTTTCTTCTGATCACGCGATTTTCCGTTGTTTACGGAAATCGCTATTTTCGGGCCCGCTTTTCCACCATTTTATTTCTTCTCATGTGAATATATCGTGTTCGGTACTTTTGGGAAGGTAATTTAAATGGGTTCGTTTTATGTGGTAGGTTTATTTTTCACTCGGCCAGTTTTACTTTCTTCTGATTTTTCGCGATTCCCGTAAATTTCGTTGTTTACGAAAATAATCGCCATTTCCGGCACGCGATATGACGAGGCCGGAAGCACGCGTCAGTAGCACGAGGTTATCACGTAATGTGACGCAATTTTGCGGACACGCGGTATTTTTATTTTCCTAGCGCTGCCATTGGTCCGCGATTTGCGTAGGAAGGGAAATCCGCGTGGGCGGTTTCTCTTGTATATATTGAGACAGAAAACGGGGATTCGGTCTCTATGAAAAATTATTGCCTGGCCGTAGGACGTCGTAATTATCGTTCTCCACCGTGGGAAAAAACAAACGATAATCGCGAGTCTCGGCGAAACAGTGGGGAGCATAATTTTGTCAAATAAAATTATCCACGGCAAAAGACATATCTCAGGGTCAGAGTACTCGAGTATCGTCAGGAGCAAAAGAAAATTACCCTATGGTCTCTGGCAGTGAAGTCCCTATGCTTCAGCTGGACCGAGGTTTAATTATCATACAGCCGAGAGCATCGCTATTATAGTCTCTAGCAGCGGCAGGTGGCCGGGAGACTAGTTTCATTTTGTACAGCCTGAAATCAAGGCTGTGTTTTCCTCTAACTCCGGAGCGGGAAAAGGGGAAGTTTTCAGCAGCAGAGAAGCGTCTACAGTTAATCAAGTCCCTCATGCTTGATATCCGAACATCGTCATCACCAAAATCAGGAACAGGTGACAGGGTTACCATACCTAGGTCCTGATAGAAATCGAGAAGAGAGTAACGGAGACGCCGCATCATCAGCCCTCGAGTGTTAGAGAGACACTGAGATCAAGAGAGAAAGATAGAGAAGGAGGGAGAAAATAGACAGGACCAGTAGGGTCTGTTCAGTATCCATTTGACGGATAGACACTGAGTCTGCGTTCGAAAAACCAAGTCTATTATTTTTAGCATTTCTTGTGGTGTAGTTATAGGCGCCTATCGCCTAACTAGTAGAAAGCTGTGTAGCCGTTCGTTGAGGAAGAGTCACCAGGACTAAGACAGTAGAAATTTATTAGTGTTAGAGAGTGGAGGCTAAAAGTTGACAGCCCCACCAAAGTAGATTGGGTTTAAATCACTAACCATTTTTATTGTTCCTCAGCAGGGTGACAGAAAGAGTGAATGTGATTTGGGGTTTTTTTTTGTTTGTTGAGTGTCTCTCAATTTAATTGTTACTTTGGTTTTTCCAGGCCGTGCAACAGTGCACGCTATCGACTGACTTGATGACGTATGATGCCATTTTATGTTTTTTCTTGTATGTAAATAAATTTATTCATATATTATTTACTGGATCAGCTTCTATTCTTTACTATACTTACTCTATGTTGTCTGTATAGTGGTGTTTGTGGTCGTAATTATACACCTTATCTCCTTGTGTTTCAAGGCAGTCAGAGGTGGGGAGACTATAGCCATTTTTTTTTAGTCACGAAGCGGCAGGGGGAGATTCAAATCCGGGGTCTATCTCTTGAGCCAATAGTCTCACCTGTCCACAGGCATGTCATTTTCCATCTAAATTCTATCTTCTCAGACTTTCTCATACTAGGGTCTTGCTTTCATTCAGGCACACTCTATAAAATTAAAACCACTTCGTGACAACAACCAAAAAAGCTAGACTTTCATAAATGGGTGCTTGCGTAGGATGGAAGGATTGAGATGACAAGATCACTAATGTGGAACTGACAACACGAACCAGACAGATGTCAGTGGAATAAGACATGAGAAGAAGACGTTGGCGAAAGATGAGACACATACTGATGAAACCTGATGATAGTATTACAAGGCAGTCCTTGTTCTCGCATCCCTAGGGTAAGAAAGGCAGAGAGAGACCGAAGAACGCTCGGAGAAAAGAGTTATAGACGGATATCTACTTCTTCATCTTTGTTCGTCCTGACAAGGACGTTGGTTGCGTTTTGTCCGTTTACAGCAAAGCTGCGATATTTTCGCCTTTCGGCCGACACATCCGACTTCAGCACAGCTTTTTTTGGACAGGGTTAGCATTCCCTCTTCGATCCCTACTCTTTCAGCCAGACTGCTGTGATGCAGCCTGTTTCCAGGACCACCACTTGGAGGTGGAGTAAGGTCTTGGTCAGCTCTGGTTCGCTGACCCTGACGCAAGCAGTCAAGCTATGGGTCGCTGACTGCATTCCTCACTGTTGACACGTCTTAGGTCCCATAGACAGATATGAAAGGAATGAGGAAGACATGGAAAGACCTTGAGGTGATGGCACGGGACTAGAAAACTTTGCGTACGTTTGTTGAAGACACAAGCTAGTCTGGGAACTGAAGGATGATGATGATGAATGGTTTGGCTTTGGTCTTAAGGACTATCTTCATTGCACACGGACAACTCCATGAGTGCTCCGATCTCCTCCCTTTGATCACACAGAAAAGGATCTCAGCCCAGTGTACGAACTCCGCAGCAGGATCCCAATGTGTTTATACAGAATAAACACATTCTATAAATGTTTTGGCGGTGAGTAGGTTTCGTTACTTTCGCCAGGGCAGCGGCCGTATGGCCTACTCTTTACGATTTCCAACTACCGAGGGATTTTTAACCTGCACAACTTGCACACGGGACATCCTATTTTTCGTCATTTCCGAGAAGGCTAGACATCCGATCACACTACCCATGAGATCAGGGTGGAGTATGACATCATTAGGACCCAGTGGTTCTGAAAAAAAATTTCAATAAAATATATTCCCTGTACTGGGAACTGAACCCGGTACCTTTAACACTCGAGGCGACGCCATACCTCTTAGCCACTCCGACTTGATGATGAATGAATATGCGGGAACAGAAATGTTTGATAAATTTAAATATTTTTTATGTATCTTTTATACTTTCAAGTACTTCACATGACAGTATCAGTAACAGCATGATGGTCTGAAAACATTCAGCACGTATTTTCTTCTGTTCAAGTTAGTTTCTTGATCTCTATTTAGCTTTGTTTGTAGCCACACTGTAAGAGTCGCCATTTCCATTATACAAAATGATGATTGTCCAAATCTTATAAAACGCTGATTGTCCAAATCTAATAAAACGCTGATTTCTCAAATCGTACGAAAGGATCATTTCTCAAATCATTTCACCTGGTTAACTTTCACACTGTCAGCTGACAGTTCCTTTTATAATTTCTCTTTTGCATTAAATAGATTCAGTAACTTTTTTTTTTTCGTTGTCTCTATGTAGCTATATTTTTTAACATCTACTTCCTCCAAACTATATTCTATGAATTCCTGTGAAAATCAGTCCCGTGAAAGTTGGTCCTGGAAGATTATGGCAAGGGGTATAACTTTAACAATTCACCTTTTTGGATTGAACATTTTTACATTGTAGTCTCCCCATTTCATTACTCAACTGCGCACTAAACAAATTCACCTGGATGTACGATCCATCTCGTAGTTTTTTTTTTTTTTTTAATCCCTTTCATTTGTCTTTGCCTTTTTATTTTAATTAATGGTAAACGGAATTTTTACAAATGTGTCTACAGGCAAACATAATTTGTACGTAGTTTTTTTTTAAATTTAGTATTTTTTTTATTTTTTGGACGTAAACAAATGTGGAATATTTTCCTTGTCCGGTTCCGGGAACTTATTACAAAGCCTCGTTAGGTAATGATTATATTCCTACTTTGTCTCCCCCTCCCCCGCCCCCGTTACCTTTCGACGCGACAAAAGGAAACATCGGACAGAAAGAAGAAGAAAGGCAAAACGGAGAATGAAAATTAAGATAAGTGAGGTAAATAATGAGCGAAAAGATAAAGGAAGAAGCGAAGACAACAGAAAAATAAACTGGAAAAAGATTACAAGAAGAACGGGAAGATTAACGCAACGGAGATAGAAAACAAAGAAAGAAGGTAGAGTCAATAAAGAAAAAAGAAGGAAGGAAAGAAGAATTACAGAAAAAATGAAGACATTAGTGGGAAAATGAGTAAATTAATTTAAAAGACAAGAAGAATCGATACAAGAAATCAATAAATGAGCTGAATGGAGGAAAGATGAAATGAAGAGAAAAGGAACACCTGCCGATAAAATACAGGTAGCAAGCATAGAACAAGATGGGGAACACAGACAACAAACAAAACAATACATCAGTTTAACCCTAGAACGAGCGTCCGACTAGCAGAGTGGTTAAAGCGGTTGCTTCTAGCAGCAAAGTTATAGCTCCCGGGTTCCAAACCTGCAGGCGTCACGCTCCAGGGTACCCATTTTTAAATGGTCACATGACTGCTTTTGATCTAGAAAGTTCAATGTCAGCGAGAAAGGGAACATTTCATCCCACCTCGTAAAGTTAGAATTTGAATTGTGACGTCTCTAACACTTCTCTTTCCTTCGGCAGTATCTGCTAATGGGACTACCCTTTTTTTACAAGAACCTGTAACACCCACGCAATCATTGGCTAGAATCAGGAAAAAACACTCCCCCCCCCCCCCAAGTGTATAGTTTCCATCCAACGTTTCATTTTGGTAGAAAATAGATCCAGCTTAGGAAGTTTCCATGTTTCTTGAACATGTATTCCTACGCCGTCTTGTTTATGGCACTTAGTTAATTTGCGTTATATGGATTATAATAAAATGCAAACACAGGGCCAGGTTAGTGGCTCAAAGGACGTTATCAAAGGTTGTTTGGGCTCTCACGAAAACATGTTAGGATGGCTTTGGAGATATCTCAAGAGCCCCGCGGATTAAACGGCCTATCGTCTATCTAATCGGACACGCCAGCGTCTGCTACGGTGTAGATGCACTCTTCCGAATATGCGACAAGTGATGAAAGCGAATTTACATTTTTTTTTTTTTTGGGCAGAAAAGGAAATGTATGTTCAGTTTAAACCTGCTTTAAGATACAAGGTATTTATCTCCGAGGTTCTTCGTCAGTGTCCTTATTAAAAATAGATTTCTTTTTCTTCTCTTACATTCTTCTTGTTAGCTCCACTAGCCACTTTGTCGGAAATTGTTCTTTCATTTTCTTCTTCTTCGTACACTCTCAGACGTCTACTTGAAGATTTTCAAAGAAAGCAGGGGTCACCTTGAGGCTGTTTGTATTTTCGTAGAGTTTTTCCAAGTATAGAACTGATGACGGCCATTTGTGCTTTCTATGTTCCTCGTATGTTGGGCATCTTTGAAGCAGATGTTCAGCAGTCATTTTTTTCAGTGCCAGTTACACTCATTGGAAGTTCCTATATTTAGCTTGTTGAATGGATGGTATCTCAATCTGTTGTGACTCGTGCAGGGTCTGAAGATTACCACTTATTTTCTTTTGTTGAGCTGGTAATATGCATCATTTTTGTGTGTGGCCTAGATGCTTTACATCCCATTTGTTCTTGTATGTAACTATGACAAAATCTTGACCTTTTTCTGGCATTGCTTCTTCTTTCTTCCTGTTGTTTGTTTGTTTTGTTGTGTGTGTTTTTTTTACATTATCGTAATTGCTGCTTTTAGTTTGAAGTGTAATCAAATGCTTACTGTTTATGAGCAATTACACGAAAGTTGTTTTTTTTCTTGTAGGGTCACTGATTACAATTTCCATACAAACATCGCCATCTTTGACGAGTACAACATGCACACATTAGTATAAACGCCATCAGACCTAAAGGCCCTAATATAACCGACTAGGTTGAACGGGCCGCGCCTCGCAAAAACGAAGCAAAATTTATTTTAAAACAAAAAAACAAATGCGCACGAAACACAATTTCACTCGTTTCTTTAACTGTTTAAGTACTAAAGGTCAGTTTTAAGGGCAGATTTTTAAAGGCGTTCGTGATGGGAGGCCAGTATATCTACTTCCTTTGATCCTTAGCCGCTGACCGTCAAAGCAATCTGTGGCCATCACGGCTGGTGGCGTCTTGTAGGGCAGCAACAAATTGTTTCCACTTTGCTCGGTCGGTGGCCATCCTCGTACAGTGCCCCAACTCTGGTTCATCTTTTTGCATCTCTATCTCCACAATCCTCCGCCAAATTGTTTTTGGTCGGCCTCTCTTTCGTTTTCTTCAGGGGTCCATAGCATAGTTGTTCTTGTGATGGCATTGGGGTCTCTTCTGAGGACATGGCCAACCCAACTACAGCGTATGCCAGCTATGATGGTGTGCATGTCCTGTTGCTTGCTCCCAGTAAGCAGATCTTGGTTGGTGATGGTATTCAGCCAAAAGATTCGGAGAATTTTTCTTAGGCAGGTTGTGTGGGAAAAGGACAATTTCGACATTTCCTTCTCTGTCACTCTCCAGCATTCCGCGCCATGGAGAAGCACAGAAAGCACACAGCTCCGATATAATCTTAATTTTGTGCTTGTTGTCACGAAGTGGCTTTAATTAGAGTCTGTCTGAGTACAGAGACAAGACACTAGTATGAGGAAAGTCTGAGAAGATAGATTTAGATGAGAATTACAGTTAATCTGGAAGGATGAGACTTATAGCTTCGAGGGTGAGAACCTAGATTGACTCTCCCTCGCCACTTGTGACTTAATTACTAGCTGCTGTCTCACCACCTCTGACTACCAGAAAGGAGATAAGGTTTCACTAAATTAGCCACAGACACCACTATACAGACAAAGCATATAAGTACAGTATAGTTAAAGATAAACTGATCCAGTGTACATTTTATAGGTTATTAAACAACAAGTCAACACCACAGCAAACAAAATATAGTGCGAGTTCGCACAACCTGGAAAAAAGAACAAATCAAATGAAAGACACAATATAAAAATTTCCACACTCTCTTTCACACCTGCATGAAAAACAACTAAGGATTAAAGAAATATACTTGGTGGGGGTCTGTTAGTAAGAGCCACCACTCCTGACTACACTATAGTTACTAACTAACACACTGTCCCACTGAAGATGTATAACTAAATAACTACTGTCTCAAAGGGCGCTCTAGGCGATCCTGCACAACTACAAATACACCACCATAAATGCTACGCTAATAGACTTTTTCAGCGTTAACTCAGAGGCTGTCCTGTAAGTATTCTATCTACCCTACTGTTCCTCTATAACTTATCTCTCACTCCTCTGTCTCGGTTCAGTGACTCTCTGACGCTACCGTCTTCGTCTGAGGTTCTGGTGAGTTGCTTCTCCGTCACGCACCTCCTCTCGTTAGCATTTAGGAAGGTAACGTTTTCCCTCTCTCCTTTCCTGAATACCGATGAAGAGGGCATTGGTAATAAGATAGCGATGTAAGTGCCTAAGGCTGTAGATGTTATCACTACTGATGACACTCGATTCTTCAAACTGCCGAGTTAACTCGCTTCGGATTTAGGCCCATTGCATTATTATGGCAGTGTGTCAACAACACCAGGCAATTAACCTGTTTTGATTGTGTTGGTCTTTGTGAGCTAAGAGCTCCTGATTTAGAGGCAAGTCTTTCGCTGAGGCGTAGGTTTCCTCACGTCAAGAGAACTTCTAATTCCTCTCAGTGTTGCAGATGTACTGGGCGCCGGTACAAGCGCGTACCCCAGTTTTCTTCAATTACACTGATGTCTCGTGCCTCCTTCTCGCTAGAAGGCAAAGTCCGTGGTAGGCTTAGGGTTATCTATAACCTCCATACGCCGTGACTGATGCAAAGGTAAAGGATCCCGTTACACGCCCATTGAGGCGTATTGGGAATATGGTGTTAGGTCCATATTTTATTGACCATCGGCACACTAGGGGTGATGTGGTCAGCATCATGCCAGGTGACTGCTGTAGAAACAAAAAAATAAACAACATATATACAACAATTCAAAATTTCCTAATTCGTAACACATTACCACCCCAAACTTCATCTACACCCTGGTGTCCCCTAAATTAATAAATATCCCCTACACACAAGCTACTCACAAGAAATAGACAGATATTTCTGCCCAAGGGTCAGACCAATATACATTTCCCCTCCTATCTCTCTCCCACACCAATTAACTCGTGGTTTGTTACGTAAATCCCAGACGCGGACTGACCTGAATCTTTTGTGTGCTTGTCTCGCCTGTAGGCGTCACAACATTCCCTTCACTGAAGCTAAAATCTCCGGTACTGAATACTTTCCCAGCCCTATTCTTCTCAAAGACTGACCCGGTAAGGTTATCAATTAAACACAATTATTTAACACACTTATATATACACCATCTCTGTTAATATTAAATCCTCTTCACCACTTGTCTTCTGACTACAAGACCACATAACACAATTAAATACACAAACCACACCCTTGTATATATTCACTACAAATTATCATAATCAGATACGGTTACACGGACCTCATATTACATGACACCAATCTTACCGCCTAACCTTATACAGACAATTATCTCAAAAGCCGCTACACAAATCATAGAAACTGCTAACTTATACATAGTATAATTATAGACACAACTTACACTACCCTGGCTCGAGTTTGGTATAAGTCAGCAATTGATGGCAACTCCTGACTACTAATAAAATTAACTTTAATCCCAGAAGAAAGCTTACTCTAACGTGCTAAACTCTTATAAAAAAAACTTCCTACACCGCTTATTAAGTTATGAACATACCTAACAATACAGAATATCTCGAACTGAGCAGACTGCACAATGGCGCTTCTTCACGGCAACAATTTCTTGGGACTAGTGAGCGATAAATACTTTTGACGCTCACTATTTATATTATGAATTTGCTGATGCAATATCAGACGCGGTGAGTCATCGCGTTCGCGTCTAGCATTATCTATCAGGAACCGCTTTTAACCAACCTTCGACCTACTATCATGCCTGCATATAAATTAAATCTAAACTACCCAATCATATCATAAGCTAACCTATGACTCACCGTTGACCGGCCAAATCGCAAATTTATTTTCGGCTCACGCACTGAAGTAATACGTAATATTCTGTAACCTTCTGACCTTCTACCTACCAGAATAATATTGGTTCCTCGTTAATCTGGGTCGTGCTTTCCCCCATCCCTACAAATAAAAGGGGTAGGTGAAGGTAAAGGTAAAGGGATAATAATTAAATGGAAAAGCAAAATGGGGCGAGTTGAAAATAAAAATAACAGTAACTCATCACACTTGTGCTGTACTGAGAAGACTTCCAGATGTTGTTTAAAATAAAAAAGACTGTTCTTTCTTTGTTCATTATGTTGTTAATGTCTTTGCTTGCTCCGCCATCTGGTGTTACTATGCATCCTAGGTATGTGAAGGTGTCTGTCTGTTCCAGTTGTTGATTCCTTACTGTTATGGGCTCGGGGCTGCTCACATTGAGTGTCATGACCTCTGTCTTTTTTAGATTGATATTCAGGCCCACCTGCTGACTATACTTATTAAGTCTATCCGTTTTTTCCTGGATGTGTTGATATGAATGTGCTAGTAGTGCAATGTCATCTGCATATTCCAGATCTTCCAATGTAGAAAACGTAGTCCATCTTATTCCTCTTGGACTGCCCTCTGTTGTCTGTCGCATCACCCAGTCTATGACTGTTAAAAATAGAGTGGTTGATAAGGGGCATCCCTGTCGTACTCCTGTCTTCACCTCAAAGGTTAGGTTGCTCTGTCCTACTCTACACGTAAAGTTGGCATAGAGGCTTTTTATGATTGACATTATGCAGCTTGGAATTCCATAGGCCCTCAATATTTTCCATAGACTGTCCATATGTATACTGTAAAAAGCCTTTTCAAAATCAACGAAATTTATGTACAGCTGTCTTTGCCATTCTGAGCACTGCTCTATAATGTTCCTGGGGGTAAATATATGATCTTTTTGAATCCTGCTTGTTCTTTCCTCGATTTGTGGTCTACTGCAATCAAAGGGTTAAAGAATGGAAAAGCTCCCGGCCACGATAACCTAAATGCAGAGCTATTTAAGACAGACCCTGAACTAGCAACAGAATTACTAGAACCACTATTTGCACAAGTCTGGAAAACAGGTACAACACCAACGGAGTGGAACAAAGGAATAATTGTCAAATTGCCCAAGAAAGGAGACCTTGCAGACTGCAATAATTGTAGAGGAATCACTCTTCTATCAGTTCCCAGCAAAATATTAGGCAGGATAATTATATACAGAGGCAATATTGTAGGGCCAATATATTCGAACTAGGTTTGTTTGTTTGTTTCGGTTTGTCTCAATTTTATATTTTATTAACGCTCGTTCAGTTTCCTTTACAACTAAGTATAACACTGCCACATTATAATAAAAACCAAAGAAATTAAGAAAGAACTGGTCTTTTAACTTTAATACCGAAGAAAAAAAAACTCAGTGACAGAAAATTCCTTGCGTCAAACATTGGAAAACCTAAGAGTAAATGCCTTACCGACGCTACTAACCGCAATATTTGCAACGCTATAACATAAAACCTAAGGTCTTTTATGTTTGGACATGCGCCATAATATAACCGACTAGCTTGAATAACCAATACGAGGCAAAATTTAAAAATATATACATATATTTGTTGCTGCTGCTGTTGTTGTTGACCTTTGAACTCTCCAAGGAGCATAGGCTTTCAGCAAACTTATGCCAAGTCTTCTTGTCACGTGATATCAGCTCAAGATCTTTCCACGTCTTCTTCAACCCCTTCGTGTCTGTATCCAGTTCTCTTCTCCATGTCTTCTTCAACCCCTTCGTGTCTGTATCCAGTTCTCTTCTCCATGTCTTCTTCAACCCCTTCGTGTCTGTATCCAGTTCTCTTCTCCGTGTCTTCTTCAACCCCTTCGTGTCTGTATCCAATTCTCTTCTCCGTGCCTTCTTTAACCCCTTCGTGTCTGTATCCAGTTCTCTTCTCCGTGTCTTCTTCAACCCCTTCGTGTCTGAATCCAGTTCTCTTCTCCGTGTCTTCTTTAACCCCTTCGTGTCTGTATCCAGTTCTCTTCTCCATGTCTTCTTCAACCCCTTCGTGTCTGTATCCAGTTCTCTTCTCCGTGTCTTCTTCAACCCCTTCGTGTCTGTATCCAGTTCTCTTCTCCGTGTCTTCTTCAACCCCTTCAATCACCAGTTCTCTTCTCCGTGTCTTCTTCAACCCCTTCAATCACCAGTTCTCTTCTCCATGTCTTCTTCAACCCCTTCAATCACCAGTTCTCTTCTCCGTGTCTTCTTCAACCCCTTCAATCACCAGTTCTCTTCTCCGTGTCTTCTTTAACCCCTTCGTGTCTGTATCCAGTTCTCTTCTCCATGTCTTCTTTAACCCCTTCGTGTCTGTATCCAGTTCTCTTCTCCATGTCTTCTTCAATCCCTTCGTGTCTATATCCAGTTCTCTTCTCCATGTCTTCTTCAACCCCTTCGTGTCTGTATCCAGTTCTCTTCTCCATGTCTTCTTCAACCCCTTCGTGTCTGTATCCAGTTCTCTTCTCCATGTCTTTTTTCGGCTTCCTCTGCCTCTCTTGCCCTAGGTATTCCAGAACAAGAACTGCCTGGCAATACTAACAACAGGTTACCTCAGTGTGTGTCTTATCTATTGCCAACGTCTTCTTCTCATCTCTTGTTCCACTGCCGCTTGTCTGGTTCTTGTCATTATTTCCACTTTATTGATCTTGTCATACTACATCAATCCTATTCTACGCAAGCATCCGTGGATTTAACTGGTCTAATTTCGTACACCTGCATAAGAGATTGCCGACATACCGTATAGCACATGTTATGTACTTAATAAACACGAAGAATTACTTGTTTTATCTAGTCTATCTCCTTATGTCGAACTCATTACTAACTAATCATCTTACATATATTAGTACATATCAAGAAGATGCAGACTTTCATACAGTGGTGCTTGTGTAGTACATAAGGATTAACATGATATGACAAGATCATTCATGTGGAACTAATGACAAATACCACACGAGTGCCAGTGGAGCAGGAGATGAGAAGAAGGCGATGGTAGTGACTCACACTGAGGAAAGCTGTTGATAGCATTACAAGACAGTTCTTGTTCTGGAATCTCCCGGGGAAGAGAATAGATGGAGACTGAAAATAAAAACACGCGGTGAAGAGAACTGGAGACATAAATGAAAGGGATTAAAAAATTAAAAGATCTTGAGGGAATGGCGCAGTACAGGACGACTTAGCATTACATTTTTTAAAGCTAATGTTCCTTGGGGAGCTGAATGGTAATGAATGATTGAATGAATGAGTTTTAGTACATTTTGTATGTATGGATATTGAATACCAAGCACCTTCATTCGTTTGTTGCGCCATACTCTTCTAAAACATAACACTGATGTTTTATTGTTGAAACAATGAAATCTATCTCTTCCCTTTCGATTCTTTCCCTTCGATCTTTTTTCCATAAAGAATATCAGCAGCTCTCTTTTTTGTTATTAATGAGATCTCTTTAAACAAATGCAGTTGTCTTCTCGTTTATCACTTGAGGTTTTGTTTTTTTCCAGCCTGTTATTTCAGAGTTAAAATCTTGAAAAGTTGTTTGTATCCATGGTATTGTAAACATTGACCTGTAAGATGTGACGGCGTACATTCTGTTTGTAAATAAAACGTCAATTGTTCATTTGTTCAGATCAAATCGGGCTGCACCGAATTAACACCAGGCACATGTTATATTCATGTAAGTGTTTTTGTTAGTGTTCAGTGGTCAGAAAGGCTTAGATGTTGATTTCTACCAGTCTGTATAGGATTTAGAAAGAACAGAAGATGTGTAGATCAAATATTTACCATCAGGAACATTATAGAGCAGTGCTCAGAATGGCAAAGACAGCTGTACATTAATTTCGTTGATTTTGAAAAGGCTTTTGACAGTATACATAGGGACAGTTTATGGAAAATACTGAGGGCTTATGGAATTCCAAGCTGCATAGTGTCAATCATAAAAAGCCTATATGCCAACTTTACGTGTAGCATTGGACAGAGCAACCTAACCTTTGAAGTGAAGACAGGAGTACGACAGGGATGCCCCTTATCAACCACTCTATTTTTAACAGTCATAGACTGGGTGATGCGCCAGACAACAGAGGGCAATCCAAGAGGAATAAGATGGACTACATTTTCTACATTGGAAGATCTGGAATATGCAGATGACGTTGCACTGCTAGCACATTCACATCAACACATCCAGGAAAAAACGGATAGACTTAATAAGTATAGCCAGCAGGTGGGCTTGAACATCAACCTAAAGAAGACAGAGGTCATGACGCTCAATGTGAGCAACCCTGAGCCCATATCAGTAAGGAATCAGCAACTGAAACAGACAGATGCCTTCACATACCTAGGATGCATAGTAACACCAGACGGCGGAGCAAGCAAAGACATCGACAACAGAATAAACAAAGCAAGAACAGCCTTTTTTAGTCTCTGGAAGTCCTCTCAGTACAGCACAAGCACAAAATTAGGATTATATCAGAGCTGTGTGCTTTCTGTGCTTCTCTATGGCGCGGAGAGCTGGAGAGTTACAAAGAAGGAAATGTCGAAATTGTCCTCTTTTCACACAACATGCCTAAGAAAAATTCTCCGAATCTTTTGGCCTAATACCATCACCAACCAAGATCTGCTTACTCGGAGCAAGCAAGAGGACATGCACACCATCATAGCTGGCAGACGCTGGAGCTGGGTTGGCCATGTCCTCAGAAGAGACCCGAATGCCATCACAAGAACAGCTATGCTATGGACCCCTGAAGGAAAACGAAAGAGAGGCCGACCAAAAACAACTTGGCGGAGGACTGTGGAGGCTGAGATGCAAAGAATGAACCAGAGTTGGGGCACTGTACGAAGGATGGCCGCCGACCGAGCAAAGTGGAATCAATTTGTTGTTGCCCTACAAGACGCCACCAGACGTAATGGCCACTGACTGCTTTGACGGTCGGCGGCTAAGGATCAAGGAAGAAGAAGAAGATATAGAATTGTATGCAACCTTGTGTAACCCAGATAGGTTCTTCCGGATGAGAATGATGCTACGTGTTGGTGTTTCTTGGCTCGTGATGTTGCGTATAATGTAATGTTAGTGCTCACCTTAGTTTGTTAACAGAGTTAATCTCACAGTAGCAGTAACACAAGTCCTTGACGACACTTAACAAAGTCACCACGATAACTAACTGTTCCACTGACAAACATTTTCTAAACCACTAACAATAGCTTAATCACTGACCACAATCCAATAAATCATAAAATGTTGTTTTTTTCCTCTAACCAGCGGCACTCGAGCTTTCCAGCTCTTTTGGCCCAATGACATGTCATTGCGAGGCTGGGGGGTCAGTGGACTTTCCTTCCAACCCGGTCAGGAGCTTCGCTCCTTCCCATCCACACGGGATTTATGTGCAGGGGCCGTTCAGGTTATTCAGTCAAATTTCCGGTCGTAAACATTCCTTCAAACGCTGACGCCCGGGTTTGAACCATAAAAACCTGGTCGCCAGTACAACGCCGTAGCCATTACACCAGCGCAGCTCCTCAATAAAATGTTTATTAAGATTAAAAGTTGGATATAAGAATATTAAATCATGCTTATGTATAAAACCAACAATATTATGTATAGTTTCATTTCCTTCTAACTCTAGTTCTATCTGGTCCTATTTTATACAAAGTGAGAATCCTCGTTCTTAATTATTTCTAATTAAATATTCTTGTTTCCATCATGACAACAATCTTGAGAATCATTGTTCTCATTATTACATAAAAATGTGTCAACTCAAAAGTTACACTGATTCTCAAAATCTCATATAGCTTACCAACATCATCATTCTTAATATTCAGTGAACACTTCTAATTAAGTTTTACAGTATCTATAATTATGAATCGAGTCAGTGGTTCTCAATATGGTTACTTACAAGTGGCATCAACAGCTAAGCGCTTGAAATAAAAATCACCACTATTTATTTATTGCCTGCCAGTTTGCAGGATCACATATTTTCACTTCCCTACAACCGCTCCACCAACGGCGTGAAAATATAAATATTCATTACATATTCTATAGCGTTAACACGCAGAATAACATTTACTTTAAAATGACTTGTGCCGCTTGTGATTCACAAGTCACCTTAGCGGGTTAAGACCATTGGTTAACAGCTTGAGAACCACTATAACAATCCTCGTAATCATTTGGAATATTCAGAGCCATGCCCAATACTCTATTACTCGACAAATAATCTGCCCTACTAAAGCAAACCACAAAGTATATCCAGAGCCCTACAGAGTTGCCCGAAAACTCTAAAGCTCATTGAATACTCTCTCCCGTTATCTGTACTTAAAAGACAAGTTATTCTAACACTAGCTAAAATTATCTAGAAATGCTCTTCTTAACTCTTATTATCGTTTTTGGCTATTTTCTACAAAAACACTCTATAAACATCTACACTTCTTTCCTACAATATCATTTCAAAAGCGGAGCACTGGCTAGTCCAGCGCACGACCTATAACAAACTTCCTACATATTTAGTTCTCTTCTCTACAAATCTCTAACTCTAAATCTAAATTTCCATAAAATCGAATCTAACTGAGCTCTATCTAGCTATCTGTTTGAATCCCAATCTCTAACTGAACTTGACCATGCTAACAACAGTATTTGTACCCCCTCATTTTTGCACCCGGCACCTGTATTTCTCTGCTGTTCCATGAGAAAGTGTCAGGATTTCATGTTTCTGTCATCACTGCTGACAGAACAAAATGCTGACTTCAGCTTGTTTTGTGGGAAAGTGTCAGGCGTCCCTGATTTCTGTAAACCTGACAACATGGTAAAATGCCGATTTCAGCACGTATTTTGTCTTTCTCACGTCCTAATTAAACGATTCAATTGCACCAGCGCAGGCGTTCTCGTCGATAAATGACAGCTGTTTATAGTTATATTTACATTCCTTTTCCTATTAATGTAATTAACGCCAATCAACATTACATTCCTTTCTCTTATAATTATAACAAGATGTCAGTCAAAAATTACACTGTTTTGTCTTTGTTTTTGGTGTAATTTTAACCTGTCACTCCCAGTTCCTGGGTGACCTTCTCGTGCACAGATGTGCTGCACTCAGTAATCCGCACGTGTTTCTACTAGACAACAAGAGCGATGCCTCTGTTGTGGTTCAACGTCCCCTTAATTGACAGCTCCTAACCTCCGAGTCACTTATTGCGAACATCCGTTTTAGTTTTGTTACAATTAAATGTGAGAAAATAACACTGCATGTTTCGTTCTAAGTTAGAAGTTATCTTTATGATTTATTATATTAAGCTATAGTTTATTTGGAAGCAGTGCTGCAGATGGAGCATGCAGCCATTGCGCGGTCACAAAGACAACTATAGTATTGTACACATTTTATTGTTTGATGTCAATATTTTTCCTCTGCACGTGACGGCACAACAACATCATCATCATTAGCTGCCATCTCCACAATGAAGGGCGGCTGCAATGGATCTCCAACGTTTTCTGTCTCTTGTCTTGATGGTGCTCTCTTATAGACTCTTTCCTGTCGGTCTCTTGATGTTATCTTCCCACTTATAGCGCTGTCTTCCCATTGCACGTTTGCCTTCAACTCTTCCTTCTATTTATTATGGTCTACTGCAAGGTGTTATGTCTTTGTATCTGGCCAAAATATTTTAGCTGTCTAATTTTGATCTCCCTCATTAGTTCTCTTTTCACACCTAGATTTTCTAGGACCTATTTATTTGTTTTCTTATCTTTCCATGAGATGCGCCCCATTCTCCTATTTATCCACATCTCACGGGTTTCAATTCTTTCTTCCAACTGCGTGCTCATTGCCTATGTTTCTGCACCATACGGCAATGAAGAATATATATATATATATATATATATATATATATATATATATATATATATATATATATATATATATATATATATATATATAATAATAATAATAAATTCTTTAAGCACCAAACACGGCGCATAAGGCAGAAACCAGTGCTCTCCAGGTTGTTCGTTGTGACGCCACTCCTCTTAGCTCTTGCACATTGTTTAATCCCAACGTTCTTCCTTCTCTTATTATTGTTCTTCTGAGTGTTTCTTTTGGTCTTCCTTTTTTCCTCTTACCCTCAGGAACCAAAGTGAGTGCCTGCAATGGTATTCTGTTGTTTTGCATTCGTAGGACATGACCGATATATGACCATCGTCTTTTCCTTATATAGTTGGAGACATATTTCTGCCTAGAGTCTTCTCTTATTTGTCGATTAGTCTTGAATTCTTTCCAACTGATGTTCATGAGTTTTCTAAGACATTTGTTCTCGAATGTATTCAGCTTGTTCTCCAATGATTTTGTTATTTTCCAACTCTCACAGCCGTATGTTAACACTGAGATAACATTTGAACTAAACAGACGAAGCTTGGTATGTATATTCAATGATCGTAATTTCCAAATGTTAGATAATCTATTGAAGTCGCTAGCTGCCAAAGCAATTCTAGTATGAATTTCTCTTGTTGTGTCACCATCCTGATATATATGTATCACAAGCCTTTATTTACTAGATAAGGTGGAGGGAGAAATAAGGTGCTAGCTACCTTCTCCTTCACCACTAAGGCTATACCACTGTTGTCCTAAATAACTTATATCAAGAACTACACATAGGCTCGTATTGCCAGAGGCATGACACAACAACAGTGGGTGACATATGACTAACGCTCATGAAACAGCATATATCCCGTTTATTCAATTAAACACATGACCACACATGGCCTGATGAAAATATAACATTACGACTATATACGTGCCACAACAGGGAATGCATGTACTAATATCAATCTACAGAACGGGTAATCTGGCTACCACAATCCTAAAACTAAAATAAACATCGCGCCGTCACGCGAGAAAAACCTACATAGTAACACTGACTATGAAAATGCACGACAGTAACTTATCATGTACCAAACTCAACACTAGGTAATTAGCCACTTGCCTTGAATCCTTAATAGTAGAAATAGCTAACGTGATGAATAAGGCTCAAATGGCCGGCACGGCGTCACTCTTAGATACCACTGACAGCCGAAGCTGGCATACCAAGAAACTGCGTCGGCGATGGATGGCAGTCAAATCTCCACTGACTAAATTCGCGCCCCCCTTGCGCATTTCGTTACGTCCGCTGATCACATGACTCTACCGATCACATGATTACCAGGACGGTTTCCGACCATCACACAACATAGAAATCTCATCTCATAATCGGAACCTCTTCTACCCCGTGAAACGAGGTGTAGAGGGGACCCAAGTGCACAAGGCCCATGGGCAGGACATGTAATCGAAGTGACTTGGCAAACAGGTGATTAGCCCATTGTGCCCCAACATAGAAATACGAACTAGAAATACGCCGTGACATCCCCCCCCCCCCCCCCCCCCTAAGAAAGAAAACGAAGTTTTCTTCCACCTGGAGGGCGCTGGACCCCTGACACTCCTTGAAAGGTGAAGGGCCACATGCGAGCTTACCCTCAAGTGACCTGTCGGTGCCCGACTGGGCCAACCAAACTACCTCATCTATGCCATATATGAAACAAGATTACAATATGTATACACAGTAACTGCCCCCCAAGGTTCTGGCAGCCTGTCGTAAATTTATTTAGAGAGAAAGAGTCTTAGAAATAGTGGTCCGGTTTAGAGTGTAGAATGATGGTGAAACGCTCAGTGATAGAAAGGTAGAGAGTAAATAGTTGCTTCACAGAGTGCTGGAGGAGAGTAAAGACAGACTTATTTACGACAAATCGTTTCTCTCAATCTACTCTTCAGGCTCTCCTGGTCAAACAATTATTTGCCAGTTTCCAGACACACACCTGTTTTCACACCGATTTGGTGCTTCAAACTCACAGACGACGTGGATACAACTATATTAAACAAATAGGGGACATTTTGGGCTTTGGGTATTCCAACACAGTAACCATTTAATTTATGTTGTTTATTAAAGTTAAAAAAACAATCACTACAATAATCATGTGTTTACAGCAAAAAATTATCATAAGTACAGAAAAATGCAAATAACAAGGTAGGGAGGGGGTGAAGAAGATTGGTATCGACTAAGCCCGTCCCGCTTATTAGACAAAGATAAACCCAGTCCAAAGATAGATAGTTATCAGGAACATAGGTACGTTAACCTAACAGTGAAGTTAATTACTCTGAAAGAGGTGTTTCAAAATTAGGTATGGGTGGTAGAAAGAATCCTGTTCTTCCCAATTGTTCTTCCCTTTACTAAGCAAATGAAAAGGAAGGGGTTTTAAACAGAGTTAACAAATTATCAACTATCCCACTTAAAGGAACAATGCCGGGTATACAGAAAATTATATTACCAGGTAAGCAAGTTAACAAAATGGTTACAAAAAAGATTAAATTTCCTGTCATTCATACACGCGCGTGAGGATCCCCACTCATATATTCACACACTTACCGATTACAGCATCAGACACTGCAATAGAGTTATATAAACAGCAATTACACTCTTGACACATGAAAAGGTCTGGTACTTCCGTGTCCCGCCCCAGATGTTGCGAGGTTTGCTGATAGCAACTATTCTCACTTATCGCCGGACTTGAAGCCTAAGAGTTATTGTGTTTTAATATATAAAAAGGAGTCTATGGGATGGCACTGACACAGTTCGACACAAGGATGAAAATGAAGTGGTCTCTTTAATCTTCCGCTATGGTAAAATTCCTTTAATGCGTGATGATAGTAACTGACCGGTAAGTTTATTAATCCAGTGAGGAAAAACTTAAGCCAACACAGTTTAGGAAAATATGTACTCTCTCACAGTAGGGCAGTAAATCAAGTATCGCTACTGGCACGGTTCAACTTCCAGTTTATCTTACAGATTTGTAATTTTAATATGATGATTGTACTTTAAATAGTCTTGGGTAGGCTTTCTTTCATGTAATTATGATAGCTAGGTCGCATTGAACCGCCACAAGATTAAATTTAAAAATGTTTCATCAATATGTCTGGAAGTTTTTAAGATGATTTTTTTATTGCTGGGATCGCAAAGATCACTCTGTATGAAAGAAAAAAGACATGTAATATACCGAAAAATCAAATAACATTCTAAAGCGTGATGAATTTCCCGTTAAGACTATTTATAAAAATATATATATATTCGCGTATTTAATTATGTATTTAATAAACACTGCGCGAGTTCTAATGGTTAAAACACACATCTATAAATATAGGACTTAACTAAATTTATTAATTATAAATTCCTTCACGACTTTAAACGTTAATTAAAGCATTTCAGCCTCTATTATCTTTTTTGGAAATAATATAGCAGATATATCATTACATTTACAACTGGAACTATTGAGATGGTTTAATTTAATAGATTTAAATTAACACAAAATCCAGGGAAATAGAATGAATGAACTAGATTACTGACCACTTTACACAATATATATTTTACCGTTTTGCACAGAAATAGAATTCACTGCAAATATATATAAAAATCCAGGGGATAATCTATAAAAAGATTTCAAATATAGCTAGTGCTTCTGTAAAGGTCTGGCCAACGAGTGATAAAGTGTATTTCTACGTGGTCTGTATATATCTAACTTAATTGCAAGATGAGTGGGACATGAGAAAATTGACACCTTTTTAGATCTCAGGACACTTTTGGGGATCTGACCGCCAGACTAAAGAGAGAAGCCGCCCCTGGTCTTCGTATCTCCGCTCGCTGCTGCGATCGGTTCTGTGTTTAACACCGAGATGCGAAATACTTGCAGGAACTTGCGTCGCTCGTTTCAGGGACCACTACTGTCTTTGTTCGTGGCGCTAGTCTTTCCTGAAATCCCCCAGTCTGTGTCTTTGATCGTGGTCGCTACTCTCTGTTTGATTCTGGCGTCGCCCCCTCTGGGCAAGTTAATGAAAATACTGCATATGATTGCTCAAGAGATGTCCATGGGCGTGATTTAATCTCTCCTTAAATCAATGCGATGACCAGAATGAACGGTAGATAAACTGTCCCGATATTAATCAGCAAACGTGTTTGCCCTCTGTGTGGAACGGTTGCATAGCTAATGAGTCCAGGTGAAAAGAAAAATCCCGTTTGACGAAAGGTTACAATATTCGGGGGCACTGATGTTATCCAAGGGGTCGCTACGAAGGTCGTACTATATCATCCAACACTTCAGGGTCATTCAGGGTCGGCTGAGTTCGTCTGTCACACAGCCGTAAAAAAAAGAATAAAAAACAACGGCCACTTTAATTGGGGACCACTACCCTTACGCCTCATGGGGCGGTTACTTAAACATCCATGGTAAACAAAAATAGAAGTTACATCAGTACTAGTCATTAATCATTAGTTAGAGTATAACACGTTGCCTTAATGGCACATGAAGGCATTGACCAACACAGTAATAAGTAAGGGAAACATTCAAATATGAATAATAAGTCCACTTTACACGGTTTACGATTACTTGTTGAACCTAATGTCATAGCCAAAATCGACTTATCATGGGACGCTCCTGTCCTTTTCCAAAAATGACAATCAGGACAGCGCGTCCGCTAATACATTCTTAACTCCTTCAATAGCATAACAGTACTGATGGAGTGGGTCAGACTCTAAAGTTCGGTTCGCGTTAACCGAAACACCCTAATTGAACGCGAAACCCGATACCTCTCGCTTGCTATCGCTGGACTATCAGCAGGTGGTTATTAAGCGGCGACATGTGCTTCCATCTAACTGCATCACGCGCACCCGATTTATTCGCGAATGTAACTCGCGCTATCTTCGTACTGTCCCGCAACGACAAGACCTCCACGAACTTCATTGTGCGACCTCATTAAACGCACGTCTGAGTGTGCGCCAACTAGCACTCAGAGGGACATTGCGGACCCATACCGTGCAGTCACTTGTTATCAGGGCCTCGGGAACACCTTTATGGTTCCTATTCCTGCGCCTTGGCACCGGACTGCGTACCCAAGGATGCCTGTGTAGTGGTGTTTGATGGTATTGTATGATGGTGATATTACTAAATGTAATTGTATGAGGCCAGCTGTGAAGGCTCCTGAGATAAAATGTAGTTGTGAATTGTCAGAAGGCCTTTCTTGCTACCACTACGACCTCACACTTAATTTTTTTTAATGAATGTGGCTACGTAAAGTGTCTAGGGTTATGATATGTAGTGTGGTGTAATAGGTTATAGATATACCCACAGATATTTAACAAGACTAATAATATTAATAAATGTTAAAATACACTGAACTAACTCACGTGTGTAAAATTTTTTGATAAAATTATATTACATTTATTTTGTTCTGGATCAATTTTTTAGGTTGACCAGAACTTTAAAAGATTTAGAGATTGTGAAAGAAATGCATGGAATATTATATCATAAATGCAATAGTGTACATATATATGTACTATACTAGTTAGTTTTATTAAAATGTTCTAGTAGTCATCTACTTGGGAGGATAGTTAATGTTTGTGCTGTTGGGGTGGCCTCATCACACCTGTCTATATTGACTACACAGTGTCCAGAAAATGGTGGGAATTTTTATGGGGTTATTAGTAACTACACAGCGTTGGTGAATGTCCAGCAGACCAGAGGCTCACTCATCTGGTAGTTGTAGCTCTGGTGCTGAAATCAGGTGGTCCCACCTCTCCGTGCTGGCGGGCAATAATGGTGGTCTCTGTCACAAGTACTGCACAGATACACTCGAGTAAAGTCACCAACTGAATAGACACTGCTTTGTTGACAACAGAAACTCGCAGCTCTGCAATCAAAGTATGGGCCATGTGTCAAAATCTATTCTCTACCCACGTCTGGACACAACACTGACACAACAACCACATCATACAGACAGGTCAGATCTCTCTGACCAAACAGCACATTTACCATGGTGGTTTTACATCAGATAGATCCTCCCAGACTATAGATTCTGAAAAATATTTATTAGTTTTCTGCCCTAAAAGAGGATAGGTAATATTATTCTCACATTATTCTTGCTGGAGTTTATGTACATTGTTGGTCCCTAGACCCTGACTTGGGCGGGGGGTCTAGAGCAAATCCCTACTTGTTTGTAAGGCTAGATTTCGATATGGCAGTATCAAATCACTCGAACATGAAACAATATTCAAAAATATATAAGGAAATAATTTCAATCTTACCAGATTATGAATAAATAACACAGAATTGCTAGCAAAACTCAGCTGAGCTGCTGGCTATAGTATGGCGTCCCTAAATTTATTTCACTTTCTTTCATATGGAAATCACCACACTTTAAAATCTGTGTCTATCACTGAACAACTATTGAAGAATGGCCCCACTTTCGCGTCTGAGCGCTAATGATATGATTGTCTGTGGCCAATCACTGCCTAGGCTTATTTTAAATTCAAATTTCCTACCCTAAAGTCATTTCAGTCATGCTTCAGTCAAGTATGGATGCTTATCTGTTAGTCTGTCCGTCTCTACTTGTGTTTCTACAAAATGTACTTGATTTTTGAACCAACCTTTCCCTCCCCTCCAAAATTTTGTCGTTAAAAGTTATATTTAGACACAGCTACCGCCCAAAAACCCTCTCCTCCATACTAAGTAAATTTGAACACCTGCGTCCTAGGTCGTGTTTTTTTGTTCAATTAGCGACACTTTTAGATTCAATACAGTCTGTCGATGATGTGAACAACACTGTCTTTTGTCATTATCTTCAATATTATCTATCCGTCTGTAAAATTAAGACCATATTAGTTCACTGCTCAGAATAGGCCATCCGGCCAGCTAATTTTTATATTCCTAACATTAATATTAAGAAAAAATTACTTTTTAATTTTTGTAATATTCCTAACATCTGCGTTTTACCGCTCCATTCAAATCAAAAGCTTGGTATCGCAAAAGCGTCCAATAAATGACTGTGGCGTAACATATCTAGGGTCCCTTCTGTGGAGTTGCTTACTTTTTATGTCAACTTGGGAAACGTGACTTTTCTCCGTTTCCCCCCCAATTGCGTCTCCTTAGCCTTTCCAGTCATATTTTTTTTCTTTTTGATCCGCCGTTCCCCTCCTGTCTAGCAAGTCAATTATTATGGAGGATGATGACCCGCGGTCTAGGCGATCATGTACATCCGCAGCCTACGCATTATGTTTTTATCCTTAAATGTTATCTTTGGAGGGATTTTACCGTTGTATCTCTGTCAATTTCACTACACATCTCCCCACTTGAAAACATGCCTATGGCAAGTTCCAAAACCAGCGATACACATAGGTAAAATTACTCCTCACGTCTGCCACTACTCTAATTTTGATCACAGGGGTGCCGACTGAGGAAATCTGCACCGACATTCAATTTGCCTGGGATATATTGGATACTAAACTGATAAGGTTGAAGCAACAAAGACCACCTCAGCAATCTTGCGTTTTCATGCTTAGCCTGAGACAAGAACACGAGAGGCTGATGGTACGTCTCCACCACAAAAGTCCTACCATACAGATAGATTTGAAACTTCTTTATTGCCCAGATTAATGCTAAACATTCTTTTTCGCTTGTGGAGTATCCTTGTTCCGCCTTATTCAATTTGCGGCTTGCATAAGCGACTGGTTTCAGTTCCCCATCAGGTGAAGATGATCTTTGCAACAAAGCCCCTCCGAGTCCTACATTACTTGCATCGGTTCTTAAGACAAAGTCCTGTGTCAAATCAGGCAGTTTGAGAATAGGCTTGCTAGTGAGTTTTTCCTTTAACTCTTGGAACGCTAGTTCACATTGTGCAGTCCAAATAATTTTATCTGGAAGTCCCTTGCGAGTCAGATCAGTCAGAGGAGCACAAATAGCGTTAAAATTTTTGATGTATTTCTGATAAAATCCGCATAACGACACGAATGATCGCACGTCCTTTTTTGTTTGCGGCCTAGGTGCTCTCTGCAGTTTTTCCAAGTTCTTAGGATCAGGGGTCATATTACCCTGATATACAGTGTGTCCCAAGAATTCCAACTCTTTGCATCCAATACAACATTTTGTTGGCCTAGCAGTTAAGTTCGCCTCCCGAAGTCTATCAAACAACATCTCCAGAGCTTCAATGTGTTCTTCAAATGTCTCTGTGGCGACGAGAATATCATCCATGAAATTCGTGATACATGGGTTATTCAGGGGATCCAACAATTTTCGCATCATCCTTGAAAACACACTCGGAGCATTTTTCAGTCCGAATGGTAGCATATTGAATTCATAATGTCCATCCGAAGTGCTAAAAGCCAAATAAGGTCTCACTTCAGGCTTCACTGGGATCTGGTAATAGCCTTTACTAAGATCCACCTTTGAAAAGTATTTTGCCTTGTTCAGTCTGGCAAATAACTGTTTTGTGTCTGGTAATGGATCCACTTGTCCTTCTGTGACAGCATTCAGTTTCCTGTAATCTATGCACAGTCTGTGTTCCCCAGACGGTTTTCTCAACAAAACGACACTAGAACTAAAAGATGATTCACTGTGCGAAATAATCCCCTCCTTCAACAAATACTCTATTTCTTCCTTCAATGCCTTCTCCTTCGCGAACGGAATAGAATAGGCTCTCATACAGATTGGGTTTGAGTCTACCAGTTTCATGTCATACTGTAGCAAATTTGTATGGCCTGGTTTATCTGTTAATACATCTGTATGTTCCTCCAGAACCTGTTGAACTCTCTCCCTCTGGTTTTTAGTCAGGTGCTTACTGACTTTTACCTGTGCTGCTGTTTCACAAGGATGTAATGGGTATTCATGTGAGGTGAGTGGTTCTTTTTGCATCTGGGTTGCAATAGCCAAGGTCAATAAGGGGGTGCTTTCCTGGAGTGGTCTGTCCAGATACTTCTTTAACAGGTTTACATGATAAACTTTTTCCTTCCCCTTTTTGTCAATTTTATAGTTTGTTCTAGACACCTTCTCTAGAACCGTATATGGACCTTGCCAACCAATTTGTAATTTATTCTGGCTTCCGGGTAGTAGAAGCAGCACCTTCTCTCCGACTGCCAGTTCCCTGTCCTTTGCCTTCCTATTAAAATATGCTGCATGTTTCTTCCTGGCTTGTTTCAAATTATCATTTGCCAGTTTCCATCCAGCTTTCAAACGAGTGGTCAGTTCGTTCACATATTGATACGATGAGGTAACAGTCTCTTCCGCCTTCTCATCTGTCCAGGTCCTTAATAGAGCTTCTAATGGACCTTTTATTGGCCTCCCAAATAGCAGAGTTGCGGGAGCCATCCCGGTTGAACTATGTGGTACCTCCCGGTACGCAAACAATGCGGCGGGCAGGAATTGATCCCACAGATCCGGTTTTTCGTGTGCCAGCTTTCTCAGGATAGAAATGAGAGTCCCGTTGAACCTCTCTACCTGGCCGTTCCCTTGTGGATGGTACGGACTACAATGAAAGTGTCTGGCTTGAAATAGCTTAAAAACTTCTTCCGTTAGTTTCCCCTTGAACTGAGAACCATTATCCGTCAAGATTTGATGCGGGAATCCTAATCGGGTAAATATTGTAAGTAGTGCCTCTGCTACATGTTTTGAATCAATTGATGGCAGGGCTACCGCCTCTCCCCACATAGAACAAGTGTCCACCAGAGTAAGGATGTAACTGTTCCTCCTCTTGGTCCGAGTGAGAGGTCCTACAATATCCACTGCAACCCTCTCAAAAGGTGTTCCCACTATGGGCATTTCCCCTAGAGTTGCAGGAGCAGTCCAGTGCTTTGGAGCTACCCTTTGACATTCTGGGCAGGATTTGACATATCTTTTTATATCCTCCGTTATCCCTGGCCAGAAGTAATGACAAGCTATACGCTGTCCTGTGGCGCTGATCCCCATGTGACCACTGAAGGGAATCGCATGCCCGAGTTCCATCACTTTATCTCTATATGAAGTGGGAAGAACCAGCTGGTTGTGACCATTTGTTCCAGTTCCGGCCTTCCTGTATAAGAGTTTGTTCTTCATGAAATATTCCCCCTTGCTCGGAGGTGTGTGGCATTTGGGCAATTTTTTAAAACAGGGCTTGAGTGTCCTATCCTCAGCCTGCGCCTTCCTCATCTCCTCTGGATGAGCATTTATAGGTTCACCTTCTTCCTCCTTCTTCTGTGACCTGGTCTGCACTGTCGCCATGATCACAGGTTTCTCGGGATTCCCCAAGAAGACGTATCTACACCCCAATATCAGAGGGTAGATTGGTTCATCTATCACTGCTGCTCTGATTTCTCCTTCCACATAGCGAGTTTTCACCGTTATCCTTGCGATGGGAAGTGTCATGAGTGGTATGTCCTTAGTCGCCCCTTGTATTTCCACTGTTTCTGTGGTATACTGACTTGGGTCCACTAGGCTAGACTTCACAACTGAATCATAATCCAAACCTGTATCATAAAGGCACCTTATGGTGACCCCATTACAAATAACATCCTCACAAACTGGGGGGTGATAAGGTTCCTGTTGTCCCTTAGGATTAACCTTTAATCTTTGCGTCCCCGACTTCATTGCAGCAATGTTTGAAGGTTTCCTTCTACAAAATTCGGTGTTATGGTTATCCTTCTTGCACCATTTACACCATCTTTTTCCTTGGTTCAACGGTTTTCTTTCATTGAACTTTTGGTCATTGAACTGTGAGTTTCTGTCGCGATAGTCATTTCTTGGCCGCTCAAAGTTTGTCCTACCTTTATTTCCCTGCTCTCTATTATCAAATTTATTAAATTGCTGTGGAGCTTTAAAATTGTCTATGTGCTTCTTTTTAGCACCACTTACCTCTGCCTGGGCTGCCTGATACCTCTCAGCAACATTTAAAATTTCCCCCAACTTCTCTGCACCTTGTTCCATGAGAAATTTTCTCATGTCTGGAGCCATGGACTCTCTCAATTGCTCAATCATGATCATTTCTTTAAGATCTTGGGTCTTCCCCAGAGCCGTCCATTTCTCCAAATAGGTTTCTAGTCTAGCAGAGAATTGGTGGTATGTCTCCCCAGACAACAGTTTGGCATTTCTAAATTTCTTACGATAAAATTCACCATTCTTCTCGTACCTTAATAACAAAGCCTGCTTTAACATGTCATAATTGTCTTGGTCTTCCCTGTTCATTTTGGCAAATACTTCATAAGAAGTACCTCTCAATCCCTGTGATAGCTTTAAACTCCACCTCTCTCTCTCTAACCCATATGTAGTAGCTAATAACTCAAAACGTCCTAGGTACCCCTCTATGTCATCGTCTTTTTCAACAAAATGGTCTAAATGAAACCCCATAGCTGAGTTTGAGGCTCCCAGACTGGGCGTAGCATCTGAGGCAAAAGGGCTGGCACCATTTTCAGGAGCCGGGCCTTGTAATTCCAGCTCCCTTAGTCGTAATTCGTGCTCCCTCTGCAACCTTCTATCTTCTGCCTCCCTTTCGGCAGTCAACCTTTTTTCTTCTGCCTCCCTTTGCTGTCGTTTTTCTTCTGCCTCCTTTGCCTTTGCCTCTTTGTCAGCCTCAATCTGCAGCCTCTTAATTTCTCTATCAGCCTCTAACCTCTTCTCTTCAGCTAACCTCCTTTCTTCCCGTTCAATATATTTATCACATTCAGCCGTTACGTATTGAATTAAAATTTGACCATCCATTCCCATCTCCTTCGCGGTGAGCACAGCAGCTGATCTAAATTTTGCCAGCTCCGCCATACTTTTTAGACAATATAATAATATACAAGCTAAATCTCTAACCAGTAAATACACTAAGTACTTCTTATGACTATAGTCTAACTAATTCTAACTAACCAGTTAACTAATTAATTATTACTGGCTGTGAAGATTCACCAACTTTTATCTGCAGGGACACTTTTAATTTTAAAGGGAATTTTACAATTTATTTCCCTACTTTTATTTCTCCCACCAGGAGATCCTAATATTACTGTTGGGCTAATTATCCCCGGACAAGACCCCAATATATGTAGTGGTGTTTGATGGTATTGTATGATGGTGATATTACTAAATGTAATTGTATGAGGCCAGCTGTGAAGGCTCCTGAGATAAAATGTAGTTGTGAATTGTCAGAAGGCCTTTCTTGCTACCACTACGACCTCACACTTAATTTTTTTTAATGAATGTGGCTACGTAAAGTGTCTAGGGTTATGGTATGTAGTGTGGTGTAATAGGTTATAGATATACCCACAGATATTTAACAAGACTAATAATATTAATAAATGTTAAAATACACTGAACTAACTCACGTGTGTAAAATTTTTTGATAAAATTATATTACATTTATTTTGTTCTGGATCAATTTTTTAGGTTGACCAGAACTTAAAAGGATTTAGAGATTATGAAAGAAATGCATGGAATATTATATCATAAATGCAATAGTGTACATATATATGTACTATACTAGTTAGTTTTATTAAAATGTTCTAGTAGTCATCTACTTGGGAGGATAGTTAATGTTTGTGCTGTTGGGGTGGCCTCATCACACCTGTCTATATTGACTACACAGTGTCCAGAAAATGGTGGGAATTTTTATGGGGTTATTAGTAACTAAAGGGCTTTGGTGAATGTCCAGCAGACCAGAGGCTCACTCATCTGGTAGTTGTAGCTCTGGTGCTGAAATCAGGTGGTCCCACCTCTCCGTGCTGGCGGGCAATAATGGTGGTCTCTGTCACAAGTACTGCACAGATACACTCGAGTAAAGTCACCAACTGAATAGACACTGCTTTGTTGACAACAGAAACTCACAGCTCTGCAATCAAAGTATGGGCCATGTGTCAAAATCTATTCTCTACCCACGTCTGGACACAACACTGACACAACAACCACATCATACAGACAGGTCAGATCTCTCTGACCAAACAGCACATTTACCATGGTGGTTTTACATCAGATAGATCCTCCCAGACTATAGATTCTGAAAAATATTTATTAGTTGTCTGCCCTAAAAGAGGATAGGTAATATGTTCCATTATTCTCAATGTACATTGTTGGTCCCTAGACCCTGACTTGGGCGGGGGGTCTAGAGCAAATCCCTACTTGTTTGTAAGGCTAGATTTCGATATGGCAGTATCAAATCACTCGAACATGAAACAATATTCAAAATATATAAGGAAATAATTTCAATCTTACCAGATTATGAATAAATAACACAGAATTGCTAGCAAAACTCAGCTGAGCTGCTGGCTATAGTATGGCGTCCCTAACTTTCTTTCACTTTCTTTCATATGGAAATCACCACACTTTAAAATCTGTGTCTATCACTGAACAACTATTGAAGAATGGCCCCACTTTCGCGTCTGAGCGCTAATAATATGATTGTCTGTGGCCAATCACTGCCTAGGTTTATTTTAAATTTCAAATTTCCTACCATAAAGTCATTTCAGTCATGCTTCAGTCAAGTATGGATGTTTATCTGTTAGTCTGTCCGTCTCTACTTGTGTTTCTAAAAAATGTGCTTGATTTTTGAACCAACCTTTCTCTCCCCTCCAAAATTTTGTCGTTAAAAGTTATTTTTAGACACAGCTACCGCTCAAAAACCCTCTCCTCCATACTAAGTAAATTTGAACACCTGCGTCCAAGGTCGTGTTTTTGTGTGCAAATTGCGACACTTTTTTATTCAACACAGTCTGTCGATGATGTGAACTACACTGTCTTTTGTCATTATCTTCAATATTATCTATCCGTTTGTAAAATTAAGACCATCTTAGTTCACTGCTCAGAATAGGCCATCCGGCCAGCTAATTTTTATATTCCTAACATTAATATTAAGAAAAAATTACTTTTTAATTTTTGTAATATTCCTAACATCTGCGTTTTACCGCTCCATTCAAATCAAAAGCTTGGTATCGCAAAAGCGTCCAATAAATGACTGTGGCGTAACATATCTAGGGTCCCTTCAGTCGAGTTGCTTACTTTTTATGTCAACTTGGGAAACGTGACTTTTCTCCGTTTCCCCCCCCAATTGCGTCTCCTTAGCCTTTCCAGTCATATTTTTTTTCTTTTTGATCCGCCGTTCCCCTCCTGTCTAGCAAGTCAATTATTATGGAGGATGATGACCCGCGGTCTAGGCGATCATGTACATCAGCAGCCTACGCATTATGTTTTTATCCTTAAATGTTATCTTTGGAGATATTTTACCGTTGTATCTCTGTCAATTTCACTACAGCCTGCCTCGCACCCTGTCGCTGATGCACTGTCTACTCAGGTGGTTATAAAGCGATCACTTGATCGACAGCCACGGGAACACAGTGCCGGTGGGACACCACTCTAACATCTCCAGTAACGCCATGCACCCCTCGTACATTGCCGACGATAAAGTAGGCGACAGGATTGTCGAGGACAAAGGCGTCCACTCTACCTGATAGGAACGGGATGTCCACATTAATACACGCCTGGGGGTAAGACTCAACTTTGCCCCCAAATGTGGTGCACTTCACAGTTTTGCCTGTGAAGCAGGATTCGTCGATACAGGAACGGCGAACCCCAACTGTAGTGTACCTGTGTCTCTCATCACCGAGACTGGTTACTTCTCCACCACACCTCTGTGGAGCACTAAATTCCCAGTTTCATGGACCGCAGACAGGCACGGTAGTGCATGCACCGTAACACTTCCCTCTCGTCTGAATGAAACAGAGGTCGGCACCCCACACAGCCCTCGCTATTGATTGTGTCCAACACATACGCGGAATTCGCGTGTTCGATCGGGGTAGCGCACGCGTCTGCATTATGTCCCTTGCCACTGCACGTGGAACATCGGCGTTCCCTTTTTGATTCACCACGCGGACTCCTAATAAAACTGCTAACCGGTGACGATCGCGCCTTGGAGTCAGAAGATCGACTCTTTGATGATCCACTCCTCTGCTTGACCGGTTTCTCTTTATAGTGCCTATCTTCCTTTCGAGACTCATCAAAGCGCACTTGCTTACGCATTTGGCGCTTTTCTCCGTCACTATCGCTACCAGAGTGACGGTTGTTCCACTTCGGCTGGAACATATGACGTGTTCTGAAATTATCGTGGTTGCCTCTGAATGGCTGATAGGGCCGGGGTGACCTATTGAACCTCTGCCTATGTGAACCCTCGGCGCTACTCGAGCAACGTTGCCACGGTTGTAGTTTAACTTTGCCGGCCCCCGCGACTAGGGCATCAGACAGCCCGGACTTATTGATAGGCTTCCCCGGATAGGCCAGGACATAATGGTGGCCCAACTGTGCCATGGAATCTATGTCCTTTGGCTGGCGCTCTTGGAAGAATGCTACTAGCTCAGTAGAGCAAAACGACAACACTTTGTCCCGTAGCACTAGATCAACCAAGCCATTATGATCCTTTGTAATCCCTTTCAACTCGATCCATCTATTCAGCAGAAGCTTGATCTTCGAGATGAAGCCCTCGAAGTCCTGGTCTGCACTCGGAGTCGCGTTCCTAAATCGTGTACGATATTCGTCTGCCGTCAGCGGAATTTCTTGAGCAGTCGTTCTTTCACCTTCTTGTAATCAGCTCTATCTTCCACCGGGAGGCTGTAGAAAGTCTCCATCGCTGACCCAAACAATAATGTGGACAACAGAGATAACCACTCGTCTCTGTTAGCCTTCCGGGCCATACATTCGGCCCCGAATCTCTCGAGTAAGAAGTCTAAACTATCTATTTTACCGTTAAATATCGGTAGCCGTAGCGTATAGGGACGATGGGACTCCCTCGGAGTCGAGTTCTGACCACTGGCACCTACTTCTCGCTTTTTTAGTTCTAATTCAGCCGCAATCTTCTTCTCTTCCAATGCCATTCTCATTCTTTCCACTCCCATGTATCTATCTTTTTTCATTTTCCTCTCTTCCAATGCTACTCTCTATTTCTCCACTTCCATGTCTCTATCTTCTTTCATCTTCATCTCCTGTAACTCTCTATCTTCCTTCATCTTCATCTCCTGTATCTCTCTATCTTCCTTCATCTTCATCTCCTGTAACTCTCTTTCCTTCATCTTCCTGTTCTCTTTGCTCCACACGTACGTCTCTTAAGGCATCCTGGTGCTCTTTAGAGTGGAATTCTGCCTTGGCAAAATCCGACAATTCTTTCCCAGTGTAACCACACTCCTTGCCTACCTTAATAAGCTCTTGGTACTCTATAATGTACCCTTTTAAGTAACTCAATATCAATATACTAGACTTACAAGAGTTGTACCCAGTAAATCTTATCACCGCAAACACCACCTCAATCTATACTCTTAATAAATCTGTGTATAATTATTCTCACCACAATACACCACCTCAATCTATACTGTCAATAAATATGTGTATAAATATTCTCACCACAATACACCACTTCAATCTATACTGTCAATAAATATGTGTATAAATATTCTCACCACACTATACCACCTCAATCTATACTGTCAATAAATATGTGTATAAATATTCTCACCACAATACACCACCTCAATCTATACTGTTAATAAATATGTGTATAAATATTCTCACCACACTACACCACCTCAATCAATACTGTCAATAAATATGTGTATAAATACTCTCACCACACTACACCACCTCAATCTATACTGTCAATAAATATGTGTGTAAATATTCTCACCACAATACACCACCTCCTTAAGGTCTACTCGCTTAAGTAAATGGTCGAAGGTGGCAATATTTTGTCCTCAAACAGTAACTTTCTAACCAGGTTCGCTATTATTATCAATAGCAACCAAATGTATCTCCTGTATTCAAGGGCACTGATGCACAAGCTGATAAGAAACCAAGCCCTTTTACACTACATCATAAGAGCACCACTACCAGTGCTGTGGAGTATCAAAATGAAAATATCTACTTAGTATGTCCATATGTGGCAAACAAGCACAATGACAAGATGAATCAACAAACACTGTGACACCACGAAAACTGCAAGTCACGTCGGATAGGACGATAGACTAAGCTAGAACAGAAGCAGCATGATATGTACACTACGTGACTGAAAACATACAGAAACACAGTATACTCGCTGAACGTATGTGCAAGATAGCAAGAAGGACACGTAAGAATACACTACTTAAACACAACGGTAAGGATTACTTAATGTACACGACAACGCATACACGAACCACACAAGCACAACTAACAAATACTGTGCTCGGTTTGTTCAGCAGGGCAACTACAGGAATTCACATCTGCTTCGCTCCACCACTAAACAAACACAGCCACACCCTACAAAGAATTAATCTAATCCAATCTTTTCCCACTTGGAGACCAGAAAGGATTAAACTCGCCACACTTCCACCCTTGATACACTAATATACTAATACCAATCGACGCAAAAACCACAACACGCAGTAATGAAGTGCTGAGAACATGAGCACAACCACGCACAATCAGGATCAGTGAAATCAAAATAATATCAGATACAAATAGTCAATATTAACTAGTCTATTAAATAAATGTAAACAATACACAATAGTAGAAAAGAGAAAATCGTAAAAGAAACTGAGAACAAAAATCAGAAAATATAATACATTGCAATACGCAAAAAATACAAAAGGATTAACTAAATAGCTGATCCAGTGCTGGACACCAGGATGAAGATCCACCAAGCTCCTCCGGCATGGATGACAAATGAAGATGACTACAGGACAGTCACAAGTACAGTCTAAAATTTGACAGTCTTGTTCCCACGTACAAGAAGATATCGTACTGGAGACGCAGGTATGTGCCCGCTAACACAACAGAGTCCTTCGGCACAATGTCGTATAGGCGTCAGAAAATCGTTCATAACAGTCGTCTAAACCGCTACGCAGTCGTGAGCTTCTTTCCACACAGCCCGGACTCACAGATACATCGGTCAATCACTTGCTCGACGCCGAGTACTGCAGTACGACGAGGAAACCATCTGAGAGCAATGTGTGCTGTAACTCGAACAGATCAATAACAGCGATGGGTGCTGTAACTCGAAGAAGTCACTCACAATGATGGGTGCTGTAACTCGAACAAATCACTCACAGCAATGGGTGCTGTAACTCGAACAGATCAATAACAGCGATGGGTGCTGTAACTCGAACAGATCTTCTTCTTCTTCCTCGTTCGCCTTCAGACTTCCACATTTATGACTCTAATAAAGGCAGCAGTCAACTCAAGGTTCCCGACATCTCCAAACAGTTTTTCGTTGACAGAAGTGGGTTGTTGCCATATGCTACCCCGTTCATTATTGTAGGTTGGGCAGTACTGCAGCAGGTGTTCGACTGTAGAACAGATCACTCACAGCGATGGGTGTTGTAACTAGAGCAGATGAATAACAGCAATGGGTGCTGTAACTCGAACATATCAATAACAGCGATGGGTGCTGTAACTCGAACAGATCAATAACAGTGATTGGTGCTGCAACTCGAACACATCACTCAAAGCAATGGGTGCTGTAACTAGAATAAATCAATCACAGCGATGGGTGCTGCAATTCGAACACATCACTCACAGCGATGGGTGTTGTAACTCGAACAAGTCAGTAATAACAATGGATGTTTTTGATGCAGCCGTGATGGATGCTCTATATTCAGGCAGACTAGATGGTGGGTTACGCAGGCCGTCTGTACACTAGTTGTGAACACAGTAGCCTGCCTGCGCCATTCCTTCTAACAACCACTTAAACTATTCTACACCACCTGTACGTTGCTGCAACCATGACACGAAAGCCACCAAAAAAACCTCCAACAACCACCTATGACAGTGCCCTAGGCCGACAATCACAGTCAAGCACAATAGGCAAAAGCCCTTAAAAGGACTAACATATCCTGTACTACCAAAGAAAAAAACCACAAGCTGACCTGTCCCCCCTGCAAGCACTAGTCACCTGCTCCGCCTGGAGCACACACTTTCTCGCCTCGACCTGCGAAATCTACCTTCCAATATGTCTAACAACACACCTTCTTACCCTCTACATTACCATGTTGGACATACTAGCAACCACTAACTTGTATACAAGTAATGTAAACAAACTTGTTATCTGCCGACACCAGTCACACTACACAGATTAAATACACCAATCTGAAAAAAATACTTTGATCTGCTAACAATGAACAGTGACCTACTTTCACTCCAGGTCAACTACAGCTGGCTAATTCCGACCTGGCCTAGATCAAAATGCTCCTACTCACAATACAGCTAGACGCACTGTATACGGGAGAAAACATAATGAGCGTAGCCTAGTTAGAACCCGCCTTTATACATTAATTTCAAACAAATATCATTACTAATCGGACTTATCCATCGATCAGAAAAAATGGCGTTACGGCCACTGGGCCCACAATGCAATGACCGGAAAGTACCCCAGATATCACACAAGCGTTTATATACTAGCTAAGGTGGAGGGAGAAATAAGGTGCTAGCTACCTTCCCCTTCACCACTAAGGCTATACCACTGTTGTCCTAAATAACTTATATCAAGAACTACACATAGGCTCGTATTGCCAGAGGCATGACACAACAACAGTGGGTGACATATGACTAACGCTCATGAAACAGCATTTATCCCGTTTATTCAATTAAACACATGACCACACATGGCCTGATGACAATACAACATTACGACTATATACGTGCCACAACAGGGAATTCATGTACTAATATCAATCTACAGAACGGGTAATCTGGCTACCACAATCCTAAAATGAACATCGCGCCGTCACGCGAGAAAAACCTACTTAGTAACACTGACTATGAAAATGCACGACAGTAACTTAGCATGTACCAAACTCAACGCTAAGTAAATAGTCACTTCCCTGGAATCCGTAATAGCAGAAATAGCTAACATTAGGAATAGGGCTCAAATGGCTGGCACCGCGTCACTCTTAGATATCACTGACAGCCGAAGCTGGCATACCAAGAAACTGCGTCCGCCATGGAGGGCAGTCAAATCTCCACTGACTATATTCGCGCCAGCCTTGCGCATTCCGTTACTTCCGCTGATCACATGACTCTACCGATCACATGACTATCAGGACGGTTTCCGACCATCAAACAACATAGAAATACGGCCTAGAAATACGCCGTGACTATATATAATAATAATAATAAATTCTTTAAGCGCCAAACACGGCGCATAAGGCAGAAACCAGTGCTCTCCAGGTTGTTCGTTGTGACGCCACTCCTCTTAGCTCTTGCACATTATTTAGGCCCAACGTTCTTCCTTCTCTTATTATTGTTCTTCTGAGTGTTTCTTTTGGTCTTCCTTTTTTCCGCTTACCCTCAGGAACCCAAGTGAGCGCCTGTAGTGGTATTCTGTTGTTTTGCATTCGTAGGACATGACCGATATATGACCATCGTCTTTTCCTTATATAGTCGGAGACATATTTCTGCCTAGAGTCTTCTCTTATTTGTCGATTAGTCTTGAATTCTTTCCAACTGATGTTCATGAGTTTTCTAAGACATTTGTTCTCGAATGTATTCAGCTTGTTCTCCAATGATTTTGTTATTTTCCAACTCTCACAGCCGTATGTTAACACTGAGATAACATTTGAATTAAACAGACGAAGCTTGGTATGTATATTCAATGATCGTAATTTCCAAATGTTAGATAATCTATTGAAGGCGCTAGCTGCCAAAGCAATTCTAGTATGGATTTCTCTTGTTGTGTCACCATCCTGAGTCATTTTACTGCCTAAATAATTGAAACTTTCAACTTTCTGTAGTTTTTCCCCGTTCAAGATGATATCAAAGGTCTCGTTAGAAAAGTTCATAGCTTTAGTTTTAGAGGCATTTATTTGGAGACCAATTTTAACCGAGAGATGACACAAATTATTTATTGCTTCTTGGGATTGTCTTGGTGTTGAACTTAAGAATGCTACATCATCTGCGAAATCCAGGTCCCCCAGGAATTTTCCATTTGTCCATTTTATACCCAATTGTTCATTGTTCATATATATATACACACACACACACGCATACATACACTTGATGATTCTCAGTTTTAATTTATGGGTTAATTGTTTAGATGTTAGTATTTGTCTCGTGTTGTTAAATGTAGCTTTGGCCATTCCAATTTGTCTCATACTTATATTAACACCCTCCACGAATAGCTGGGCCGTTATCATCATACATCTGAACCATATTTACATTAAAAGTAAATGTTAGAGTAAACTGTCGTGGGGGAAGCAAGTGTTAGAGATTTCACATATTCTTGGTCTGACCTTCATGATGTAGTCTCACCAGTTCCTTCCTTGCTCCATTTGCCTTCTCTTGCACAAGAACAAAGCCAGGCGTCCATTTTTTTCAGCCGGTTAGACTGAATCATGAAGCTACCTGTCTTCGTACCCGATACCTTTTGCCCCAGGAAGCATGCTCTTGAAGCACTCTGCCACTTATATTCTTCTTCTTCTTATTCAGGTACCATGCCTAGTGTCGTAGGAGATCATGTCACTGCACGACTTCCTGTCTCCAGTACAATTTATAAATTATGTTGTTGACTTCTTTCCATGCCACGATTGTCAAACTGTCCAGTATTAGCTCTCTTTGTCTTCCCCTATCTCTTTTTCCTTCAGTCTTACCTGTTGTTACGATATATTCCAGCTTACCTGTTGTTACGATATATTCCAGCTTACCTGTTGTTACGATATATTCCAGCTTACCTGTTGTTACGATTTATTCCAGCTTATCTGTTGTTACGATATATTCCAGCTTATCTGTTGTTACGATATATTCCAGCTTTCATCTTCTCATAACATGCCCCAAAATTAATAAATTTAAAGGTGATCTCATAGCAGGTACTGCCGTAGGGGAGTACAGTGTTACAGACTTCACTGTACTATGTCTTAGCTTTATGAGGTGGTGGTGACCAGTTCCCTTCATTGCTGACTTTGCCTTTTCTAACTCAGGAGGAAAACCAGGTACCCAATTACAGCTGGTTAGACTGGCGCGTGACGGTACCAGGTATCAATTCAGGAACCCGGTATCTCTGCCGCGTGAAAAAGGCGCTCTAAATGCTTAGCCAATCGGATGCTTATATTAATTTTAACATTAGGTCTTCTGATAATATTAATATTAACATTAGGTCTTCTGCTTATATTAAAATTAACATTATGTCTTCTGTTTTATTAATATTAACTTTAGGTCTTCTGCTTATATTAATATGAACACCAAGTCTTCTTGTAACCATATCAGGTATAATCCAACTTTTGTTTTTCATTCAATGACCGACACTGCTATGATATCAGTCTGATATGCTTCACTTCAATTAAAGTTTCGCCATCTCTTGTGTTTCCCCAGGCTACTGGCTGTGTTACATCAACAGCACTATCAACCCCTTGTGTTATGCCCTGTGCAACGTCAACTTCAGACGAACATTTTGGAGAATACTCACCTGCCGCTGTGCTCAACGCCGAGGATCGCTACACCGCATGGTCATGCCTGCTACTCACATCAACAACCTAATACCCAAATAAACAGGCATTAAGTTAACTGATTGTCAGAAGAATGTGTGTATATGTTTGTGTGTGTTCTTTTATTATGTCTTGTAGACTTGATAAATTTGATTTGGGCTTACGATTGGCAGAGCGGTTAGAGTGCTGGCCTCTCGCGGCAAAGGTACCGGGTTTGAAACAAGTTAGCGTCACGTTCCAGTCTACTCAGTTGTCAATGGGTACCTGACTCTGCGTTTGAGTTAAGGAATGCACCGGCAGCGAGGAAGGGAACTGGTCATCCCACCTCTCGAAGCTGGACCTAGAATGGTGCAGTCTGTAACGCTTTACTTCCCTACGGCAGTATCTTGTACAGGGTGTCCTAAAGTTACTGTGCAGTAAAGTACCTCGTACAACGTTGCAGTACCACGCAGCAGTTTCTCAGCAGATGTTGGAAATGTCCACCATGGGCCTCAAGACATGTCTGAACACACGCTTCTTCATATTGTCGAAGACTTTCTGCATGGTAGAACGGACAACTCTCACATCAGAACCGCTAGTCTAGTCTGCCGTATATTCAAGTGCATAGTAACTTTTCGGACACCCTGTATAAGACTACATTTGTTTAAAAAAATGTAACTTCATTTCCTCAGAATTTCCCTCTTTCTTCACGAGCTGACCTTGACAACACTTGCCGGTTGTCAATCATTCATTTTTCATCACCATCATCAGTATTATTATCATCATCATTTCTCTAATTGCTCCTTACGGAGCATGGAGCTACCCATTGCAGCTTCCCAAAGCTGTTGTTACTGTTGCAATTAGTTTTACACGCTGAGATTCCCAGCACCCATGTACAGCCTTATAGCACTAGTCTCATATCAGACGCTTGAGGGGTGCAATAGGCCTAGGTATTCTTTGTCATCTCAAAGATCTCTGGGAACTACACGACCCACAATGCCTTCATGCCCTAATAGTTCTGTATATCTGTTTACTCAAGCTCTGATAATGAAAACCCTCGACAGTTGCTAGTAATGTGACCTTATAGTTATTTACTTAATGTAAACAAAACAATGACATAACCTTTTGCAAGTCAAGCAATGACGCTATATATCTATCCATCTGTACAGGGTCGTAGATACGGGGGGGGGGGGGGGGTGTTTTGGTGTTTTCCCCCCCCCCCCCCCCCTTTTATTAAGTCCTATCTACGGTCCTGCATCTATATATATATATGTGGGTGAGCATTTGGATAGTCACAAGGGGTGTCTAAGAGGCAACGTACCGGGTTCGATTCATAGTAGAGGGAATATCATTTATGGAAATTTTTTTTCAGAACCAGTGTTTCTAATGATGTCCCACTCCTCCCCCCTTGACTCCTGGGTAGCGAGATCGGGTGCCTAGCTTTCTTGGATAAGGGCAAAAAATAGGAGATCCCGTGGCAAGTTACGCGCGTTAAAAATTCCACATCAGTTGGAAATCGTAAAAAGTAGACCATAAGGCTGCTTCCATGGCACAGTTTAAAAATTAGATACCTACCCCCTTCTAAAATATTTATAGAGCGTGTGCTTCCTATCTACACACATTGTAATTCTCGCCCGTGCTACGGAGTTCGTGCATTGTGCTGATATCTTCCTTGTGTGATCTAAGGGAGGAGATCGGAGCACTGATGTTGTCCGTGTGCAATGAAAATAGTCCTTAAATCCAAAACCAAAAAAAATCTTATCGTACCATCGTCTATGCTTCAATCACATATTGATGACAGAACCAGTGAAACATTGGTTAATTAGTCATGAATGTGATGGTATTTCTGTTCATTGTATTGTTCTACAGACGATACGTCAAGGACTAAAAACCCAACTCCTGCAGACCCAAGTAGAACAGTCCCAACTGAGATGGTTTGGCCATGTCTGCAGAATGGGAGAAGATCGGCTACCACGGGAAACTAGGAGCCAGGGATCCAGACCCCCAGGACGACCCAAAGTCCGCTGGGAGGACAACGTTAGACAATTATTGAAGGACCGAGGACTAGAATGGAACCAAGCCAGGAGGAAGACAGCCGATAGGATAGTATGGCGCTCTCTCTTACAAACCTCTTCACCTCACGGTAGAAGAGGAACGACTAAGTAAGTAAGTAAGTATTATTCTATTGTTTGTTTAAAAATTGAAAATAATAATAATAACAATAATAATAATACTCATCATCATCATACATGAATTAAAAAAGAAAATGGCATGCAATCAATTTTACAAATTAACGGTACACAGGAGAACTTTATATATTTACTTACACTATCATCATCGTCATGTGTGGGGAATGTACTCTGAGATTGCTCAGAGACAATCAGTGTACATATGTGTACACATGTAGTGTGTACAGTGTCACCTGTTGTTTATCTGACATCAACATTTGTCGCTGAAATAACATGACATGACAAAAAAAAAAAGAAAATTGGACATCAACCAAAAAAAGATAACGCAGTTTAAATAAACATCTCTCTCTCTCTCTTTCTCTCCTTCTCCCCCTTATTTTCTTGCAAATTTCTCCAGTAATATCTTTCTTTACTCAAATTATCTTTCTATGCAGATTATCGTTTAAAAAGCAATATTCTTCTTATTTGTCTATCAGTTCTCTATAGAACATATGACATTAGTCAGATTTCACAAAGCCTTTCTGGATTATTTTATCAGTTCTAGTTCTTTCCAGTTGAAAGATTTTTTTGCTGCGAAGACTACTTTGATTAGTCTATAATGTAATAACCCCTTCAGTCATAACTATGGCAATGCGCCTTGAAGTGACATACCTCAGCTGCATATTTTCCTCCTCTCTTCTGCTTGCCGTGAGAGCTTCTTTACGCCCAATCTGAGGTGGCGCCGTAGATTGCATCGAACTTGGTGCAATCGGCAGTTTCATCATTCCAGGTTGCTGGATTTATAAATTGATTGGTCTATATGCTGTCTCTTCTGGATTTTGCGATGACTTGAAAAATTGTGTCTTCGATTTTGATAACTTTCACAAAGAAGATGGAACAGCGACGGAAAACAAAGTGGTCCAAATAGTATGTGTACATTTAAATGTATCGTCATTACTGATGAATTACTGTAAAATAAAGAACTGTATTATGTCGTTTTAAAGAACACTTTTGTTTCATTGCTGAACAAGTTGTCCTGTGTTTGTATACTGACAAAATGGTCAGCAGCTAGTGTAAATAAGTGTCATGTGGTCTTACATAATGAATACGTTCAAAGCGCTAGACCTTTTAGACGGCTGAACAAGTAAAGACATCGGTAACAGAATGAATAAAACCAGAATATCTTTTGCCAATCTAAACAACATCTGGAAATACTCCCACTACAGCTAAAATACTAAATTACAATTAAATGAGGTTTGCGTACTTTTTTTTACCTCCGTACTATGCAGAATGCTGAAGTGTAACAGAAAAGGAAATGTACCAGCTGTTCTTTTTCCACCGGCCTAAAGAAACGTCTTCGAATTCTCTGGCCAAATACAATCACCAACCAAGAACTGCTAACTCGAAGCCATCAAGTAGATATGTTCACTATCATAGCAGGTTGATGATGGAAATGGGTTGGCCACACCCTCAGAAGGTACCCTGATACATTCCCTAGAGGTGCCAGTCTCTGGACCCCAGAAGTAAGGTAAAAGAGAGACCGACCAAAAACAACTTGGCGAACAACCGTGGAAGCAGAGATGCAAAGCGTGAACCAGATTTAGGTGGCTGCCGACCGAGCAAATTGGAAACATTTTGTTGCTGCCCTACGGGACGCCATCAAGCGTGATGGTCAATTATTGCTTCGTCAGCAGCGCCAAGGACCAAAGAAGAGTAATTATCTGGTACTTTTGCCATCATTTTCTCCTTTCCTTTTCAGGCAAAATTTTATTTTTACATTCATCTGTTTACTGATGGAGCGTATCCTAAAAAGGAGCCTAAGAAATATCAAATTTGGATGACAGATGACATCTGGAATAAAATGGCGGTAAGAAAGAGAGCAAACAACACTCCAGAATATAAAACAATAGATACCGACAAACGTACTATGTGTTGACAAGCAAAAGAACTGTGGATAGAAACAAAATGCAAGGAAATAGAAGACATGGAAACAAAGCACATGACAAGAGATATGCATGAAGAAATAAAGAAATTATCAAATAGGTCGCGGTTTGCCCAAGGAGGAGTCTGTATCAAGAACAAAAATGGTGTAATCTTACTTGACGAGAAAGACATATCAAACAGATGGGCAGAGTACGTAAAAGAACTATTCGAGGACAACAGAGGTAAAAACCCATCACCAGATTCTAATGAATGCCCAAACATTCTCAGATCAGAAGTAGAGAATGCATTACATATGATACAAAAAGGAAAATCAGCAGGCATGGGCAACATAAAAATTGAAATGATAGAAGCCCTGGAGAGCTTTCGTATAGATACAATCACAGATCTATGCAACGATATATACAATACAGGAAATATACCACATGAAATGAAGACATGTCTTTATAACATTGCTCAAAAAACCTAATGCAACAGAATGTTCAGACTTCAGAACAATCAGCCTGATGAGTCATGCTATTAAAATACTGCTCAAAATCATTCAGGAAAGAATAAAAAGTATGGTGGACAGCGAAATCCAAGAGCAGTTTAGTTTTAGACGGAACAGCGGAACAAGAGAGGCAATATTTTGCCTAAGAATATTTAGCAGAAAATTATACAGAGGTCCAAAAAAGTATGTACATGTGCTTCATTGACTATAAGAAGGCTTTTGACAGTCCATCATGAGAAAATAATTGAATGCCTCGAAGACATAGGTTTTGATGGAAAAGACATAAGAATACTCAGTAACCTTTATTGGGAGCAAACTGCTACAGTAAGATCTGGAAGGAATTATTCACCATACACAGACATAAAAAGAGGTGTCAGACAAGGTTGTGTGCTGTCCCCCTGCCTATTTAATCTATACACTGAAACAATTTTCAAACAGATACAGGAAATGCCAGGACTGAACATCAATGGAAGGTCAATAAACAACCTTAGATATGCAGATGATACCGTGTTGTTAGCTGAAAGTGAACAGGAGTTATGTCGTATATTTTCGATAGGGTAATTAAGATCAATGTGGCCCCTCCTGAATAGGACTAGAATAGGTGATAGCTCAGTGAGAGATAAGGTAAAGAAATAGAATTTCACAAGTGAAATGGTGAAAGGTAAAATCTGTCCCTGGATTTTAGAGATAATCAATCCAGCCTATCGATTACGACTGAGATTAATTTTTTTTTTAATCAGACGGTTTCCCTATATATATATATATATTCAACCACTCACATCTACACACACACAGATACGTGACGACAATTAGACTCACATACGTGAAAACTATATCTATGGAATATGGATCTTTTGGGACAAGCTGACCGATACACGTGAATAAAGTTTATGTAAATTTTATTTATCATAAAGAAAGTACAACACAACAATATCTTTGAATATCACAATCAAATGCAATAAACATAGGTTAATGAATTAATTAAAGCGTTAGACTCATAGGTTTAATCCTCCCTCCCTCTGTTGAGACAAGATCCCGTTAGAGCAAAGTTATTAACCTCCAAAAGAGTCAAAGGGTTTTACGCTATGGTCACACAAAAAAATTATAAGTTAATCTATTCTGAAAGAAATAAAGGGACAGCATTAGCAAAAACTTGCATAAGAAAATACAAAGTGGGTGTATGAGTTATACTATAAAGAGTCACTCATGCCTGCTTTCATTCTATTCATACAGCAGTGGCCACTGACATTCGTTCTTACCTACAAACTTGATTTTCACCTTCTGGAACAATCTTTAGGACATATACACACAGAAAATCCAGTGTTATTTTGGCAAAGATTAACCCCAGCTCTACAGAGACCGGTTAATTCCAATTCTCCAGGGAGCGTTAACTTCACTGTTTATATTCTAGGATTACTATTTATGTCACAGGAAATCAGCTCAGGTAAGAGATGCCACAGGGCTCACAGTGTTAGAATTCTTGAGATTTCCAGTACTTCGGTAATGTCAGGTTGGTAACTTCTCTCAGTATAAACAATTCATTTGTCACACCACAATTGGTCAAACGTCGGAAATGTTAATGTTTGTAATTTTTCGCCACATGGGCTGAATGTAAATGAGATTTTGGAAAGAATATAATCTGGCTCGATAGGCCCAGTTACAGCATTTAGTCTTAATGTCCTTTAAGTTGGTACTCTGTCTCTTTCCGGATGCAAACACAATGCCAGACAGGTTTACCTTGAAGACCCACGAATTTAAGTACAAAATGTTCTCTCTTATGGTTATTCTCAGATACACATTGAAAAACCGCTGGTAGATTTTGGGCTTGACCCAATACTGTATAAAGGAAAAGAAACAAGTACAAATACTTAACCAAAATATTTTTATTCTCACTCCCATCCTACCTCGCGTAAAATAATATATTCACTACAGTTAATTAACTTTAAATTACAACTACAAGCTTAGAGCTTATCTTATCGTTTAAACTCCCGTGAAATAAATTCTAGGTATTTAAAAAAAAACTTATCATCATGAATTAAAAATACATATGTTTCGTCAATACTCATGATGAACAGTGTTTTACTAGTCGGTTACAATATTCTCTGACTGGTTACTAGCAATTGAATTAAATTTATTTATTAGCTGGAATAGTTTAGCTAGCACTATTATTTATTCTGCTAGCCACTATAACACAGAAAACCTAGAGAACTAAAAATGACTGACTTATCTAGTAAATCACTCTGCACAGATATAAACTCGTAAAATATAATTTACGATTAAACTAGTAAAATCACTCAAACTTCTAGTATAATAATTACCACAAGCCAGAAGTAAAACGGTCTCCAATCGAAAACTAACTGATACTTCTATTATAAGAGATCTCTAGAATCGAAAGCTAGATGTTAACTGCAATTCTGGCGGTACTGGATAACTTAGAGTTAGCATGCTCTAGTATAAAGGTAAAGGATCCTGTTACACGCCCATTGAGGCATACTGGGAATATGATGTTAGGCCCATATTTTCTTGACCGTCGGCACACTAGGGGTGATGTGGTCAGCATCACGCCGGATGCTCTAGTATATATACATCTAAAATCAAAGAAAAATGACCATTATAGACCGAAAAACCATACTCTTGACAGATGTTCACACCTACGGTGAATTTCACGTTCGGATTTGCAAATCAAAGATCTTTCTCACATTACGAGCCGAAAACCAGAACCCAGATCTTAGATCAGGCATCGCCAATTCGCTAATCAGGGTGAGTTGCCTTCGTCTCCCTGCTCGTATTCAAGCGATCCGGCAATTCGCCGTGTTTAATTACTTTCTAGCGAGCGGGTTTTACAAGGGAGGTAATAAAATTTGCTCACCTTGTTTCTCAAATTTATTCAAATCTGATCACTGTCTGATCTCTACAACGATTTGATCTCTGGCGCTGGTGTTAAAATTAAATGCTAATCAGGTCTGCTAGCAAACTCTCATCAAAGGGAATAGCGCATAACACTAAATTAAATTAGGCGTGTTAAATTAGAAAGAAAAGACAGATCTCAGAATGTAGGATGGTTTAAGTTAACAAAAGTACGTAGATGAAAGTTGGGTAAAAGAGAAGTGTAGATACAGAAAATAGATATATGAAATATATTTTCTATAATATGTCACAAGTTACAAAAACTAGTGAAGCAAGTGAACAGTATAAGTCATGAATATGGATTGGACATTAATATTGAGAAAACAAAAATGTTAATTTTCAAGTAAATTTAAAAAAAAACGACAACTGGTGTTCTTGGTTTGAATCTTTGTACTGGTCACATGTCTGGCCCAAAGCATGTTTAATAACTTCATGAACGATGAAATAATAGTTTCCTTACAGCTTGAACAGGTAAACTGTTTGTAAGAGTTACCCCACCCTAACCCAGAGCCTTTCAAAAGTTCCTTGTACCAAGACAGATGTCTGATCTCACAGAACACTGTGATCTTGTAAGAGAAAGTAATCCTTTGTACACTAAGTCTGGCATCTTTGATCACATCTGTGTGAAGAGCTGCAGTCTTTGGCTTGGCGCTTGAAAAATTATTAGCATTTAGTTGCCTGTTCGCCAAAAAATTATGTACGGCCACAACTACTGGAATGGTCTTCTTGGGTGTGAAGACAGAACTTCTGCTTGAGTAAGTTCATATTTGAGTTGGGACAGCGCAATTAACATGATGTATCCAAAATTTCTACGGAAACTGACTTCACCAGATTTTTTTAAAAACTAAGGCAAAGAACACAACAGGTCAGGACAGCCCAAGTTGTTTTGAGTTCAGCAAAAACTGGTATTAACAAGCTCAAGATAAGAGGACAGAGTAGGAGGGAAATTTCTTGGGACAAGAATCAAGTGTGCTCAGCAGCAGAAAATATCAACGGAGAGAGGCCTGGACATGCAATGAGGCAACTGAGCTATAGCATAGTGCTCTAGGTGCAAATCCACCCACCAATTATAGACCACAGAAAAAGAGTGGATCAGGCATAGCAACTGAAATGTCTTAACAGATTGTATTACATCAATAACGTAAGGCTCCTCGTGTTAGAACTGGACGTGGCTTATTCAGTCTCATGTCACAATGACTATAATATTTAGTGGATAATGCTTTTATCGCTCGTCTTAATCAGCGTTCATACTAAGGTGTTTTTCTTTTCTTTTAATTTATCTCACTGCCCTTCACCAAAAAAAAAAACAACAAACAAACAAAGACTTTTTCTCCGTGAATAAATTTAATGTCCATGCTGCAGTCCTGATATTCGGGTTAATCAAAACCTCTACAGCTGTTTACTGACCAGGTTTCTGCATCAAGAATTAAGTCTTAATAATGCACATATTGGTTATCTGTGCAAGCTTATCTGGCAATGCAGAATGTCACTGTGGTAAACATGTTATAAAACTGTAAGGAATAATTTTATGAAAATCTTAAACCAAAACAGCCAATTATCAGCAAATCAGGCCTTTCTCAAGGCAAATGTTTTTTAAAAAAAAATCAAAAATACATTTTATTGACAACTATTTGCTAAATATATCCACATAATACATACTCTTTAACATATACTAATATGCGCGCTGTCAGCATCGTGGAGTATGTGGGGTATCGATGAAAAGGGAATGTCTTTATCTTCACGATGATTCGAAACCTTTCTTTCTCATAGCTCTGTGTGATTTGGCATTCAAATACCCCCTTATTTTACGCTAACTTATAAGCAGTGGTCTCATTCCCACAACTTCCGCCATAAACAAAATAAGTCTGTTCAGTGCAACGTGATGTTTTTCATCGACAGTTCTCTCTTGATTACAATCTAAATCTCATCGAATTCTGTTCTATTACTTCAAAATGGGAAGAAAAGGTATGAAAGCAAGGCTAGAACAACTTTCTGCTGCTAGAACACGTCGGCAGTGTGTAATTTCCAGCAAAGGTTGACCGAATCAACGGTGAATGATAACCAAACTGATGTAGGCTCATCATCAACGAATATCTGCATTCCAGTATCTGATAGGCCTATAGTTCTAATCGCTGACCCAACAGTACCTTTTACCCCTGGCCGAAGTCAATCTCATATAAAAATGAACTTGAGCGCAAGAAAGAATGGTGCCCCTCATAACAGTGTCTGTGCCCACCTAAACCTACGTACAGAACCATTGTGAACATTTCTTTCATCAGCAACCTGCTCACCAACGTGTGTTGCAACGCGGCCCTCGGGGACATGCAATCAACAAATCTGCTGTTCTTGGTGCCCTCATGTCTGGAATGTGCCCATCTACGTTCAATCTCTTCTGTGAGAACCCAGAATGGAGTATATTCGACAAGACAAGGCACTCGGTGAGTAAAATGCATTTTTCTAAAAAGTTAGTTTTAATTTAAAAAAAAAGATATATCTCAAATGGTATCAGACAGATCATTATCAAATTTGGCATGCATGTAGTACACATATGTATCTTTATTTTTTCAGAAGAGGAATTCTGATATTTTGGTAATTTTTAAAATATATCTTTTTCATACAGCTATAGTTGGTGTGTGGTGAACACGATGTTAAAAAAAATCATTAAAATAAGAATTTTAAACTTATCAAAATAAGCTTCTGACACAATTATTTAATTGTCAGTCAGTACATGTGTGTGCAATTTGATAAACTTTGAATAATAGGAAACATATGATATGGTCTCCTTAAACATCTGTTTAAAAATCCAATATGGCGGGGCTTTTTTGGTTACCATGGTAACCACATTTTAAAAAATAAAATAAACGGTAGAATTTGGTTCGTGGACATACACTGTGTCCTTTGAGTATACAAAAAGTTTGAAAATATTATTAGAACAAAAATTAGTTGTCACTGTAGTGCATGACCTTAAAAATTCATGCACGTAACATACTTTGTTAATTTGCAACAACTAATAATCTAGGTATATTTTTCACAATAAAAATTCAGCACAAAAAGTACAGAATTAAAAAAAAAATACACAATTTAAACATAAAAACCTAATTTAATCGCTAAAGAAAACCCAAAGAAATATATGCTAATCATTTCTATTTTCGTTCCTTAAGAAGGGTGCAGCCACCCACCACAGCAGCTGGCTCTCCCTGCAGGAAGCCTGCACCATAGTATTCATGTGCTCTTTCATCATTGGTTACTTTAGAAGTTTATTTTACACTAGTGTAAAAGCCCGTCATAAGACCAGAATTAAATTCAAAAGCACCAATACCTAACGGCAATTTTACTTATTCAAAAGTATTTTTTAAAACTACTGTGCATCACCACAGTACACGAACTACGTAGCAGCAGCGAGGATCCCAATATGTGTATACGGGATCACACATCCTATAAATATTTTTGTGCACACCGTCATTTGCGCACTTTTCTTTGTCGAGTGTTACTATTTTCGGGAGAGTACATATAAGGGAACCAACGGGCTGATCACCCGTTTGCCAGTCACTTCGATTACGGAAACAACAGCAAATGGATTGATTTGCCGTTGCCCTAAAGACGCCAATAGGCGTGATGGGAAACAATGGCAAAGAAAACCTATCTGCTGTTGCCCTAAGACGCCACTAGGCGTAATGGCCACTGACTGCTTTGACGGTCGGTGGCTAAGGACGGAAGAAGAAGAAGAAGACATATAAGGGAAACAATACAATTAATGTATATGTGTCCATATTTCAATACAATTAAAGTTGCATCCCTTAGTGTTAGTGACAGAAAAAGCTGGGATTTTATATATATTGATGATGAGGTTGCCAGCTCCATGCTCAATTTCATATTAGTAGCTTCCTAATGTATGCACGTGAGACTAAGTTGTGTATTGTCACCCTGCTCCCCATCAAGGCCAGCTCCTTGACGGGGAGATGGGGCTCAAGTGCAGCCACCAGCGGCCGACAAACCAAGACTGGCCAGACCCTCCTACACTCGAGCAAGACCACAGTCTGCCCTAGCAAGTCAAGGTGCATGGAGGCAACCAGCCAAGAGGCACACCACAGCAATCAGGATGCCACGCACACGCGCAATGGAAATATGCCTATATCTACAAAACGTTATGGCACTCGCCCTGTGACGGACACCCAGGCAGGTGCAGTGCCAGGCCCTCTGCCTCAAAAGGGCCCAACCCTTACTACTGGAGGTCCTTCCCAGTGGCCCCGTGGAGCCAGGACGCATGAGAATAGAGCTACTGGCCAAGCAAAGCAAAGACCATTTAAAATAATGCACTGGAATGCTGAAGGCGTCAACAGTAAAATAGATGGCTACAGCAAAAAATTAGAGCTCGAATATATCTTGAATGAAGAGCAAGTAAATGTATGCTGCTTGCAAGAAACCCACCTCAACAAAGACATAGCCTTCAAAATCAGAGGCTACCAGTGTTATCGATCCGACCGAAAAGACAGGCGAAAGGGTGGAATACTGACACTCGTGAAGAATAACATCAGTGCATGTCAGCTTGAAACATATATGGAGGGGGCGGAATACAAGAGACTTCATCTCAGGACAGAAAGTACAGAATTCCACCTGCTCAACTACTACTGTCCAAGCGACCGCCCACTGGCACTAGACACAATCCCAGGAAAAGAAATACTGATTGTATGCGGAGCACATCAACAAGGCAGCAACAAAGGCCAGGAGGAAGCAAGCTAGCCATCCTGAGAAAACTAAGTGGAATCACATGGGGAGCCAGCGGGAAAATACTTAGTAAAGTTTACCAGCAGGGCATACGACCACACCTGGAATATGGGTCAGCTGCGTGGTGTCCAGCATCAAACACCACATTACAAGAGCTAGATAAGGTGCAAAACCAGGCGCTTAGGGTCATCACGGGGCAATGAAATCAACGCCTATAGTAGAGATGGAGAAGATGGGGAGGATACAAGCACTGAGAGAATGCAGAGACACGAAAGTGCTAACACAGGAAGAAAAGTTGCTCTGTATGCCGAGTCATCCAATGAAGGACAGATTCCAAAACCTAGTAATGGGGCGATTGAAAAGCTGTTTTATCCACCAGGCCAAACGACTTAATAGACAAACTTTAGACTTGCCTGAAATTGACAGCCCCCTAAAGTCTGTGCCAGAACAAACCCCTTGGAGAGAGGATACTGAACTACCAGTATACATGCAAACAAAAGTGAAAGGAATACTCGACAAGGATGAACAGAACAGCGTGCAACGTAGGACAGTCACTCTCAGTTTCCTGGATGATGAATACCCACAGGACCTCTGGGTCCGAGTATACATGGATGGGTCAGCACAAAATGCAGTAAAGAATAGAGGAGCAGGAGTGTACATAGAATACCCAAACATCACTAGGGAAACGGTCAGAGTACCAACGGGGAAATTCTGTAACAACTATGATGCAGAAATCCAGGCAATCAAGGTGGCAACCAAGAAACTGTTGAACACCAATTTTGGTCCACAGCGTGTGGTATTCCTGACAGATGCAAGATCAGCACTTCAGTCCAGAAAATTACCAGGTATACAAGCCTTACTGTCTGAACTGTGCAACCAGCGCAAGGTTGCCATGCAGTGGATACCGTCTCGTTGTGAAATACCAGGAAACGAGAGAGCAGACCGACTGGCTAAAGAAAGTGCTGCAGACGATCAACTGGATGTACCAGTTACGTACCATCAGAAGAAAAAGATGATCAAATTAATCAGAAAGCCACCAACACCAATGCAGGACGACTACCAAGCTATGAACAGATCAGAACAAATTGTCATTCTGCGCCTCAGAACAGGACACAACCGACTCCACAGCCACATGTATAAAAAATTTAAGATTGGCAATTCAGCCATGTGTACATGTAGATGGGCACCCCAGACTGCAGAGCACATACTTCAAGACTGTCCCGAATATGATATATTGAGGCAAACCCACTGGCCCAGAGAAACAACACTGGAAGCAAAACTATACAGACCGCTGTATGAACTACAAAAGACAGTGAAGTTTAGACAAGAAACAACATTGCAGATATAGACAATATATTTCAGGCGAACGAAAGAAGAAGTCCCCCTGCTTATTTAATATCTACACAGAAAACATTTTCAGACAGATACAGGAACTGCCAGGACTGAACACCGGTGGAACATCAATAAACAACCTTAGATATGCGGATGATACCGTGTTGTTGGCTAAAAGTGAACAGGAGTTGCAAGGGCTTGTGAAGCAAGTAAACAGCACAAGTCACGGATATGGATTGGATATTAACACTGAGTAAATGAAAACTGTGATAATTAGCAAAGAAGGCGATAAGTCAACATTAAAGATGAGAATAAATGGGAAAATTCTGGAACATCAAAAGTTTCTCATATCTTGGTCAAGCGTTTGGCCACGTAAAAAGACATGACACCGTACTAAAGACCATAACAGAAGGCAGAGTTGAAGGCACACGTGCAAGAGGAAGACAGTGCTGTAAGTGGGAAGATAACATCAAGAAATGGACAGGAAAGAGTCTGTCAGAGCGTACTATCAAGACATGTGACAGAAGATGGAGATCAATCGCAGCAGACCTTCGATGTGAAGGTGGCACCTGATGATGATGATAAGATGCATGAGGAAGCAGTCGTCCTTTCTCTTTGTTTACCTTAGCGAGCCCCAGGAACAATACAGTAGGATATATGCCAATAGGGATGTGAAGGAATTTACAATGCTGTCACATACATTCCAAGGTTAGAGCTGTAACCAAAACCCCGATGAAGCACATGTGGTGAAACATGAGAACCACACATTGCACATTACTGGAGAGCCCCCACAAATGGAGAGGAACGCACCCTATGCCATCCACCTTAACACACATACACCCCCCTCCACCCCGGACTAGATGTGAGGATTCTTTAATTGCATGCCAGGATTTTTTTTAAAAAGAGTACAAAAAGCAAGAGGAGCTTTCATTGGGAAACATCAAGAGAAATCAAGCCCATCACAAAAATAAGAACTCAAATGTCAAGTCAGTCCTATTGCTAAAGGATACTGAATAACTGACTGAAGCCCAGATAGAATACCCAGGAAAAAACTGAAGCTCATTACTAAATTTCAAGCTTCAGAATGGCAGAAAGGCCACAGGAAATATATTGATCTACCATGTTGATAATGCCATGGTTTCTTCAACATGACACTGGCTGCAAAAGTGCAACAAGCTCAACAACCCAAGTTAAACAACAACAACAACAGTGCCAATACAAATCTCAAACAAGACATGGGCTGAATATAGAACATTAACATATAAAATAGCAAAACATCTCATTATCTTTTATCAGATCATTTATGAATCCTGATAGTTCTGGAAATGATGTACAACATACAGCCATACAGGTCCGTAACCCAGAATCCAAACAAACATAAAAATATTCTGAAAATCAAAGCTATTTGGCCAATTTTCGAACAGATTTTATGCAACTTGGGCTACTATGAGTGATATCCGAAAACAAAAAAAATTTCATTTCCGAAACACGACCATTACCGAGCATTTCGGATTCTGGGTTACAAACTTGTATTATATTGGCCATAATTAAGTTGACCAGCATAGTACACAAAATTACTGTACTATCAGAAAATTGTTTTGCCCCCTGTATACACATTGTTTTCTTTTTAATTAACCAGTAATAATAGGTGCTCACAAAAAGTAGAATGATGATTAGTGAGTTTAGTTGTTGCTGCATCACATAAGTGCATAAATGTGTCTGTGTAAATAATAAAACATATTTTAAACACACGCTTTTAATGCACTAAAAACCCAAAAATAATTTTTCAAGGAGTTTCTAGCTTTCAATAAAAAAAAATGTAACATCAAATTGACAAAAAGCGTGGGACACTTAAGCGCTTATCATATATTTTATCCATAAGTGTCTAATGAAGTATAAAGCAGAAGTTAATTTCATGCAGAATCAGCGCCCCAAGCTTTTTGTCAATTTGATGTTAAATTTTTTTTACTGCAAGCTATAAACTCCTTGAAAAATAATTTGTGGGTTTTTAGTGCATTAAAATCGTGTGTTTAAAATATTTTTTATTTTCTTCTTTTTAGTGCTAGAAAAATTATGACATACTAAAACATAACCAATATTTTTACTTATTGTAAATCTGGTCTAAAATTTCTTAAGCGATCCATTTCTTTTAGAGCGTCAATATACATGGCTTTGTGCCTGTTAATTTGTTGCAATCAATTTCCTCAATTTGAAGGCCATCTAGAGATCGAACTCGACTTTCCCTTGATTCATAATTTTATAATTTGGATTGTTTCCCTTGATTTAGCTACATTTGTTTGAGTACTGCCCTGTTTTACGCATAAAAAAAAATAAAGCACACCATGTAATCTTGAATTAATTAACTTGAATATGGCCCCTGATTTATTTATATTTCTTTATGAAAAACTTTAATTACTCATAATGTCATTATTATAATATTAAATAATTGACTGATTATTGTATTGTCATCGGGAATACACAACTATGCCAAGTTTCAGAGCTATTGCTCATTTGGAAGTGATTGAAAAATCGATTGCAAGATTTGAAAGTGTCATGAAAATGACATGCAAGTGAAGTTAAATAAAAGCGTGTAAAAAATGAATCAACAGATCAGGTTTTCACCATTTACACACGCATAAAAGAGGTCGGTGTGTCACTTCACTCAGAAAAACTTTTTAACTGACACTCAACATACAACACTTCCTCAGCTTTCTTATTACAATATACATATAATTAAGTAACAATAGCTCATATAGAAAAAAACAAAAATGAGTTGTCTTCTTTCGCCCTTCATTTCCCCCCAAGGAGTATAGGCCTTCAACAAACTGATGCCAAGTCTTCCTGTACCATGCCATGCATCTTTCAATGTCTTCATCTCCTTCATGTCTGTCTTAAATTCATTTTTCCATGTGCTCTTTGGTTTTCCTCTATCTCTCTTACCCAGGGGATTCCAGAAGAAAGACTGCCCAGTAACGCTATCAACAGGTTTTCTCCAAGAAAAAACGGGCTACCTAACAGCAATGAAATACATTTTCAAATCCTCTAAAACAAACAAACAATTTCTCAGTCCTAAAGTTGCAGAAACTTGTATCTACAGTTTGTAACAATGTTATGAAATTATCAACGTTTTTCTGTGCTGGCAGTAGCATTATCACAAACAGTTTAGTAAAAGCAAACTTAAGAATCATTATTACTTCATTAACTCTCTAACACTTATTGATATTAGGTTTATCAATAACAAACCAAGAAATGCATCCGTTCAGTCCAGTCCGTGTTTTGAAACCATACCATGACTTCTACATAAGAAACCAATTTGAGCAAACTGAAGTGTCATGTGTCCATATTTCGATATATTTTTGCGACAAATCATATCTGTTCTTTGTTACTGTTAGAGATATATATCAAGCCATCGTATATATATATACAAATTCTAAGCCTCCTGAGGACATGATTGTGTCACATTTAGTTAGAAACATCGTTGACAATGACAAAGATTTGTGTAACAGCCATAGCTTGTTGTCAGAACAGGAAGAATACAAGAATGTTAGACAAATTAGAATTAGCATATGAGTAGGATTTGGCCTAGCCTGGCCCATAGAAAAGCAACAGAACAAGATCTACAGCTGCATCTAATGACTAATCACCAGTGGAAGATGAAGCTAGAGAAACTATTTTAACCTCAAAAGTTTATTTTTAGGTAATATTGTAGTTTACTGGTTTGAAAATTATGTCATGCAATGTTGTATACACTTTGTATTTTTTTTTTAAGTGTTCATAGTAAGTGGTGTGAATTCTCTAAATATGGCAATATGCTATATTATTTCGTAAATGGATTACCTTGATGTTGTATGACTAAGATTATAGTTTTATGCCAAGCAACAATAAACAGCCTTTGTAAGATGTATTCATATATGTATAAGATGTATTCATATTTCATGTATTCATATATCATAAAGATGTATTCATATTTCTACTGTCAACTTTTTGGTGTTTTTCAAACTGCAAACACTATGTTTTTATGTACACCAACTGTACTTAAATAACACTAACATAAGACTTTGCACATCGTGACTCTGTAACATTTTCCCTTCATCATTTTCCATTGCGCTCCTTACAGAGTATAGAGCCACTATTGCAGCTGGTCCCATTGCAATCTAGACCAAGCAATCACATGCTCTTGCAGTGGTGGTTTCTGAGGTTACTTGTTTTACACAATGAGGTTGCCAACCTCATATTAGTTGCACTGTACGACAGGCCTGAGAATGCAGTAGTGTTAACTTTCTTCATCTCATCAGGGACCACCAGGAACTGCCACCAGGTGATTTCCCTTCAACTTGACATATAATATATACATATTCACAGACATAATTCACATAAAATTTACACTAACAGATCGTATACTCCACCATGTAGAATTCATCAAAATTTAAGTTTGGCACAGGGTGGAAAATAATTACATAACCAGAGTTAAATGCACTTAATAATAATCGTAACTTTTAATCACATCAGGCTTCAGTTCAAAATGTTATGGAATTTCTTATAAGTGTTTCTGCAATGACAAAAGAGCTGTTACATTGTTGTGTATTTAATATAATTTAATTAGTTATTTTATATCAATAACAAAAGGGCAAGCTGCAGTAGTGGCTCATGCTTCATTGGGTGCATACAAGGAAAATGATGATGATATAATAGCAATTTGCATTGTTATAATTATGCACACACACATACAAATTTTACAACCAGCGTCTACAATTGCGTACTTCATTCAACACCCTTAAACTCTTTCAAGGAATAAGTTTCAATTAATTCATGCCACAGGGTCTAGAAGCTATGGGGCCGCTGCCTAGACTCGGAGAAGACTGAGGACTTCATACTGGCAACAAGCTTGCAGATCTAGCAGACCAGAATGCAGAAGCTTCTCATGCTTTTGAAATGTAGAGCAAAGCTATCTTCATACTTCTGTCGGTTATCACCAGCCTCTTCAAATACAGTGTCACAGTTCTATACCATTTTCACTACGCTAAAGATGTATTCAGCCTCACCAAATCTATATTTTATCTTTACTTCTGCTCAGCCATTTTTTGGAAACTACTTTTTAGAAAGCAGAATTCTGCCAAGTTTTCGCTTATCATTATGACTGTGATTACTTGGTGCAGTGAAATAAACAACAGTGCTGGATTAAATGGTTGGATGACATACTCTTGACAGACCTTTAATATTACTGTTAATATTTGTTGAAGAGTGAAATAAAATTATGAGAACTGATAGGAACACCATACAATGAACCAGAATATAAACTAGCCTGATGTGCCATAAATATTGGGGCGTTTGATTACACAGCCCTACCAACAACAAAAAATTTTTTGGTGCCAAACATTTTACTCTTGATTGTTTATAAATGAGGCCTGCTCAATCCAAATATCACATTTACTTGTCTGTAGCAGCTCTAGTTTTTGAGATACAGACATTTTTGTATTTCATTATATACTTTTTGTGCGCGCGCAGGCCCGTTTTTTTTTGGGGGTCACCATGTATTATTACAATATTTTCTATATAAGGCTATGTAAAAAAACTATTGCTGTCTAGTCCTTTACAAAAGAAAACTGCTTGTTTACTCTCAGTTTCAGTTTTCCAAGAATCTTCCCAGAATTGCCTTTTTTTAGATTTTAAGCCACTGCATGCATGTTAGTATGCTACTTATTTTATTACACTTCTAACAGAGAATGGCATCATCTTCAAGAAGAGCATGTTTTCTTTCACCGCATTTATTTTGTTATATTTGTGGAGAGTACACTTTCAAAGAAGAACATAGGAAGCATATTACTGTTTTTGTGAAAAAGGCATACTTTGCTTACTTTAAAGTAAAACTAGGTGACCAGGACAAGTCTTGGGCTCCTCATATTGTTTGCAAAACATGTGTTGAACACCTGCGACAGTGGACTTGGGGAAAAGAAAATGTTTAAATTCCAATGGTTTGGAGAGAGCCCAAGAACCACTATGATGACTGTTATTTCTGTGTTGTGAATATTAAGGGAATTAATGGAAAAAATCACAAAAAGTGGAAATATCCAGATTTAGATTCTGCTAGGCGACCTGTTCCACATGGAGATGACATACCAATTCCAACTTTCAGTCAGATTTCGGATTCCCTGCTAGAAGATGAGACAGCAGTGGCATGTGGAACGACAAGTGACAGTGATAGTGATTTCGAAGATGATTTTTCAGATGCTCAACGCTTCGACCAGCTTGAACTAAATGATCTAATCCGAGATCTATATCTCTCCAAGGAATCTTCAGAACTTTTGGCTTCAAGATTGAAAGAAAAAAAAATTACTGACTGCTGAAACAAAGGTTACATTTTATCGCAGCAGAGAGCAAGGTTTTATTCCATTCTTTTGTAAAGAAAACAACCTTGTGTTTTGTACTAATATAGGAGGTTTTGTTAACAAAATGGGTGTAAGTTATACACCAGATGAGTGGCGACTTTTCGTTGACAGCTCTAAAAGAAGTTTGAAGGGTGTTCTCTTACACAATGGTAACAAATATGGCTCAATTCCAATTGCTCATTCTACTACAATGAAGGAGGAGTATGCTACAATAAGCACAGTTCTGGAAAAATTGAAGTATTTAGAACATAACTGGATGGTTTGTGTAGATCTTAAAATGATGAACTTCTTGCTTGGCCAGCAAATGGGATTCACCAAATATCCATGCTTTATATGTTTGTGGGATAGCAGGGCAAAAGATATGCACTGGACAAAGAAACAGTGGCCGTTGAGGGATGAATTTAAAGTTGGAGAAAAAAATATTGTCAATAAGCCTCTCATTGATCGAAAAAGAGTTCTACTGCCACCATTACATATAAAGCTTGGCTTGATGAAGCAGTTTGTTAAGGCACTGAACAAAGATGGTACCTGTTTTAATTACTTATGCAGAAAGTTTCCAGAATTGAGCACAGACAAACTTAAAGCTGGAATTTTTGATGGACCTCAAATTAGAAAGTTAATAAACGATCCAAATTTTATTGATTCCATGAACAAAACAGAGTCCACAGCCTGGTCATCATTTGTTTTAGTTGTGCAAAACTTTCTGGGTAACTTTAAAGCAGACAATTATTCTGAATTAGTTGAAAACATGCTGTCAAGTTTTTGTGAACTTGGATGCAACATCAGCATAAAATTGCACTACCTACATAGCCATTTACATTTATTTCTGGAGAATCTTGGCGACTTTAGTGAGGAGCAAGGTGAAAGATTTCACCAAGATAAAAAAACAATGGAAGAGAGATACCAGGGACTTTGGGATGCCCACATGATGGCAGATTACTGTTGGACCCTTAAGCGTGACTGTCCAGGCATATCACATTCCAGGAAGTCCTTGAAAAGATCCTTTTTGCGTGTTGACTAAACAAGTGCTAGTGATAAAGTTTTATTACATTTTTGGTAATATATGCACAGTAATTACATATAATATGAATGCAGACTAAAGTCAAAATGCCACTGATAGCACCTAACTCTAGGATTGTACATAACAAATGCCCTACTAATATGGTCATTCTTAGTTATCTCAAAAACTAGAGCTGATAGAAAAATCTGATTACATTTTTGGAATCAGCAACCCAAAATTACACAAGAACAGCTATAAAATTTAAGGCACCAAAATGTGTGTATACCAGTGTTATCAGGTTTTTGTTTAGGATGCAGATCTCGAGGCCCTTGCCCATACGAATAGGGAAGCAGACAACTGGACCTTTATACCATACAACAGAAGATTTTAAAAAATTATTTCTCTTGGGGGATGGAAAGGTTTAGGGTGTGGAAGAGGAAAAGAGAGACAGATGTTACCCATAGAGCCAGCTATTTCATCCTCTAAACAAAAAAAAAAACCATTAAAAACTACCACAAGGGAAAATTCTAAACATGCTCTTTCGAATGAGAAAGGTATGCAAAGTGAGAGAAGTAAAGTGGAACAATCATTGCAGACCAGTGCTTTAATTGACTCCTGCAGAAGCTCCATGTATCAAGGACATTTAACACCTACACTGTCTGAACTATTATTAAAAAAAAAAAAAAAAATTTCACTTCAATAAAAACTAGACTAAAAATATGGGTTCAAAGTTTTAATATGATTTTTTAAAAAAAATAAAGTTTTGCCTCGTTTTGGCGAGGCACGTCCTGTTCAACTTAGTCGGTTATATTAGGGCGGATGTCCAAACATAAAAGACCCTTAGGTCTGGGGTTTATACAGCATTGTATTATTAAGTATTTTTAACATGATATATTTCTCCATACTGTTACAGTCTGTAGAAGTTCAAAGTGTGACTAGCTCTCCTGTACTTCCTATCTTTGGCACATTTTTGAAGGTGGTTGTACATTTCTTTGTCATCCCCATGGAGACAAGACCCAGAGACTTGTGCAAACTGGCCATGGCAGGACCATGACCACGTGAGAAAAAAATGAAGGTGGAAATGTGACCAGCAAATCTGTCTCAAAAATTCATTTATTAATGTGGGAGAATTGGCAACAGCAAGATAAGAAGATATTGCAGACCTTGTTCTGGAATCCTTGGGGTGAGAGAGTTAGAGGCAGACCGAAAAACAGACAGAAGAACACACGGAGAAGTGAACTGGAGACAGAAAGGAAAATAATGAGAAAGACAGGGAAAGACCTCGAGCAGACGCACGGGACAGGAAGGACTTGGCATAAGTTTGTTGAAGGCCTACACTCTTTGGGGAGTTGAAAGGTCATAATGATGATGATGAACAACATTTTTAAAATCAGATATTGTCTAACACTACTACTTAGGCTTTCCTCTTCTACTCTAGAGTGTAGAGGTTTGCCAGAGAGAACACCATACTATCATATTCAACTCTAGGGTGTATTCTACTCTAGGGTGTAGAGGTTTGCCAGAGAGAACACCATACTATCATATTCTACTCTAGGGTGTAGAGGTTTGCCAGAGAGAACACCATACTATCATATTCTACTCTAGGGTGTAGAGGTTTGCCAAAGAGAACATCATACTATCATATTCTACTCTATGGTGTAGAGGTTTGCCAGAGAGAACACTATACTATCATATTCTACTCTAGGGTGTAGAGGTTTGCCAGACAGAACATCATACTATCATATCGGCTGTCTTCCTTTTGGCCTGGTCCTCAGTCCTTCAGGGATTGTCTAACGTTGTCCTCCCAGCAAACTCTGGGTCATCCTGGATTCCTGGCTCTTAGTTTTCCAAATTTTTCGTGGTAGCCGATTTTTTTCCAATCTGCATACATGGCCTAACCATCATAATTGGGACTGTCAGAGATTGTCAAAGAGATCAAATTCCCTCATTCAATTTCCTTTTCTATTTTTTGCTCCCTATGGAGCACAGAGCCACTACTGCAGCTGCTCCCTTGCAGAAAGTCTGAACAAAGCATTGTCATGCTCTTGCACAGATGGTTTCTGTAGCTATTTGTTTTACATAAGGTCGCCAGCACCCCCCCCCCCCCCCCCCCCATATATTAATTGCCTTGCATGAAAAGCCTGAAAGGAATTGTAGTCCTATTCTTTCTTTGTCTCATAAGAGACCCCCTGGGCACAGAGGTCAAATGGCACCGATTTAATATTATCTCTACAGCAGATCTACGTCATCGCTGGAATTTGAGTCTTGAATGAGAGAGTCTGCCTGGGCAATGATGGAGCTGCCCATACTCTCATTATCATATAACTTCTCATCAACTTCACTGCCATGTGCAGCAGCTTCAAAAGTGGAGATAGTTTCAACAAGGAAAAGTTCCGGCACTCTCCACAGTGAATTGACTGGTGTGCTTGCTTTATTGCCTGGTAATTTTGGTGAAGTCTGCCTAGACATGAATGTATCGCCAGGGCTATATTCTCTGTATTCTTTCTGAGTATACAGATGCTTTGGACTGCCAGCTTGATAAAACAGGGCTTGGCTGTAACTCCTACTAGGCAGTTTATAGGGTACAGAAATTGTGGTGCCAATCGAGCTGGGGGAATGGCTGAGGATGTTTCTTCGTTTTGGTGGTTTGATTTGATGTGACAAATGTGGGACCTGACACTGGAGATGATTAGTCTGAGTGTGAGGTAACAGGGAACGTTTATCAGGGCTGTGACTACAGCTGGTAGGAGAATACTTGCAGCTGTGCCTCCTAAGCCTGGATGTCTTCATGCTTTCCTTCAACATCAGAAGAGGGGAAGACACTTCTGGTTCATGTACCAGTGTAGGTGCATCACTGTCAATTCTCTTAGTATTAAAGGGAGAAAACTTATCAATATAAGACTGTGGAAACATGACTGCATTCTGTGCATCCTTCTTATGTATTACACTGGTAAATACAGTTTTCTGGGGTACTTTCACTTTCACTCCGGGACTGTGAGTTTCAACAAAAGATCGTGTGGAAAAATCTCCAGCTATTGTTTTGCCTAGGCCACTTTTTAAGAAAGAATTGATTTTTGGGACAAGTAACTGAGGGCTGTGAATAGTTTCACCATGTGTAATTGTCCCATCTGATACCCCACCTGCTTCAAGACCATATTCACTCTGGCAACTGTTTGATAAAGAATCTGAAAAAGGATTGTCATTATACAAACTATCAGTATCTCTTGCTTGAATATTCAAACTGTATTGTTCAGCTTGTATTTCTTCCCATGCTGCATAAGCTCTTTTAATCAGAGATCTATGGGTACCACTTTTAGGATTCCATATTTCAGAAGGTTCATTTGTAAGGTGACAAGCTGCATCACCATTTTGATGCTGGCAACAAACTGCGTCTGCTGAAGTTCTAATGTTGCTTTCAGATTCTGTTCTTTGATTTCCTATGCATGTTGACTGATGGATACAGTGCCCACAATGTACAGTGCTAGCTACCCTTGTACAAGAAGAAAGCTGCTGTGTGGGTAGTACATGGTTTGAGACTGCTGGGGCTGAAAATTGGTAAGACCTGTTACATTCAGCCTGCCCAAGAACAACCCTTGAATGATGACTGCAGCTATTACAGACATGATGACAAAAACAATTTGGATGATACATGAAATATTTCTGTTCAATATTTGGTGGGCAAGATGCATAATGGACAGGGGCTCCTGGCGCATCTGTTTTGCTAGAAGCTTCAACCCACTTGCAGACTCTCGAGTCCTTTACCTGAGCCAATGACTGCTGGTGCTGTTGCATGCTGACCTGCCTTAAAACATGCGCATGGCACAAGTGACATTGGTTATCCATGACAAATGGTGATTTGGAGTCAATGACTCCATGTTCTGTATGGAAGCATGCTTCTGATTTTAACATCTCTGCAACTGTAAATTTCCTACCCAAATTGTTTCCATGGACTTTGGCAGAGTTTATGTTCCTCTGGTCTTTGCAATTGGACATTGTTTTAGAGCTCTTGTGCTCATTAACCTGCTTATTTTGGTGACAACAAGTGTTTAGTGAGCTTTCCTTTTGTGAAGAAAGTAATATATTTCTATGCAGATTCTGACATCTATGATGGCGATCTGTTTCTACTGCTAAACTCACATCTTCATCATCACCCCTACTCTCGATGTCATCTATGACATCACTACTTTCATCTGTATCATCTACATCATCACCACTGGACTCGGATTTTAAAGTCTGTGCAACACTTGGTTCATCTTCCCTGGCATCTCTGCCATGGAGGTATGAGGCATCGTGGCCTAAAGAAATATTAATTAATTTTTAGGCATTACAAAGAAGGTGATGTATACACACACAAGACAAATTTTATTAAGCACCAGAATATCTGTTTTTAATAATTTGCTCAACTAAAAAATAAGAATCTTCAACTCAGATGTCAAATTAGTCCTATTTATGGCTCTGAAACATAAAAAGCAACATAGAAGTTATAAACTTTCATAAATGGATGCTTGTTTAGAATAGAATGATTGAAGTGGTATGAAAGTCACCGATGTGGAACTGATGACAGGAACCAGACAGGTGGCAATGGAACAACTGACGAGAAGAACTGATGAGGAAACCTACTGACAGCATTACCAAATAGTCCTTGTTCTCGATTCCTCAGGGTAAGTGACATAAATATCGACTTAAAAACATCACAGAAGAGAACTGGAGACAAATGAAAATGATGAAGACATGGAAGGACCCTAAGCTATTGAAACACAAGATGAGGACTTGGCATGTGTTTGTTGAAGGCTTATGTTCAGGGGGAAGTTGTAGGGTCAAGAATTTTTACTCTACTCTCCTGGAACACAGACAGTCTATGGTAAGCTACTAACAAAGTTCTGTCTTTCAGAGCACGCAATTTCCAGACTTAACCCTTTACAGTCCACAGCTCTGCTAATATTTCAACCCTGAATGACCAAGCACGGGGACAAAATTCTTTTTTTAAAACTATTTCTTATGTATTGTCAGACAAAACTATTTACAAAATATTCTAAGTCAAAATAACACAAAAAACTAAGTTATTTGAACAGTAAAATGGACATATATATATATATATACTCTACATGTTTTCATGACATGTGAATATTAGATACATCTACATTAATGTAGAGAACAACATTTACAACCATAAACAGTCTCTTGAACTCTGCAAGTGTCTGTTTTGTTTTAATATGTACAGCACTGAACATTTTTTTCTGCCCAAGAATCTGTCAGTTTATGCTTGTTGGGCGTTGGTTTCTATTATGCTCACACCGAAACATAATCAGCTACTTTCAGCTCTGTTAATTAATTCATTCAGTCAATCTTCAGGTATAAATAATAAGAAAAAATAATAATACGCTGCTGCTTCATCTGACAAATTATGTTTAGGCCTGGGGGAGGGCGCCTGTGGCGCGCTAAAACAACTGGAACAATTTCGTAAGAGTAAATGTGCCTCTCTATCCATTGTCAACAATGATACTATTCCCTGCATTGATTTTCCTACTTTCACTATAGTCATTAACCAAGTCACACCAAAAGAAAGAACAGGCCTACTGCCCCCATAGGTAAAGGGTCCCGTTACAGGCCCATTGAGGCATATTGGGAATATGGTGTTAGGCCCATATTTTCTTGACCATCGGCACACTAGGGGTGATGTGGTCAGCATCACGCCGGCCGCCTTAACCTTCCCAGAGTTGCTCTAGTACCCAATTCATGATGCTGGGTTGACCCCGGAGCCTTAACTGGGGATTGAACCATGGACCACCGAGCTAGGAAGCCAGTGCACTAACCACTGCTCCTACTGCCCCCCACAGGCATGTCATATAAGGTGACTAATATGAGGTAGTGCATGGGGCTGGCAACCTGAGGATGTAAAATGAGTTGCCATAGAAACAACAACCACAAGAGCATGTGAATGCTTGGTGTAGGCTTCTTGCAAGAGGACAAGCGGCAGTGGTGGCTCTATGCTCCGTAACGGGCACAAAGGTCAATGAAGATGATGATGTCACACTAGAAATGAAACAAATACTTCAAAACTACTCGAAAATAATTCTGCTTCTTCTGTTTTTGCCTGAGCTATTCTGCTCTTCACTTCAAATAGGTCCATACTATTACTGGCTTTGTCCATTTTTTTTTTTTAACCACAGATTAAACTCTGAAACGGAAGACAGGATGTAAAACATACACACAAGTGACATGGTAGGATAACAGTTAAAATAAGAACAAAACATAACACATAATTTACTTAAAGAATACTGACAGTGACATAGCTTGCTAGAGTTTCAAAGGCCAAAATAAATACTCTGCAAGACAGAGAGAGGGGAAATAGAAAGTCGCCTATACTTGTCATCGAACCAAATGGAATTTTAGACAACACAGCATTACAAACACAAATAAATATAAACTGAATGATCCTATAATTTTTAACTTTACACTAAGGGATTTTCATGCCAAAATGTTTGGACACATACACTATAACAATGTTAATGTTTTGTGCTCTTTTGCAAGAATCAAATGTCAATATTTTATAAGATTAAAAACTGTATCCAGTTGTAATTATTTGTTAATGCTATTATCACACCTTGTCCTGTATGTAGTTCCTCGGGGTTGTCTGATGAGGCACAGAAAAAATAAGACTACCGCACCTTCTGGCATGTCATACAAAGGCACCAAAAATGAGCTTGTGTATGTGGCTGGCAACCTTATCATGTAAAACAAATTGCACAGAAACCACCATTGAATGTGACTTCTGGCAAGGAGATCAGCTACTGGAGTAGCTCCATGCACCATAAGGAGCGCAAATGTAATTGATGATGATAATACACTCCTAATTTACCAAGTCTGTTCCTCGTGAGGCATGAACCCTAGTCTCCTGTATGAAAAGCAGGTATGTTGATCACACAGCTACAGAGGACAAGATATTTCTACCACACATGAAGAAAATTACAAAGATACAAGCATTATTTAAAAAACAACAACAATCTCGCACTAGCAACACCATCTGACAACCAATTAAGTAAGATAAACTTTGTTACCTTTATCCTTATGACTCAAAGTTGAGGTGTTAATCTCATCATCATGGTTAAACTGAAAATGTAACAGACACAAATCAGAACCATCTAAAAAATATAATTAGAAATACACAAACATAAGAAAGGGTAAAAGCGAACAGCTATTAATCACTATTATATTGCCATCTGTGTTCGCCTTTCAGTTCCCTGTAAAGTGTAGGAATAATACCATAGGTTATCAACTGGATACTTCAAAGCTATTCTGTCCTGAACATTTTGCTTCAGCTGTTATTCATAGTCTTCCATTCCATTAGCATGATTCCTCTTTTCAACTGTTTCAAAAAAGAACTGATTACAGTAATTTGCTATAGTCACAATCTCTCTATGTTAATTACATTCTCCCTCATACCAGATCTTGAAGATTAAGCATACCAGGATAATCTCTCCATAGTCTGTCATCTTTCTTCTTTGATCCTTAGTCACAGACTGTCAAAGCAGTCAGTGACCATCACACCTGGTGGCATCTTGTAGGGCAGCAACAAATTGCTTCCACTTTGTTTGGTCAGCGGCCATCCTTCGTACAGTGCCCCAACTCTAGTTCATTCTTTGCAACTCAGCCTCTGCAGTTCTCCACCAAGTTGTTTTTGGCCAGCCTCTCTTTCGCTTTCCTTCGGGGTCCATAGCATAGCTGTTCTTGTAATGGCATCAGGGTCCCTTCTGAGGACGTGGCCAACCCAACTCCAGCATCTGCCAGCTATGATGGTGTGCATGTCCTCTTGGTTACTCCGAATAAGTAGTTCATGGTTGGTGATGGTATTCGGCCAAAGGATTCGGTGAATTTTCCTTAGGCTGTCATCTTTAACCTGTTGTATATAGTCAACAATTCCTCCTACCAAAGAAGATCCCTAATTAAAAGATTTCTTTTATCACTTTGTAAATATGAAATTCTGTGTCTAAAAAATGTCTTACAGAATAATATGTTCATCAACCAGCAGGGTTCTCTGTCAGATTCTCAACCAGAGAGTACACAACGAAGTTGATTGACCTACAAGTTGGAATTGCGATGGGATGTACCATTCTCTCCGATGCTATTCGTGTTGGTTAAGCAGGTAATCCTCAAAGTGACTGAAGGATCTGCAACAGGTCCAAAGCTCAATGGAAGGTGTCACATGCCACCGCTTAAAGCATTCATGGGTGACACAGCGATTCTGACATCAGATGAACACCAGGCCAGCAGAATGTTAGCGCGCCTGGATGAACTAGTCAGATGGTGCAGAATGAGCTTCAAACCTAAGAAGTCTAGAAGCCTATCAATCAGGAAGGGGAAGACAATTTGAGGTCACATTCATGGTTTCAAACAAAGAATCCCTACTGTCATTGAGGAACCTGTTAAACGTCTTGGCATGATGCCTCAATAAAATACTCAAAGGCAGTTCAATAGGCAATAGAAGTGCAGACAGAGAACTTTAGATCATAGACCAAAGCCACTCCTAGGAAAGTTCAAACTGTGGTGCCTCCAGTTCATGTTGATACCTAAATTGCTATGGCCACTGCTTGTATATGAAATAAGCACCAGTACAGTGGAAGCTATAAAGCAAAAGGTCAACAAGTTCATGAGGAAATGGCTAGGTGTACCCCTAGGTCCGTCAGACGTAGCACTGTACCGCAAGAAGACAAAGCTTGTGCTTCCTTTCAAGTCAGTTGTTGAAGAATACAAGATAGGAAAGGCAAGCCTTGCAATGATGCTGTGCGAGTCAGCAGATGATGTAGTTAAGTCCATTCAGCCCACACTGAAAACTGGAAGGAAGTGGAAAGTGGGTGAAACTGTTGGTGCTGCCCAAGAGTCACTCAAGCTGAGGGAGGTAATCAGATACACACAGACGAATAGACTGGGATTTGGCCATAGTGACATCCGCTGGTGGTCCAAGGCATCAAACGGGGAATGCAGAGACATGGTAATTCAGGAGATACGAGGAGCTGAGAGTGATAAGAGGGTGCTAAAAGCGGTGCAGCAGGCCCAACAAGGCTAATGGACTACATGGGAAGGAGCCCTGCAAAGGTCCTTGACATAGAATGATATATGGCATATGGCACCTCTTAGACTCAGCTTCATTATTAGATCAATGTGTGACCTCCTGCCATCGTCCGCAAACCTTGTGAGATGGGGAAAGTCTGATCATGCTCAGTGCCCCCTGTGCCATAAGAGGCAGACACTTGAACATGTGCTCTCAGCTTGCAAGGAGGCATTAGGGTAAGGGCGATACACATGGCGCCACAACAAAGTACTAAATGAGCTGGCTGCTACAACAGACCTGGCAAGGGTGAAGGCGAAAGGCAATGTCGGACCGAGCACCTCAAATACATACTTTCTGAGAGCAGGAAAGTCAGCACACCCCAAACCAAGTAAATCAAGTAGCAGTTTACCATCCTTTCTTGACTGTGCAAATGACTGGGAGATGGCAGTAGACCTACCTGGGCTAGGGGCATATCCAGAGAGCATCAGAAGATCTCGAAGACGGCCAGATATAGTGCTGCATTCCTCATCATCACACCAGATTATAATGATTGAGCTGACCATGCCATTTGAATCCAGATTGCACGAGCAACTCATTCAAAGTGGCCAAGTATAATGATCTGGCCACGGACTTGAGACACGATGGGTTCACTGCAAGGGTCATGGCTGTTGAGGTGGGTGCAAGAGGTCTCGTGGCGGCCTCAGTGTATGATCTACTGAAACAGTCAGGGGACAGTAAAAAACAAGGGCACTCAAGACGCTCAGCGAAACTGCGGAAAAGGCATTGTGCTGGCTGTGGAACAACTGCAACTGGCTATGGAACTCAGGACAGTAATTTGGTTTCAACATAGGGGTTACTTTCACAATTGCCTCCAGCTGGTAGAAAATAGGAATTTGTAAGCTGCAACAAAGGTGGGGTGGGTTCAATTCACTGCACAAGACAACAGAAGGCTGACACTTGGGAGTCGAGACCCAAGTGGGCCAGCCCCCCCTTAGAGTGTAAAGGAGATTAAGGGGCTGAAAGACGGGATCGATGTGTGGAACCACTTCTGATGATCAGATAGCCTCCTGTTGTATCGCTCAGTATAGTTTCCTATCATCTTGTTTGGTGATGGTATTCGGCGAAAAGATTTGGTGAATTTTCCTTAGGCTGTCATCTTTCACCTGTTGTATATAGTCAACAATTCCTCCTACCAAAGAAGATCCCTAATTAAAAGATTTCTATCACTTTGTAAATATGAAATTCTGTGTCTAAAACATGTACTCATAAAGAATAATATGTTCATCAACCAGTCTCATAAAGATTTGTTTCATTCAAGAAGATCACGTGGATTCTTGCAAAACTTAAACATTTCTGTTATTTGTTGCATTCCAAATTCCAGCAGTCTCAGCCGTTATGATTCATCGATTGCAGTGTCATTATCTAACAGGCAATCATTAATTGTCCTCAGTCTTGGCCTTTTCACATGTATTACTTAAATCAGTATGAGGCAGTTTTTAACCCTCTACATCTGCCTCTACATTCCCAGGGAAAACTTAGTCAACTAAGAAGATACAAAACAGTAAGATGTTAAGTGACACATGAAATACAGGAACGACAGCAATATTGCATAGGAAGGATAAAGTTAAATTGGTCCAAGCTGCCAGAAAAAAAGAAGCTAGAAGCTAACAGAAAATGAGGGTGGTTACTACTATGTAGCCGGATAGTTTTAAGGGATTACAGACAATTTTTCGGGCACATTTTATTTTTAAGTGCTTGTAACTGCCAAGTGTCTTGAAGTTTTCAGAAAGTAGAGAAAAATCAACTTTTTTATTGTCTGTCCAATTTGCTTGAAATTAATAATAGATAATAACATACCAATGGTTATTTTTTTTAAACTGAAATTAGGATAGATAAAGACAAAAGCACTCAGTCATTTGCGTATACACATAAGTGATGTGGAGATTTTACAAAATAAAAAATTACAAGTAGACATCAGTGAGAACTAAGTTACATTTTGTTTGTAGATGCTTTTACACTTTTTTTTTCATTTATTAAAGTGCATATGTGTATGTAGGCCTATGCATGGTAACATCTGAATGAATATGCATAGCATACATGAATAAGTAGGCATATAGTTAGTACCAATTTATATGCCTCAAATTCAGCTGAAATAAAGAAGAGTGGGCTGTGCATTCGATACAGCCTTAATAAAGAGATTCAGCAACAACAAAATTAGGAATACTAAACCTACCACTAAACCCTAACCTTAAATGATGTGGCAGACTTATCTGGTGGTGTTGAAAAACACGTCCACTTTTCTTCATTTCAATCCAAAATTTGGGCTGAACCACAGAATTTAGTAAAACTAGGAAAGAACTTGAGCTGATGGCATGTGACAGGAGGACTTGGCATGTGTTTGTTGAAGGCTTATGCTCCTCGGGGAGCTAAAAGGGTAAAGAATATGGTATATACACACCACCAGGTTGCCCAACTAGCTATCAACATGTCGCCAAAGTCTGACTGCACTTGCTCATATGCAATTATTTTTTGTCATGCATTGCATGCAAGTCATTGCATTTCTTGTTTAATTGATTATGTCGCACCTTACTGTTAAAAAGCCTAAAGCAAGGTAAGGGGTTAAGGTTAGCGGGTACATTTTTGTCTTGGCATTCCAAGACTAAGCATAAACCTAAATCCTAGTGCTGAACTACTAAATAACCCTGTTTACATTGCTTTTTTGACCTTTTTTAATAAGTGGTACAAACAATAACCACTACAGCGAATTCTAACCTTAACCCAGTGTCAAGCTTTTTTTTTTTTTTTCAAAAATGATAGCCTAACTGGCAAATAAATACTAATTTTGGCAGACATGAATGGCGAGTTGGGTTGAAATGAAAAATGTGAGACGTGTTCTTTTATTTCACCCGCCTTTAGGGTTAGGATAAAGGTTAGCGTTTACCGTTAGGTTTAGGATACCGATTTCGGTGAGTTCTCGATCGCGAGTTGGTGTGTGCACCGTATTGTGATTCAACCCAAAATTCGAACGTCCTGTCATATTTTATTAGGCCCTATAGTGCAGAATAATGTTACTGTGCGTGATTCAGTAAGATTTCCTGCAACTCAGACCATTTTAAAAACAGATCTGTAGCTACAAAACTTAATCTACGGTTGCACAGTACGGACTGCAGCCTTAAAAATTGCTTGCGCTACTTCATTTTAAATTAGCATTGTGGGCCTACAGTTTCTTCTACCATAAAGTTTACGTCCTGTCCACTTTTTCTCCCGCCAAACACAAAAACTAATCATCTTAGCGCATGTACATTTATACCATAGTTGTGTTAATTAATGCTCACCTTTTCTATGATTGCTTCAATGTTGGATTTTAATCGCCTGGAACTTATTTGCATGCCGCTGATGATTGTTTTGAGGCCTCCAGATTCGAAATCGCCCGCCATGTTTCTAAGAAAAATACCCCAATGTGACTCAATGTTGCCAGATATTTTCAGGAAAGGAGAGAGAAAACAATTTAAAAGTAGCAAAATGGAATTCCTAGAAGACCATATACAGGGTGTTCATAAAAGATTGTACCCTTTTCAAAAAATTTATTCTCGGCCATATGATGTGGTACGAGGATGCTGTCTATCACAAAAGTAAGATAATCTCTGCAAGTTTTTAAGCATACCTTACAAAGATTCAATATGTGCACCCTTCGCGACGCGACAGATATCTAGTCGATAATCCATTTCTTCCCACACTCGAATCAGCATGTCTCCTGTAACAGCAGCAAGAGCTCCAATGATCCGCTCTCAGCTCCACCAGATCTCGAGGCAACGGTGGGACAAAGACTCTGTCCTTGATGAAGCCCCACACAAAGAAATCATATGGTGTCATGTGTGGGGACCTCGGGGGCCATCTCAGCAACACTGCATCGTCAGGACCACTGCGACCGATCCACCGTTGTGGGAGATGTTCATTGAGGTACCCTCTCACTGCTCCATGGTAGTGGGGTGGAGCTCCATCTTGTTGGAAAACGAAATCCCGTGAGTCCTCTTCAAGTTGGGGCATCATCCAGGTACGAGAGTCCAGTAACGGTTTTTTTTTTTTTTTGCGGGCAAAGAAATATGGCCCGCAAAGCTTCCTTCTGGATATGGCACTAAAGATGTTTAACTTTGGAGAATCTCTCTTATGCTCAATGACTGCATGAGGGTGTTCTGAACACCATATCCGTACGTTGTGTGTGTTGACTCTGCCGCTGATGTGGAAGGTCATCTCATCACTGAACACGAGCCTCTCCCCAAAATCATCATTCTCAAGCATGTTCTCGCTGAAGGCCGTGCGAAGTGCTTTGTCTGGTTCAGTGAGTTCCTGCACAAATTACAGCTTGTAAGCCTTCATTCTCAAACGCTTATGAAGCACTTTCCATACCGTACTGCGGGGCATTTCCAACTCACGACTCGCCCTTCGAACCGACTTCATGGGGCTGTGCTGGAAGGCTTGCCGAACTCTATCCACTGCCTCCTCCGAAATTGACGGGCAACCGGTGCTTTTGCCTTTGCACAGGCAACCTTAATCCAGGAATTTCGTATACAACGATTAATGGTATTCTTATCAGGTGGATCAACCCCAAACTGTCGCCGAAAATTGCGTTAACTGCGATAACAGACGTCGTTTTCGCATATTCTACCACACAAAACGCCTTCTGTTGTTTGATCGGCGCCATTTTGCAAAAACAGTGCGCATGCGCACAGCGGGTATTTCAAGTGAAACTTTCGCAGTTGAGTTGCAACCGGTAATTGTTACATGTCTCTCCACACACTGGTCAAGTAGGTGGGGGAAAAAAATTGGTACATTCAAGATCAAACTGAAAAAAGTCATCACAAGCGACAAAGTAATACGATATTCTTCTTCTTCTTCCTCGTTCGCCTTCAGACTTCCACATTTATGACTCTAATAAAGGCAGCAGTCAACTCAAGGTTCCCGACACCTCCAAACAGTTTTTCGTTGACAGAAGTAGGTTGTTGCCATATGCTACCCCGTTCATTACTGTAGGTTGGGCAGTACTGCAGCAGGTGTTCGACTGTCATCGGGCTGGTACCGCAGGTGCAGAGATCTGTTGCACCAATTTTGTATTTGTGGTACAGATGGTATCTCAATCTGTTGTGCCCAGTGCGCAGTCGAAAAATGATGACCTGTTCTTTTCTGGATAGTTGATGATATGCGTCATTTTTCAAATGTCCCGGGTGCTCTCTTTCCCATTTGGACTTGAATGTAGCCTTTATAGTGGTCTTTGCCGTTGCGTAAGTTGTCTCTATATCATTTTGCTGTAAGGCACCTCCTTCTTTAGCAAGTCTATCTGCCTCTTCATTTCCTGGTATGTTGCAATGGGCTGGTATCCACTGGATAGTGCACTTCTTGAAGCATTCGGCCAGTCTTTCAAGGGAGGTTATCAGATCTTTCAATCCTTTAGTTTGGTGGCTCTTCAGCGCTGATATTATTGAGAGGGCATCTGAAAAGATTACTATCTGTTTTTCTGCCTGTGCTTTGCATTCAATAAGAGTTTCAGCTGCCTGTTTCAGGGCTTCTGCTTCAGCACAGAAGTTGTTGCAGTATTTTCCAGTGGCAATTGCCATAGAGTGAATTCTATTCTTTAATTTTATGAGGATGCCGGCACCCCCATTTTCAACTGCATTTGTTGCCGAACCATCAGTATATGCATGTGTCCAAAGCTTCGCTGGAAATCTTTGGTCAATATACTTGGTTGCTATACACTTTCTTTGTGTTTCTGTCTGTGTTCCCTTACCTTCAATGCCTGGAATATCAGATTTTAACTCAGGAAAGCATCTTATTTTCCACAGTGGGATAGTTGAGCTTGTTGGGATTTTCTTTGCAACTGAGCTAGCTAGTATGGTATTATTGTTAATTTTTTCTTTTGCTTGGGCGACAAAGTTAGTTCGCTTGAGCCTGCCTCTTCCTAGCCTATTCATTCTTTGGTACATGGGGTGTCCTTCGAGCCTCTTAAATTTTTCAGCTTGTTTTAAGACTCTGCTGTCACGTCTATCCTCCATTGACTGTAGCCCTGTGATGTTTTCCATATAGTTGATTTGTGTAGACTTTAGGGCCCCTGTTATAATACGTGCTGCTTGGTTTTGGAGTCTGTTTACTCTGTCAAAATTTGACTTTGCTGCCGTCGACCAAGCTGTGATGCCATATTCCATAGCAGGTCTGACTCTGCCTGTGTACAGCTTTTTGAGGATATTCTCATCAGCACCCCATGTGGTACCTGCTAACTTTTTCATGATGGCCATGCGAAGTTTTGCCCTTAGCTGTATTTTGTTAATCTGTGATTTCCATGTCATTCGGCGGTCTAGTGTGATTCCTAAGTATGTTGGTGTTTCATCTCCTCGTACTGCCTGTCCATTTAATTGCAGCTTTGCTTGCTGTGGTTTATTTGACAAGGTAAAAATAGTGTGTGTAGTTTTTTGTTCATTTATTTTGAGCAACCACTTTTTGGACCAACTTTCAAGGGCTAGCAGTGAATCCTGCATGCGCACTCTTGCTGTGGAGATGTATTGTTCTGAAGTCCACATGGCCAGGTCATCAGCGTAGAGGGAGTTGTGGACATTCTTGTGGATGTTTTCTGTTATATCATTTATATATATGAGGAAGAGTGTTGGGGAAAGGACCCCACCCTGTGGAACTCCATGTTCCATTGTAGTCTTTTTGCTTAACTGCCCGTGCACCTGCACTCTAGCTGTTCTGTTTGTTAGATAGTTGCTGATCCAGTTATACATTCTTCCACAGACTCCATATTTAAGCATTTTAACTCTTAGCCCATCTTTCCAAACTTTATCAAATGCTTTCTCCATATCTACCCAGACTGCTAAAGTGTGCTTTCTTTCTTGGAAAGCATCTTCGATTTCCTGTGCAATGTAGGTGACTTGGTCCTCTGTAGACCTATGTTGCCTGAAGCCTGCCTGTTGGTGCAGTAAAATTTGTTTTTCTTCGAGGTGCCAGCTTAATCTGGTATTGATCATTCTCTCCATAAGCTTTCCCGTGCAGCTTAGAAGGCTGATGGGTCTGTAGCTGTTGGGGTCCATTCGGTCTTTGTCCTTTTTGGGGATTGGAACTAGTATTGCTTCTTTCCAGGCTTGTGGTACTATTCCACGCTTCCAGCTATAGTTCATAATCTTGAGGAGTACTTTCTTGGCCTTAGGCCCTAGCTCTTTAAGCATGTCATTTGTTACCCTGTCTTTTCCAGGTGACTTTCTTTGCTTAAGGGATACGATGGCTGCCTCTAGCTCTCTCATGGTGAGGTTTGTTGTCATATGCTCTTCTGGAACAGTTGGTATATTTTGGTAAATTTCTTGCTCTTTGGAAATTTCCTGTTTTCTGTCCAGTGGAATATTTATCTGGCTCTCAAGTGAGAATTTTTGAGCAAAAACATTAGCTGCCTCTTTCTTTGTGAGTATTTTTTCATTTTGTTGTAGGGCTATTTCCTTATTTTTGCATTCCTCATTATTTAAGACTTTGGCGAGCCTCCATAATTTTCTTCCATCTTTGTCGAGGTTAAGACTTTCTGTTGTTTTGATCCAACTATTTTTGGCTGAACAGTTTAACATTTTCCTGTATTTTGCAGAGATAGCTTTGTAGGCGATGTTTGCCTCAACTGTTTTGACCTGTTCTGCTACATCTCTGGCCTCTGTTACCTGTTCTTCCATTTCATTGAGTTCTTCTGTCCAGTACGGCTTATAATCTTTCCTCGCCCCTCTTGGTATTGATTCCAGGGCAGCTTTCAGAACTGCTTTGTTAAATCCGTCAACTATTTCTCCAATTCTTTTGTTTTAGGTGTTTATGGAACCACAGTATTCATCAGTCAGTGCTGAGAACTTGTTCCAGTTGGCCTTTTTGTAGTTCCAGCGGGGTAATGGTTTATGGAGGTGGAGTGTATGTTCCATATTGATCATTATTTTGATCGGTTTGTGGTCACTGCCCGCCAATTGACACAAGCGCCATACCAGAAGAGTACAGTGTCGATATTCAGAACAAATTTGACGTTCTTATGGCTGTACGGAGGAAATGACACCAGATGAACTTGCCAATAACATCAGAGATGGTTATATTACAACTGCACAAAAGTTAATTCCTAAAAGAAGTGTAAAGAGACGAGAATACATCTCAGACGAAATACAAGTTGGTGGTAGAAAGAAGAAAAATGAAGTTCAAAAAAGACACACAAAATCAGGAATTTTACAAATGTAGCAGATTATGTTATAGATTTCATATATCTATTTCTTCATCTACACTCCTTTTACTTAGCATCTTCGCCTACGCCTGTGGGTTAAACCATAAGCCCCTATATGCTCAGATATCTGCCTCTCTTTCTCATTTAGCACGCATTTTAATTGCTGGTCGCTATTTCTTTGATGTAGTCTACCAGCAGACTTAATTAGCTACGTTACCTGGAGATTTCTCGGCAACGATTGGATAATCGTTGTAAGAGATTAGACAGAGATCAGAAGGGGAATTACTTTTAGTACTTCTGGTAAATTACGTATATGCCTGATTTTAGCGAGAACGTGGAGTTCTGGTTTTTCAGCGTTAGTGTGAGTAGATCTTTGATGTAAAGATCTGAACGTAGATCCACCGTGGATGCGAACATCTGGCAGGAGTCTGCAAGTTATAACTTTCCTTTTGATTCCAGATATATATATATATATCAGAGTATTCTAACTAAAAGTCACTCAGTACTCCTCAGCTTTTTAAGACGTCTAGCGGCGATTTCTAGAAATCCTTTGTATTAAGTGAAGTTTCTTAGTTTATCGTTGGAGAATAGTCGAGAAGTAGTTGTGTGAAGGTAAATACTAGACCAGTAGTTTGAGTGATTAAGTGGTAAATCGTCGATTATATTTCTCTAAGAATTTTGTGCAGAGTGATTTACTAGTTTAAGCGTCATTTTAATTCTCTTAGTTTTCCTGTGTTACAGTGGATACCAGCTATAACTTAAAATTTAATTTCTGCTAGTAACCAGTCAGAGAATATTTTAACTCACTAAGTAATTGCGATTCATCATGAGTAGTGACGAAATATGTATCTATTTTTAATTCATGATGACTTTTTTTTAAATGAGTAGAATTTATTTCACGGAAGTTTTTAAACGATAAGACAAGCTCTAAGCTCGTAGTTATAATTTAAAGTTAAATAACCGAAGTGGATGAATATATTATATCTTACGCTGGGTAAGGATAGGATTGTGTATAATAGATTATGTTAAGTATTTGTATCTTTTCTCTTTTATACAGTATTTGGGTCAAACCCTATAAAAACTTACCAGCGGCTTCCATTCCATATGACACTGAGAATACTTTATCAAAGAACATTCTGATAATATATCGGGGTTTTTTCAAGGCGACTTGTCTAGTCTCGTGTTTGACACCAAGTAAAAGACAGTACCAACCCTAAGAAATATTAAGAATAAATTGTAACTGGATTCATAAATATCCAGATTTGTTTTCCAAGTGCATATACCTTCAGCCAGTTGAAGTGACAAAATCACGATTGACATTACATATATATCGACCACTGTGTTGTGAAGAAGATTGATCCTGAACAGATTTTATTTACCTGACACTCGATTTAACGATTGAAGATTCCAAGCCTACTGTTCACTGTGAACATTAGACCTCTTAATTATTTTACGACCTGGACAAAAAAATTGAAGTGACATTTATCAGCATCCTACTGTCAGCAGTGAACCAAGCGTTTCCCAACATTTTTTTGATTAATTAGTCTTTGGAGAAACTGGGGCTTGATTCGCCAAGAACACCAACATTGGATGGTCTGGGTGTACCTTAACAATTGTTCCAGATGTTGTGAAAGGAACCTATTTAGGTAAGAGCGAGACTGAGTGGTGATCACAGGTTGTCAGAGCGAGAGAATGCAGGATGAATAATTCTTTCAGTGAATAACCCATGTACTAACTTTGTATTATTTGTGCAAGTTGTTTTTTCTAATGCTGCCCTTTTAGAATAGATTAACTTATATATTCTGTTCTTTACTTTAGAGGGAATATTAGACCATAGCGTATAAACCTTTGACTCTTTTGGGGGTTAATAACTTTTTCCATAACGGGATCTTGTCTCAACAGAGGGAGGGAGGACTAAACCTATGAGTCTAACTCTTTTTAATTAATTCATTAACTTATGTTTATTTATATTTGATTTGATATTCACATGATAGTGTTGTTGTAAAGTTCTTTATGATAAATAAAATTTACATAAACTTTATTACGGGTGTCGGTCAGCTTGTCCAAAAAGATCTATAATCCATTGATGTAGTTTTCACGTCTGTGAGTCTAACTGTCGTCACTTATGTGTGTGTGTATGTGAGTGGTTATATATATATATATATATATATATATATATATATATATATATATATATATATATATATATATATATATATATATATATTCTAGTAGACTGCCTGACTAACTAAGTTCTGTTGTAGAGATAGGCTGAAAGAGAGAAGCTTCTCGATTTCAGGGACAGAATCTAACTAGTTTCCACCAACTCACTCATGAAAATCTATTTTCTTTACGTTACCTCTCACTGAGCTATCACCTGTTCTAATCTATTTAGAAGGGACCAATCTATGTCTTAATTCCCCTATCTAAAATCTACGACAACAAGGAATACACAAAGCAGATTAAAAAACGAGTCAAACAAGACAAACAACAGTATATAAACGACACCTGCAGGAAAATAGAGGAAATGCGCGAACAGGGATTGAGTAAGAATATGTTTTCCGAAGTAAGAACATTGAAGAACAGCAACTTTGAGCAATAAACGACAAGACGGGCGACACTCTAATAGAACGTAAAGATATTCTGAACAGACGGAAGGAATACTATCAAGAAATGTACAAAGAAATAAACGAAGCGGCAAATAACAACAACATGAATGTAGCGGAACGGGAACCAGAACCTACCATAGAGGAAGTCCGGAACGCAATTAAACACTTGAAAAGTGGAAAATCTCCTGGTTGTGATGAAATAACAGCTGCAATGATACAGGCAGGAGGAGAAGGCATCGCTCGTATATACCATGCATTATGCTGTAAGATCTGGCAAAGCGGAATTTGGCCCAAGGAATGGAAAAGATCAATTTACATACCCTTGCCAAATAAGGGCAACCTGAAACTGTGCACAAACTACAGAACTATAGCTTTTATAAGCCATGCCAGCAAAATATTATTTCATATCATAATGAAAAGAATGCAATAAAAGCTAGAAACATAAATTAACGAAGTACAGGCGGGTTTTCGAAAAGGCAGAGACACCAGGGACCATATATTCAACATGAGGATCATCATAGAAAAGTGTAGGGAATTCAACGTTGACCTATATACTTGTTTCATTGATTTACACCAAAGCTTTCGACTGTGTACAACATCAGCAGTTATGGACTGTTAAGGAAAATATGGGATTTCCAAACCACCTTATACAACTCATCGCACTGCTGTACCAAGAACAACAGGCAGCCGTAAGAATAGATGGAGAAACATCAGAATGGTTTGAAGTACAGAAAGGAGTAAGACAAGGCTGTACCCTTTCCCCCTACCTGTTTAACATTTATGCCGAGAATATTATGAGAAACGTAAGAGAGGACCAAGAACACACAGAGTTTGACCCACTTAACATCGGCGGGTACCAGATCCCGGAAATCAGATATGCTGACGACACAGTCCTCCTAACTACCAACCCAGAAGGACTTGAACAGTTAATTCTGTCAACCAAAAAACACGGTGAGGACCAGAATCTATACCTAAACACCAAGAAGACCAAAGTATTGACAACAGACAAAGTAAAGATCAAACCAGAAATTGAAATTGATAACGAAGAACTGGAAGGTGTTAATGAATTCGAATACTTAAGATAATCATCAACAGCCCTGGCGACTGTGCAGTAGAAATTAAAAGAAGACTTGCAATTGCCTCACATAAACTAATAGAGATGAAAAACCTATGGCAAGGCACAAGCAAAGAAACACAGTTACAACTGATCAGAGCATGTATATTCCCGGTAGCAACATACGGCTGCGAGACATGGACACTCAATAAAACAGTTGCAAAAAAGATTACATCATTCGAAATGAAATGCTACAGAAGGATGTTGAGAATACCCTGGACAGAAAAAAAGACCAACAGAGAAGTGCTGCACTCACTTAATGTAGAGGAAAATTGGCTCCTAAATACCATCGCAATAAGGAAGCTGAAATGTTTCGGTCATATAAAAAGACATAATAGTCTGGAAAAATTAGTAATGGAAGGCATGGTCCCTGGAAAAGGGGGAAGGGGACGGCCTAGAAGACGGTGGATCCAGGACATCACAGAGAGTCTGAACTTGTCTTTGGATGATGCAGGTCGACTTGCCCAGAACCGGGATGCGTTCAGAGCAGCTGTAATGGAGACAACGTTCTGGAAAGAATACGTCACATGATGATGATGATGAAATGGAATTCAAAGTAGCCCAATTTGTGTGAATTACTTCGTATATAATATAATATATATAAAATTATATAATATATAAAATACTGCCACATGTCTGCCAACTATGGAGGAGCTGGATGCTGAACCAACATTGGATGAACTCAGCAAGGCCATTCATATCTTGACCTCAGGCTAAGTACCAGGCAGTGATGGGATTCCTCCCCGATTTAATCAAATGCTGTATGAACGCTATTACATCCCTAGATATGGTGCTGGCTGGGTCAATGCTGGGAATCTAATCTCTTATAACCCTACCAAGAAACTTACAATTTTAACTGACTCTCTTTCAACAATTCAAGCACTTAGAAACTTACGAGAATGTAGTAGACCTGATATAGCAGAGGAGATATTTCTGGATACTACATACTTATATTCCATAGGATGTTCAGTCTTAATCGCTTGAATACCTTCCCATTTTTGCATATAGAGGGAAATGAAAAGGCAGATAAAGAAGCCAAGAAAAGTAGATCTGATAAAAATCGAATAAATGTAGGCATGAGTAAATCAGAGCTTAAGAGCTTAATTAAAGATTTAATAACAGATGAATGGAAAGCAGAGTGGGATAAAAATGTGAAAGGAAGACATGCATATAAGATGTTCAAGGCTCCAACAGAAAATGTCAGATAAATAAGGAATTGAAATTCCCAGTAATAAGAAACTTCTGAGACCACAGCTGGGAAAAGGCTGTTTCAGAACAGAAAAATCTTACAATGATATAGAACATTTCTTGTTAAAATGAACAAATGAGAATACCAATATTAGATTATTTGCAGGCATCAAATTTACCTATAAATATAGAAGAGGTGTTAATTATAAATAGACCTAGGGAACTACATAAACAGTATTTAACAAGAACAAAAGTTAATATATAGTAATTGGGAATATGAAGGTCTGATGCTGTTCTTACAATACATATGACTTCTAACTGACGAAAGTCAATTAAATATATTTTAAAGTCAGTTATTTAACTGGAACCACCAGGCCTTTACACCCCTCCCCCTTAATATTATTCTTGTTTGGAGTGTCTGTTTGATTTTATCTCGTTTTTGTTTGTTTGGGTTTGTTTGTTTAGTTTTTTCTTTAATCATACAGGCATAACTGGTAATTATGATTTGCCCTATTTACAATTATTTGACAGGTGTGATGCCAACAGAAGTGAGTGGCTACCGGAGAATCGAACCCAGGACCTTCCGAACTCACTTCTGTTGTTTTGTTTTTGCTTTTTTTTTTTGTTGTTATCTAGTTTTCTACTACTTTATTTCTCACGAGTGCCTGAAACATACCTTTATGTGTGTAATATTTATTTATTTATTGTTTACAGGCCTCGGGTTTCCCCTCTTTATTTGTTGAAAACGTTTATACAGTACCAAACACCTACCCTCTGTTTTGTATTGTTCTCAGTCTTCTACCATTTACTAGACACAGTATTAAGGTCTTTGTCTTGTGTAATCTGACCTATACTGTATATTAGTGGGACAACAGAAGTGATTGCGTCATTAATTAGGCTGGATCGCCCTAGGTAAATTTCCGGTGTTATTTGTTGCGAAGCGCGCTAATGACCTCTGTCATCGAAGCAATATTTTTGTGGTGCCTAGCTGGCAGGGAGGATAGTGTGATTCGCTTCCATAGTTAGGCGATGTTGCCGTTCGGAAGGTCCTGGGTTCGATTCTCCGGTAAGCCACTCACTTCTGTTGTCTAGTTTTCTACTTCTTTATTTCTCACGAGTGCCTGAAACATACCTGTATGTGTGTTATATTTATTTATTTATTTACAATATGCCGAAAGCATGTCACAGTCCTTTGACATACGCAGTGGCGTTAACTAAGGCTGCATCCTAGCTCCGACCCTCTTCGGGATCTTCTGTGCCTTGCTCTTGAAGCATACATTCAGAGATGCAACTGCTCATGACGCTGCTGCCGTCATTCAAAGTCAGCAGGAGCTTAAGAACTTGATGAATAGCTTCACCCAAGCATGCAAGGACTTTGGCATCACAATAAGTCTAAAGAAAACAAATTGGTGAGTCAGGATGTGGATGTAGCACCAGTTATCACCATCAGTAACTGTGAATTGACCTCTACACCTCACGGTAGAAGGGGAACGACTAAGTAAGTAAGTAACTGTGAATTGGCTCGGTGCACCACCTCACATACCTGGTGTCTACCGTCAACGACAAACTCGCCCTGGACACAGAAATTGACAGCCGCATATGCAAAGCTGCAGCTACCTTTCCTCGCCTCATAACGCGTGTTTAGGGAAACTCCAAACTCTTAACGAAGACCAAAGCCGCGGTTTATAATGCCTGCGTCACCAGCACACTTCTGTATGGCAGCGAGAAATGGACAACCTATGGTAAGCAAGAAATAAGACTCATTATCTTCCATCTACGATGCCTACGCCACATCCTCAGTATTTCGTGGAAGGACAAAGTAATAAATCATCGCCATATTACGTACTGTTTTATTCTATCTCCATATTTGGCAAAAATTGAACTCTATCATCCTACAAAATATCTAACAGTTATCCCTTATATGAAAATATATTTTCCAAAAAACTAATTGCGATGTCTAAGCAGTTTATACATGCTTTGAAGGCAAGCACGTTTCAACTCATCAACATTTCGTTTCTCTTCTTCTTCTTTGATCCATAACCACCAACCGTCAAAGCAGTCAGCGGCCATCACGCCTGATGGCGTCTTGTAGGGCAGCAACAAATTGATTCCACTTTGCTCGGTCGGCGGCCATCCTTCGTACAGTGCCCCAACTGTGGTTCATTCTTTGCATCTCAGCTTCCACAGTTCTCCGCCAGGTTGTGTTTGGTCGGCCTCTCTTTCGCTTTCCCTCGGGCGTCCATAGCATAGCTGTTCTTGTGATGGTATCAGGGTCCCTTCTGAGGACGTGGCCAACCCAACTCCAGCGTCTGCCAGCTATGATGGTGTGCATGTCCTCCTGGTTACTCCGAATAAGTAGTTCTTGGTTGCTGATGGTGTTTGGCCAAAAGATTCGGAGCATTTTCCTTAGGCAGATTGTGTGGAAGGAGGACAGTTTCGACATTTCCTTCTCTGTTACTCTCCATTATTCCGCCTCATAGAGAAGCACAGAAAGTACACAGCTCTCATACAGTCTTAATTTGGTGTTTGTGCTGTACTGGGAAGACTTCCAAATGTTGTTGAGAACAGCAAAGGCTGTTCTCGCTTTATTCATTCTGTTGTTAATGTCCTTGCTTGTTCCGCCGTCAGGTGTTACTATGCATCCTAAGTAAGTAAATGTGTCTGTCTGTTTTAACTTCTGGTTTCTTACTGTTATTGGCTCAGGATTGCCACATTTAGTGTCATGACCTCTGTCTTCTTCAAATTGATGTTCAGGCCAACCTGCTGTCCATACTTATTCAGTCTATCGGTTTTGTCTTGAATGTGTTGATGTGAATGCGCGAGTAGTGCAATGTCATCTGCATATTTCAGGTCTTCCAGTGTAGAAAACGTTGTCTATCTAATTCCTCCTGGACTGCCCTCTGTTGTCTGGCACATCACCCAATCTATGACTGTCAAAAATAATGTTGTTGATAAGGGGCATCCCTGTCGTACTCCTGTTTTCACTTCGAAAGTTACATTACTCGATCCAACACTGCACGTAAAATTAGAATAGAGGCATTTCGTTTCTTTAGTCCTGCTTTATGCGATCTGCACTGAAGCGTGTTTTGAGAAAAACGCATCCAAAGTTGTTGGGGTATCAGTTGAACATGAAGGAGTTATCACATTAAAATGATATTTTGCACGACGAAGGAGTTATCACATTAAAATGGTATTTTGCACGATGATCGAAACTGTTGAATGTACCGGTATTTGAAATCAAAAATTAAAATATGGAAAACATTTTTCAAAAAAGAGTTATAAGACACATCCGGTTGGAGATAGAATAATGTGCCAACAGAATTATTCAGTTCCTAGTTGGTTTCTGAATTCTATCTCCGTATACGTGCCTTACGGTGACATAAGTATTCCCCCTCCAGTGCCCTGGTGAAGACAGCCTGTGGCAATTTAAGAGAACCTCATTTCAAATCTATAGCTTAATTCTTACGTTCTCTTCTCAGATGTTTATTTGCTTTAAAAAAATATTTATTTCTATGTTCTTTAGGATTACACCTCTTTACAAAATGGTGAGAGTTTGGAGGCTATTTCGTGATAAGGTTGTTCTTCCTCTCACAAACATTCAATTTAACATGCTCATCGGTCTTCCTCTCACAAACATTCACTTTAACATGCTCGTTCAGGCAGGCCAACAATAAAAGACAAAGGAGCCATGTTTATGTGTATATTATTTACTGAATTAAATTAACACAGTTCTGTACTGAAATTTTAGGTAAGTTATTTTGCTACACATTTACACATAATAAGAATATGAGGAAAAATACTACAGAGAAATCATGATTTAAGCAGGGTGCTCGTGAAATCTCTGTACAACTGTGGTATGTATCTGAACATGCTCTACAGATTTGTTTTTTCTCTGTTGCTATAGGTCACGCTTTCAGTTTCCTTAGGGTTACTTCATTTGTTACACGAATGCTCCATTGGATCTTCTTGCGAGATCTTAATGATACCGCAGTTCATTCTGTGGCTGAATGACACAGCTTGTATTTAATTGTATGCAGATGAGCAAATCTGCAGCTGTCTTATGCATGTAAATGGACAGTTCGAAAGAGTAATTTTGTTGTTTGTTTGTTTATTTATTTATTTTTTTTGTACATTCTTGTTACTCAAAGAATGTATTTTCCTGAATAATAGCGTGTTGTTCATTTCTGTTAGTCTTTTCATCAAACTAAGAGAACAGTATATTTCATAGTGCCTGAATCACACAATGGACGCTGTCCACTTCTTGGGTGGAACTATGAGCTGGTTCTCCGCACTGCTGAATCAGAAGTTTAATCTGAGGATGTTTTTAAAGAAACAATGCCAGAGCTAGTCATTATAGAATTCATATTTTGTGGTACACAAGTATCTGACCAAAGAGTCATCTCTATGAGTTCATGATGATCTCTAATAACTTTCTCATATTGTTTCCAGATTTCCCTTGTCCTACCTCATCCCACAAAGCAAAGTAAGATTTCCTTGTCAATGACAAAGTGACAGTCAGGTTGAATGCCACAGCTTGTGTTTGTGAAGAAAAATGGAAATACCACATTTCGGGAGTATTAACACATTTTCTAATCAAAACAAAGCACTGGCTTGATTTTGTTATTTCTGTCCTTTTCTCTTTCAGCTTCAGCTTTTTTTCAACATTGTTCCGGCGTATTTCTAATTCTTTTTTATCTTCAAACATAATTTATCTTTCTTGGTCTGAGGTCGTGATGCCTTCTTTAACTTATCTTTGGGTCAGGTGACATGTGACCTCTAGAAATAGTGTGACCTAAAAATTCCAACTTCTTACACGCTATATAGCACTTGGTTGGACGTGCAGTTAATCCACTTTCTCTATCAAACAACATGGAGAGTGATGCTATATGTTCTTCATATGTGTTGGTAGCAACAAGAATCTCATCCATGAAGTTGGTGATGGATTTTTTAGAGGTTCCAACCGTTTCCACATCATTGGTGAAAACACACTTTTTCAGACCGAATGGCAGTACATTAAACTCATAATGTCCTTCTGATGTACTGAATGCCAACATATGCCTAATGTCTGGTTTCACTGATATTTGGTAGTATCCCTTGCTGAGATCTACTTTAGAGAAATACCTAGCTTTACTCAGAGTAGAGAACAATTGATTTGTGTCAGGTAATGGATCCACTGAGATTCTGTGACAGCATTTAGCTTCCTATAATCTATACACAATCTATGCTCTCCTCTCCACTAGGCTTTCTTATTAGCACTACGCTTGCACTATAGGGAGATTCTGACTTTCAGATGATTTTTCCGTTAACAGGTAGTCAATCTCTTCCCTTAAAGCGTGTGCTTTCGCATAAGGAATAGGGTACGTTTTCATACATACAGGTGTAGGGTCAGTAACCTTCATGTCGTACTCTAACAGATTTGTACAACCTGGCTTATCTGTGAGCACATCGGCATGGGTTTCTGACACCTTCTGAACTTGCTTCCTCTGCTCAGAAGTTAAATGATCACTAATGTTTATGTTGGGAGCTGCTGTGCGGTACATAGCAGGTTACATTTGGTAATCACGGTTATGGGCTTGCACCGCGGAGCACTCCCATAAAATATAGTGAAAATATGCAATACATCGTGTGGTACCACGTGATAGAGGTGACCCTGGGTTTTTTCCAATGGTATGGCGGGAAAGAGAGACGTGTGTAAAATGGCGGGAAAGAGAGACGTGTGTAAAATGTGGGGGAAAAAAGACGTTGTGTAAAATGGCGGGAAAGAGAGACGTGTGTAAAATGGCGGGAAAGCGAGAGGTGTATAAAAATGCAGGATAAAGAGAGATTGGAGAGTGTGGCCTGTGAGTTTAGCCAGGATGCTGTGTTTCAGTTTTGGAGCTATGAAGATTTGTGTAAGCCTTTATAGGCAGGATATTATATGTACGGTGAGAGAACAGATGTTACCTGTGTTTGCAGTGGAGGCAAAGTGAATTATTACCGACTAGAGGAATAGCTAGTCGTGTGAGTCAGTAGTTAATTGACTGTACGTATGCAGGAGACACACCAGCAAATACAAAACAAACAGTTCTCAACAGTTTACTTGCTCCTAACTCTCTGTAGCTTGTAATGAATATTCCATAGAGGTGAGAGGTTCGTCCTTTATCTCTGTAGCTATGGCTAAGGTCATGATATGTGCAACATCCGAAGATTCCCTGTCATAATACTTTTTAAGAAGATTGACATGGTACATCTTCTCCTTCCCTCTCTTATCAATCTTGTAAATTGTTCTGGCTGACTCAAGTTCCCCATATTGAAATGGTGGGTGGGCTTGAGGAAATTTTGAGCTATATCAGCGGCATCTTTTCTCCTAGTAGGTTCAATAAAGCTGAGCAGGTCAAAATGAAAAGGACAGACAAAGTGGGCACACCCTTTCCTCCAGGTTAGAGGAGGTTGGACAACAGGGCTGACAACCCTGCCGGAAAAAAACAAATTGTCACAGAAACGGAAACAGTTCAAGAAAGGAACATAAACCAGAGTCAGGAAGAATCCTCGCAAGAGAGACGTATGACGCAGACACCTGATGAAAGCCAGTCAATGGAAGTCAGGCTGCCGACACCTCTTCTAACGACGAAGGCAAAAACCAGAATAGGCACCTGGAACATACGGACAATGCAGGAAGCCGGAAGGACAGCACAGATAGCTGGAGAGATGAGACGATACGAAATATAACTTTTAGGACCAGCAGAAACGAGAATAAATGGAACTGGTGAATTCATGACGAATACAGGAAAATGTCATATATTCAGGACACGAGGATGAAGACCATACACACTCAGAAGGGGTTTCCATTATGTCCCAAAAAGCCAGAAAAGCATTAATAGAATGGGAACCAATATCACCCAGGGTAATAACGGCAAGATTCCAGGGAAAAGGAAGAAAAATTATCATCATTCAGTTTTATGCCCCTACTAACAATGCAGATGATGATAAAAAGCAATATTTCTATGATGAACTCCAAGGAACACTGGACAAAACATACAGGAGAGACATTAAGATATTAATGGGAGATTTAAATGCAAAAGTAGGAGTAGACAACCAAAACTGTGAACTAATCATGGGAAAGAATGGCATAGGAAACAGAAATAAAAATTGAGAACTCTTTGTAAACTTTTGTGATTTGAATGATCTGGTCATCGGAGGGACTATCTTCCCACACAAAGACATACATAAGACTACATGGAACTCCCCGTATGGGCACACGCAAAATCAGATATACCACTTTACCAAAGAAAGAAAATGGAGGCGCTACCTACACGATGTTAGAGTAAAGAGAGGAGCTGACGTAGCGTCAGACCACCACCTTCTCCTGGCATCACTGAGGATAAAATTTAGGTGCGCAAAGACAGAGAAACTGGACTAACTGCACGTCCAACCAAGTGCTATATAGGGTGTAAGGAGTTGGAATTTTTAGGTCACACTATTTCTAGAGGTCACATGTCACCTGACCCAAAGAATGTAGATAAGTTAAAGAAGGCACCACGACCTCAGACCAAGAAAGATGTAAGGTCATTTGTGTCCATATGTGGGTTCTATCAAAAATATATTCCCAACTTTAACTTGTTGTGTGCACCTTTATTAAATTTGACTAAGAAGGGACAACCTGATAAGATTCAATGAAATGCAGATTGTGTTGAAGCTTACACTGAGTTAAAGCAAAAACTCATAAGCAAACCAATCCTTTCATTACCCGATATCACTCAGGAATTTATATTAAGAACGGACGCCAGTAACATGGGGATCAGAGAACCCTATTACAAAAGTCTAAGCCACAGCCTGAAGAACTTTTGCCAGTAGCTTATGCTAGTAGGAAACTGAATATTCAGCAGAGCTTAATTACTTGACAATTGAGAAGGAATGTTTGGCTCCGGTCTGGTCAATTGAGAAGTTTTCGCCACATTTGTATGGGACACATTTTATTGTTCAATGCGACCACCAGCCATTAGCTTTTTTGGCTGCGTCAAAGAAATTGAATTCAAGATTGCTGAGATGGAGTCTCCTCTTGTCTCTGTATTCATTCCCGGTGAATTACATTCCTGGAAAGCAAAATGTAGTAGCTGACTTTCTCAGTAGACATCCCTCCATAATGGAACGAGAGATGCACGAAGAATAACTACGACATTTGATTACGTGTCAGCTGGACGAGATCACAGCTTTGAAAGGGATGGGCTGTGTAGCGTGATGTAAACACAGTGCCCTGTGATGATAGAATAAAAGGAAATTTTGGTAACCAATCAAAAGCCGCGAAGCTCGCATGTAGATGAACCGGTTTTTACAATGGCATTCTGCACAGGAAATGAAAGTGTGTTAGAATACAATGGATTCGTGTGTCGTACAAGGAAGTGGAGAGACAGAAAGAAATGACAGTGTTGCGGTCAGTTTGCTGAATCTATAGTATGTTAAAATGTACCTGGTTAATTTTGGAGACTTTAATTTAATAGTTTCTTGATCAAAGGGGAAGTACTCATGTTTTACTGGGATTGTAGTTAACAGTGGTGGTTGTCCCACTTGTCTGTTAACCCAGCGTCTAATTTTAGAACCGATGTCAGCTTTTACTGACATGTTCACCCATCTGAGTTTAGCTCAAGGGTCTAGGGTCACGACGCATGCGCGAAGATTCTGGCGCGATTTAAGACATCCTGTGTTAAGGAGTCGATTTGGAGTTTTGAAAGGGTCAAGAGAGTTTTGGGGAAAGTCCTCTGTGTGTTCGACCAAGATGGTTAAAGATTGTTCCCCAATGTTATATTCTGATGCGCCTAGGAGGCGAGTGAGTTTTTGTGATATTTATTCTAAGGGACATTAAGGTAATTTACCCTTAAAACAGTTTCTTTATTGCCAGAATGATATATGACTTTTTTGTAGCCAGCTAGCGACTTTTCCCTGGGCGGGAAAGAGTCCATCTATGAATACCAGTAATGGAGCTCACGAAGTATTCTAATATTATATGCACTGGGCTGGTGTATGCCCAAAGAACTTTACAGGTGCTGTATCCCGCTATCTGCGGTGATGCCATTTAACAAGGTTTGACTCACCCTGTTTGTTATAGAAATATCACGGAGGCCATCATATCTATAAGCCCGCCATATTGCGTGGCCTGCTGTAGACCCATATATGTATATCTGACTTACTGATGTCAGAAAGGAGTGTGTAAACTCACATATTTGCTGTATTTTGCTGTAGCTGACGAAGGTGGAATTGTACGAGATCAGCTTTATTATATACATGCACCGCTGGCTGATGAACTGTATTCATACATGCTATGTCCTGAATTGTCAATGACTATTTTATGTTGATGTCGGCGTACCTGTCGTTGTGATGTATTAAAGTCAATCAAACGTCAGAGGTGTTCCAAGAACTATGTGAATTACTGCATGTAATTACTACAACAAGTGTGATGTCATGTAGATGCATTGTCTTCCACGAACTTTCATACACGCATTTGCATTCATTGAGGTCTACTCACACTCTATATTAATACAACACCTCAACACTTTCAAGTCATCCAAACGAATGCCAGCATTGTTGCGGCCAACCAGGGCCTGTATATAATTATGCCCGCCTGTGGGGCTTAGAATCGTTCCCAACATTGATACTGGACATTCTTCAACATTCAACTCTACATTTACAGTGGCCAAACTGAGCCTGTCCTATTTGTGTCACGGACACCTGTTACGCTTGGACAAACACAGACCATTCCTGACTGTTAACATGTATAGTGGTCAGTACGGGCTTCTACATTACGGGCCTTTACATTTATGGTATCCAGTGTGAGCCTTCTACGTCAAGAATAGCTAGTTACAGTTATGGTGGCCAAGTTTTAGCCATCAACAGACAGTGATTTAGTTTTTTGAGGGATACGATTAGCTATATTCATTCCAAGGGAATGGTTGCTGTGTGTATTACTTTTGGAGATAATTGAAGGTAAAGACGCCAGCACGATGAAAACTGCTGTGTCGATTGTCTAAAAAGTTAGTATAAATCGAAGTCGGAACCAGTTATGAAAGACTTTATATAAAATGAAAGCAGAAGTTATTGAAAGTGAAAGGAGATATAGATAAAAGTCATGGATAACAGGGTTGAGAAGCATGAATAAGATTACTGGTCCCAGCTAACACAGATTCGCTAAAATCTGCAAAAATACACAGTCTGCAAACTGTGACACCGCATTGCTCCCCGGTACGCCCGCTCTCTCACTATAAAAAGGCATGCAGCGGAATTTTCAAACTTCACCCGCACACAGCAGAAGACAGATAGACTGAAGGAAAGGGACGCTCGCCAAGGCTATAACTTTACCATCTGTTTGCCGTGCAGCTCTTCCATCGCCAAATTGAGTTTGTTCTTTACTTTGCATCTATCCAAAGAGGGTATGTAAATTTATGAATAAATAATTTGTTTTATTGCAGATTATTGCATTAGAATATGTATCAGGATCAGGCCAGAGGACTGAACTGAAATTAAGTTATGAATGTGTAAAGGAATTCGATGCTTACCAACGTTTATCATAGAATATCAGTAGGGGTGGGTCACAAACCAAAATGTAACATATGTCCCAGGTTATTTAAACGTGGCTTGTTGTCCTCAAATTGGGGTATGATAGTTCTTGGGTGATCACTACCAACACAGTCTCACTAGCGACACTCGTTCATAAACTCAACAGACGTCTGTTGTACAGTCCTATGTACATATATGTTTCACCAATACAGAATCCTGGACATCGGTAACATCATGTATGGCTAACGTAGGAATAACAAGCCTGTGGCACCTAACAATAGCTTCAGACACATCTCATGTTACACTGCTCATCGTAACATGACTGCTGGCATTCTTGCGCACACAGACGCCTTACTTCTACTATCTTGGCCTCCTCTAGTGCGGCATGCACCTCGCACCAGGAATCTCCTAGTCAGATCAACCACTAATAATCTCTGACTACATATGACTCCTAAAGTCAACACAGACGCGGCATTCTCTCCTCGCGTATACAATTCACATCTAGGCCTTAATGACTCCTAAAGTCAACACAAACGCGGCATACTCTCCTCGCGTATACAATTCACATCTAGGCCCTATAACATCACTTCTAGACTCAACAGTCCAACAATAATCACTTCATATAATATCTCACATCTGTTTATGCAGATAGACACCTGTCTTGTCTTGCTATCCTAATCAGAACTGATCCATGTATCATTTATGTACATGCAAACATCTGAACACTCTCATTCATGGACACATAGGCTTGTTAAATTTATGACTAAAGGCTAGCCACTTGTCACATATTGTCTCCATTTTCATTCGTGTCATACATCAAAGATCTAGAATCCTAGATCAACCGTTCTTTCCTGGACCAACACAGAAGCATCAGAGATTGTTATCTAGATTCAAGGCCTAGGCCCCATCAGTGCTTGATGGTCTAGTACAAGACCTGCAACGGACACTGCTGTGTATATTCATAGAGGACAGTTACAGAACTTTAATGTTAAGTATTAAATGTAACAAAATTATAGCAACCATTGTGATTGATCAAAGCAAAGTGACTAGTGGGTTATGATGAGAACACAGTTCTGAAATAATAGACCAGACAAGAGAAACTTTAGTGATAAAGGAACATTTACATGAACATTTTATGTTATTTTGAAGATTCCAGACAGGACTTCTTATTTAGTTCTTGAGTATAACTCAACTATCAATCAATTTTGTAATTAAATTTTATTAATTCAATTTTCATCATTTCATCATTCACAATTGCACAAGAAGAAACTAAAGATAGATGTACATAATAAATGATTAAGTAATTGTAATTCTCTGACTTATCAATTTTATATTGTTGAATTTTGAGTTTTACTGAATTGTTTATTATCATAGGTTATTAGTTACATAGCAAAGGTGGCATCTTAGGCTTTAACTTTCATCTGATACTATCTGAAGTAGAGACCTACGCTGCCATGATTATCCTGTGATACCAGTGCTCTTCTCTGATACTGGGACCACATTCTTGTCAGACAGAGTTCTTCTTCTTGTTCTTTTAGTAACTACTACTGACAACTATACTCATAAAAACCTTTCGCTACAATTATAATGACTCATAAAGTAGTTACTGGGTGGTTGTTATAATGCAAACTCTTAAAATAGATGTCGTGTTATTGTTACACTTGTATTGTTACACTCTTGACTTTTAAAGTAGTTACACTAGTATTGTTACATTCTGGACGATTAAAGTAGTTACTGTATTATTGTTACATTTCTGACTCTTAAGGTAGTTACTGTGTTATTGCTACATTCCTGGCTCTTAAGTAGCTACTGTGTTATTGTTACAATCCTGACTCTTAAAGTAGCTACTGTGTTATTGTTACATTCCTGACTCTTAAAGTAGCTGCTGTGTTATTGTTACATTCCTGACTCTTAAAGTAGTTTCTGAGTTGTTGCTACATTCCTGGCTCTTAAAAATGTTACTGTGTACATGTTACATTTCCGACTCTTAAATAATATATTGTGTTATTCAGGCGGGCTGTGATGACAGCGACGTTCTGCAAAGGACATGCTACATGATGATGTTATTGTTACATTTTTGACTCTTGGAGGAGTAGTTACTGCGTTAATGTCATAATCCCGTGTCCACCTTTCTTGTGCTGCAGTAAAAAATAAAAAAACAACCATTCATTGTGTCCACTGCACATATTAAGATTCATTGGCATGTCGATATCACCAATGATGACGTCAGGCTGTTCCCCTTGAGTTCAGTAGGACAGGTTCTCAGTCTTTTTCCTAACTCTCTCTACAGCAGGTTTTCTTAAACTGTGGTCTACGGACCCTTTTGTAGTCCATGAATGGATATTAGCGGTCCATGTATTTTAAATTATACTTTTGTGTTATTTATTGTCAAGAAGGGATCAATAACCTTCATCAGCCAATCAATGGGGTCCATGATCCTTCCTCGGATGATGAAAAGGGTCCATGGCACATACACAAACACACCCACACACACACACACACACACACACACACACACACACACACACACACACACAAGGTTAAGAAATCGTGATCTATAGAATAGAGCACTAAATAATAGCCCACACGCGGACCTGATATGCTGACAAGCCTCGTTTATTTCATGTTTCCAGGATTCTGTTTGTTCCCTCTCAAAAGTTCTTTCCCATATTATTGGGACAATCTACGCTTAATGAAATGAGATATAATTCAGTACAGTATATTTTCAACAAATTGTCCAGAAAAATGTGTGTTTCAGAGCTGTTAAACGTGGAAAATTAACTTCAATCAACACACGGTTAAACAAGAAAACAAGTAAGTCATATCAAAATAATTTAGCTGTAAATGAGTATCTGACGTTGCTCTTAAATTAGGGAAGGAAAAGGCAGCAAGGAAGGGAACTGATCACCTCACCTCTCGATGCTGGACCTAGTATAGTCAAGTCTCTAACACTTCACACACCTACGGCAGTATATGCTTTGACACTATCTTTACCTTACCTTTAATTTTTAACGTTTAATATTATTTTTTTAACACGTTTCCATTGTTTCAAAACGTGGACATTATTTTTGACTATCTTACATGGCCACGTGCCGTATCTCAATATTTTTTTTCTTAACCAGCGGCACTAGGGCTTTTAGCCCTTCGGCCCAATGACATGTCATTGCGAGGCTGGGGAGCCTGTAACTTTCCTTTCAACCCGGTCAGGAGCTTTGCTTCTTCCCATCCACAGAGGGTTTATCTCAGGCGCCGTTCAGGTTATTCAGTCAAAATCCCGGTCGATGAAACCTCTTCAAATGCGCATGTCCGGGCTTGAACCTTGAACACCTGATCGCCAGCGCAGTGTGGTAACCATTACACCAGCGCGGCTCCCATCTCAATAGTTCAACTACACTCTACGTTTGGTAACTTTGGTCACTCAATTATCTAACAAGAAATTACCAGTATTCAAGGGAGATAGCTAAACACAGAATGCCTAGTTATTTAATCAATGAGTTAGGCCCCCTTTCACATCACGTGAAAGTTGCTTCACTAACATGTAGATCGTTTTGCGAGGGTCCGATTGACAGAGTGGTTAGAGTGTCGGTCTCTCCCGGCAAAGGTCCCGGGTTCGAATCACGGTATCGACACGCTCCAGTCTACCCAACTGTAAATGGGTGCCTGACTCTGCTCTTTGAGTTGGGGAAGGAAAAGGCAGCGAGGAAGGAAACTGGTCACCCCCACCTCTCGATGCTGGACTTAGTATGGTGAAGTCTCTAACACTTATCTCTCCTACGGTGGTACAGTGATTTCTGTAAATGGACTTAGTATGGTGAAGTCTCTAACACTTCACTCTCCTGAAGTCTCAAACACTTCACTCTCCTGAAGTCTCAAACTCTTCACTCTCCTGAAGTCTCTAACACTTCACTCTCCTACGGTAGTATCTGAGCTGGTCCTCTTGCAGGACACGTGCAGAAAAGTGCATGCTCCGCCAGCGGTGGTTTCTGAAGCAATTAATTTTACATCATGAGGTTCCCAGCCCCACAAACAATCTCTTTTTAATCGCCTTTGTCTCTTTAGAGAATCCCAGGAATTTCACGGGACATGAATATAATATCACGTGTTGAAACGTGTGTCCACTTTGGCCAATATGGCGGGTTGCAATCATTGTGTGAGCACCAGGGAATATAAAAGTCGGTCCGTTAAACAACAAATCTTCTAATACCCCAATTATAACCAAACTTTCAGGTTGAACAGGGTATTACAGCAGCATAGTAGACGAAAACAACAACAACAACAACAACAACACAAATCTTCTTCAGGTACCATGCCTAGTGGCGTAGGAGATCATGTCTCCGCACAACTTCTTGTCTCCAGTACAATTTATCAATTCTGATGTTGACTTCTTTCCATGCCACGATGTCAAACTGTCCAGTATTTGCTCTCTTTGTCTTTCCCTATCTCTTTTCCCTTCAATCTTACCTGTTGTTACCATATATTCTAGCTTTTCTGTTCTTATAACATGCCCAAAAAAGTGGATTGCTTCTTTCTAACTTGTGAAATAAGTTTCCTTTGCGCATTGGCCTCTTTCAGGACATCCTCATTACTCTTTTTGGTAGTTCATGGTATTTTTTACATTCTTCTGTAAAACCACATCTCTGTTGCCCCTAGTGCCTTCCCTATTTGTTTAATAATTGTCCATGACTCACTCCCATTATGTCAGAATTGGTTCTATATAACACTGAAGAACTCTCTTTCTTACTTCCAATAACAAAGAATTGTTGCATAAAATACTCTTCATTTTACAGAATGCTACTTTTGCCTGAGATATTCTGCTCTTCACTTCTGAGATGCATCTTCCATTCGTTGTTATTAATGTGCCCAGGTATTTGAATTTCTGACTTCTTTCAAAACGGTTCCATTTACTTTGATAGAGCATTCTGGGGAAGCCCTTTTCTTTGCGACAACCATTACTTCTGTTTTTTTTTTGTGTTTTTTTTTTTTTTTTTTTTTTTTGCTATTAAGGCTAATGCCTTTATTTTCACTTTCTATCACTATTGTATCAACCAGCTCCTTTTCACTTTTTGATTTTAAGGCTGTATCATCAGCGTATCTCAAGTTGTTTAGATTATGTCCGCCGAATGATATTCCTGGCATTCCTCTTGTAGTAAAATCTGCGAGAATAATCGCTCATTTCAGTAAGATTTTAGTCATAAAAATGATAATATATAAAACCAGCCCTATTGTGTCTGACGGTGATGCTCTCACACGCCAGCAACGCTGCCTTTTGTGCAGTGCTAAAGCCTATAGAACGATTCCACGGTAAAAATCTAACACGCGTTTTAGTTTCGGTTTCGAAAACGTACTACCAACATTTTACCAGATCTGCTGCATACACTTTGCTGCCAAGACTTATAATAAACGATTTTGAAGAAGTGTGCCGCAAAATAACTATCTGAATTAACGTATTCTGTCAACTTTAACGCAAATTTAGTAGTAATCCTTACATTTTTTGGTAGTGTTACACGATACAATACAAATTATTAACGCCAATTCTTAACCCGCCATGCACAACCCCGCTTAGCCTGACACATTCTGCCATGCATATATACACGTTGCGACAAAGCCAAGAGAGGCAAAACACGCAGACAATTTTATTGCCTCCTCGCGGTAATGTTTCTGACGTCACAAAAACAAGTTAGTTATTTGAAAAATACATGGTGGCGAGATAGCGAGAGGGGAAGATGGCCGTCTTGTGTAAAATATTTATTTGACGATGACCGGTGACAAAATTGAAAATCTAAAACCATAATGAAACTGAACATAAAAAATATATGGTAGTATAGCTTAGAATTCACTGAGCAAGAATGTGTTTTAAATAATATGATAGTCCCAGTATTACCCAAATTGTTGAGAAAATACTAAATGTCTACGGACGCACGACCAGACGGACTGTTGTTTCTGCTTTTTTTTTCTTAACGTTAGTGGGGACACCGGCTTAGAAGAGAGGCATTGAGGAAATTCAAATTAGCTTGGGTAACAAGAGTATAGAAGGAGAGGGGAGCGGTAGGAAAATTGTTACCAAAAACTAACATCGTTTTGCATTGGCATAACTAAAGCAGGCTGGCCAATCGACTACCAGACGCAGAGTATGTTTGGAATTATTTTTGGTTTTTCAAAAACTGCATTTGAATTCTGGTAGTCGCAAGCTTTCGATTGGCCAGTGCTACTAAATATTAGCAAAAAGCTTTCACTATTCATTGCCAGTTGAACTGTATTTTTGATTCAGATACGCTGAGAACAGCTGTGTTAAATTTAAAAGTAAATTAAATAACTATATGAGTATTTCACAGTCTGGACGGAGCAGAGAAAACTGAGGCCATTTCTTTGCAAAGTCAGCGTCATTTGTTTATATTTCTTGATTTGTAGTAAGGATGCTTTAGGAATTACTTACTTACTTAGTCGTTCCCCTTCTACCGTGAGGTGTAGAGGTTTGGAAGAGAGAGCGCCAGACCATTCTATCAGCTGTCTTCTTCCTGGCCTGGTTCCATTCTAGTCCTCGGTCCTTCAAAGATTGTCTAATGTTGTCCTCCCAGCGGACTCTGGGTCGTCCTGGAGGTCTGGATCCCTGGCTCTTTGTTTCCCATGCTTGTCGTGGTAGCCGATCTTCTCCCATTCTGCAGACATGGCCAAACCATCTTAGTTGGGACTGTTCTATTTGGGTCTGCAGCGGATGGGATTTTAGGCCTTGACGGATCGTCTGGTTGCGGACCATGTCTCTTCTTGTTACTTCAACCACTTTCCTCAGATACCTCATTTCTGAGGTTTGGATCTGGCTTTTGTGGGTTGTAGTCATTGCCCACGACTCGCATCCATATGTCAAGACTGGGACATAGGTGGAGCGGTATACAGCCATCTTCGTTTTCTTACCAACCTCTTTCTTGCTGAGGAATCCACGATTTATGGCCTGAAAAAGTCTCCCAGCCGCTGCTTTTCGAGTGGCCAACTCTTCTTTGATGCCTCCCTTTCGGTCTATAATAGCTCCGAGATATTTAAAGTGGTCGACCTGCTCCAGGACCTGTTCTCCCAACTTAATCTGATGTTTTCTTTCTTCTCGTGATATCACCATGGATTTTGTTTTAGAGCTGCTTATGACCATCCCTCTCTTCTCCAGCTCTTCCTTCCAGACTTGCAGGTTGGATTGGAGATGTGCCTCTGATTTAGCAATCAGGGCAACATCATCAGCAAATGCCAGCTCCGAAATATAGACCTGTCTCATCTTCCAGTACCCCACTGAATACTTTCTTGTTCTCTCCTTACATGCCTTGATGACATCGTCCATGAGGAGTATGAAAAGATAAGGTGACAGGATATCACCTTGTCTTACACCAGTGGTGGTCCTGAACTCTTCTGACTTATGGTTTGCTGTCCTCACATAATTTCTGCAAGACTTGTAGAAGCTCTGTATAGCATGAATCAGAGGTGCTGGAATATTCTTCCTTGCCAAACAGTCCCAAAGTTTGCTCCAGGGGACCCTGTCAAACGCCTTTTCCAGATCTATGAAACAAAGATGGATCTCACTCTTATACTCAAGGGCCTTTTCACTCAGCTGTCTGAGTGTGAAGATTAGGTCTTGAGTACTTCGGTTTGCTCGGAATCCGCACTGGACCTCATCCAATTGTGGCTCAGCTAGGCGTCGGAGTCTCTGCTCTAGGATTCTAGAGTAGATTTTACCAGGGACACTGAGAAGGGATATGCCTCTATGGTTTCCACATTGTCGATTGTCACCCTTTTTGAAAATTGGTGTTATGATGGCAATCTCCCAATCCTTTGGTATGGTCTTGTTGCACCATGCTGCCTGTAGGACCTTTAAGAGTAATAGGTCGCCTGATGCTCCCATGTACTTAACCATTTCTGGTGTTATACCATCATGCCCTGCTGCTTTGCCCATCTTGATTTTCTCTAGTGCTGCCTTAGTTCTTCCATCTTTATGTCATCTTCACCATCATTGGTTTTCTCTTCTGTGCTAGTGGTTATCATTTCTGATGCTTCACCATGCTCACCATCCAGGAGTTCTGAGAAATATTCTTTCCATCTTTCCATTACTTCCTTCGGGGCAGTAAGCAATTTGCCTTGCTTGTCCTTTATAAATTTGAGAGGGCATTGTTTTTCCTTCCTCATGTTCTTTAGGGTCTTATAGAACAATTTCTGGTTTTCTTGTGCATCTTTTTCTAGCTTTTCTCCAAATTCTTCCCAGGACTTCTGTTTTGCTGCTAGCACTTTGTTCTTTGCTTCTGTTCTGAGTGTCACATATTCTCTATATTTTTCCATTTGTCCTGTTGTGTTTTTAGCTCCTAAGTATTGTTTCCATGCCATTTTCTTCTCTCTTATTTTCTCTTTGACTTCCTCTGTCCACCAAGGTGTCCTCTTTCTCTGGTTCCCAAGTCGGACTTCACCGCATGCTTCTGCAGCAGCTGTCTTTATGATATCCTTGAATTTATTCCAGAGGGTTTCCAAGTCATCAGGTCGTTCTTCTGTGTTGCTCACTGCTGTAGCAATAAGCCCCTGATATCTGGTCTTAATTTCTGGCTCTCTCAGCTTGTAGGTCCTAATGCTCATTTCTCCTGCTCGTTTACTTGGTTTCTTGCGTGATGTTGGGCAGTTCCTAGGCTGAGCAACTCTTTCAGTTGTTCGTTTGATTGTTAGCAGGTAGTGATCACTTCCAATCTCTGGCCCCCTCCAGACTCTTGCATCTCGGACATATCTGAATGAGCTTCTCCGAACAATGGCATAGTCGATCACTGACTTCTCATTCTTGGTTGGTTCACATCTAGTGTATGCATGTATGCGCTTATGGGGGAACTTTGTGTTTGTAATGATCAGATTCTGCTCACTGCAGAATCTAAGGAGTCGCTTTCCATTGTCATTGAGCTTTAGGAATTTAATATGTTTAATCCCATTACCAAAGTTAGATACTGCTATTGGGAAAAAGTGAAGGACGTGCCGGGAGCAGACATTGTTGAGTCCTCACGTTGAAATGTATCTAACTAATGTATGTTGTCATGATTATGTTTGAATATTATTGTATTAGAGCATATTAGTAAGCCTCTGTGTTCAATGAACACTTCAACATGCCTGAAGCATTTATATTTAAAAAGAAAAAGATGAGAAAAATATATAAAAGGAAATGTGGTTACCCCACATTATATTATTGAGGAAAACTATGTAAACGTACAGTGGCGTTTCTGCCATAGGGATCTGAGGGGTGGTCATAGCAAGGTGGGAGTCATGAAAATTAGGGGAAATGTGCACCTGAAATGCACGCGAGGCTGACCCCATATCCACGTATGAAATTAAATAAAAGAATAAGTGATCAGATGTAAAAGGCCAGGGTGTCCTTTTGTGGCAGACGTTTCGTTTCCTGTTGCCAGCTGGTGACAGGAAACCTGAGGAGTGACGATTACGCCAAGAAGTCTCCTACACTTTACATATGCTGTCAAGAGATAACAGCAGGAGCTTGGGTGTGTGACGTGATATCGATATTTCTGCAACTACACAATATCTTATCTTTCAACGGGAAACCCCAGGTGATATGTTAAGGACCTGGGTATATCTGACAGTTTCGGTTTAAATAAACCTTGGTAATTCAAGTCATACTCGGGACTTTTGTGGGGTATGATGACAATACAGCCCCTCATACACAGTGACTCTCTCTCTTAGAAGAATAAATTTAAGCTGTGAACATTCAAATAGGAAATACATATAATAACATTGTAGTTATTTGGGCAGATTGTCCACACAATTTTAGTTAATCTTTTATGTAAACTATCTTGTCCTCATTTTCAAAGACCTGTCCAAACGATTTGACTGGACAGGCAAAATAAATTGTACAAAAAAAAATTAATTTAAAGAAAAACTTAACCACAGGTTTTATTCACTTCCTCATAGTAACTTAAAGTGTTTTTGTGTTGTGTACCATCATTTCATTTCTCCACTAGACACTAGGTACATCATACACCAAACACTAGAGCCAACATAGTGACCGTGTGAGATCTAGGGAGGTAGCGTTAGGTTCCCTGCACATAATTCATCATCATCATTTATAGAGTCAGGGGCCTACATGTGCTTGACCTCACACGGTAAATACATACACAGATTTCATTCTTTTAGGATACCATCATAACCTCCCCAGCAAAATCTAACTTTGCTACACCTCTAGAGATCTCATTATATTTTCACTGTGCAGGTTGAACAGATCCGGTGACAGCACCTGACACCATTTTTTACTTGCAGAAACGTTCCTATTTGGTTGCTAATTCTTACAGCTGCTGTTTGTTGCCAGTATATGTTTTTTTTTAAAATTATCCTCAAGTCTTTACCATCAATGTTGATGCTTTCTAAAATTTTGATAATTTCCTCATGTTTCACTGTCAAATGCCTTAGTGTAAATCTATAAAGCAGAAGTACAGATCTGTCTTCACCTCTATGGCTCTTTCTATTAATGTTCTTAAAATATATATAGCATTGTTTATGCCTTTATAATAATAATAATAATAATAATAATAATAATAGCCCCTTCAGTCGTAACTGACTATGGGAATGCGCCCCTGTGGTGACAGCCCTCAGCTGCTTATTTTCCTGGTGCTCCTTTCGACGTTTTCTTCTCTCTTCTGTTTGTGCCTTTACCTTCTACAAATCCACATTGTTCATTACTGATTTCTGGTTTAATTTTATTTCTCACTTTTCTCATGATAATTCGTAATAATATTTTGGTCACATGACTCATAAGACTAATGGTGTGTTGTTCTTCACATTCCATGGATCCAGGTTTCTTTGGCAAAGCTATGGATATGGATTTTAGCAGATCATCAGGTATTTGACCACTGTTGTAGATATCATTTAAGAGTTTTGTTATCACTTCTACTCCAGATTCTCACAAAGCTTCCATTTCCTCTACTGTTATGTGTGTGATAAATTTAACCGTGATACAACGTTAAAATATCTCCAAAGATAAAATGTAGTGATAAAAATAATGCGTAAGCTACTAGAAGACATGATCGCCCATGCCGCGGTTCAATACCCGCCATGGAAACTAACTTGTTAGACGTGAAGACAAAACGTTTACCCTTGGAGACGGGAGGGAACGGAGATCAAAAAGAAAAAATATGACTGAACACGTGCTTGAAACTAGCAAGGCTAAAAAGACGCAATTGGTGGGGAAAGGAAAAAAATTCACGTCCCCAAGTTGACACAATGTAAAGAAATGGACAAAAGGGACCTTAGCTATTATACGCAACAGTCATTTCTTGGACGCTTTTACGATACTTAGTCCTTTTATTTGAATTCAGCGGCAAACGCATTACAGAAGATGCTCGAACATATTTCAAAAAAACAACTAACCTTGAAAAAGTAACTTTTTCTTAACTCTTTAAGCCCCAAGAGCCAGTATACTGTACTTCCCGCTAGACCCATTTGGCCCAAGAGCCAGTATACTGGCTTTCGTATCTCTTGATTCTTTCTAGGGCTGTTTTCTAATTTTGACAACTCAAAAACGCTATCTTCTTAAAGTATAGCCATCCATTATGGACTTTTGTTATTTATGAATATGAACATTTAAAAAAAATTATTTCCAAACAAAAACAATAAAAATATACTGGTATGGCCATTTTTGTTTGGGCCAAACCCACCTTTTTGCTTGGGACTGAAAGAGTTAATAATAATGTTAGGAATATAAAACCTAGCTAGTCTGATAGCCCATCTTGAGCAGAGAAATAATATGCTTTCATTTATACAGACGGATAGATAATAATGAAGATATTGACAAAAGACAGTGTTGTTCATGACAGACGAGCGACTGCACTGTTAAAAAAAAATGTCACTAATTTTCAAAAATTGCGGCCTTGAGACTCAAGTGCTAAAATCTAGTTGGAATGAAAGAGAGGGGGAAATAGTGGAAAATTGTGGCTAAAAATAACTTTAGAGACCGATTCGTGTAGAAAGGCATGTAGAACCAAGCGTGTTTTTTATGAAAAAGCAAGTAGAGACAGACGGACCAACAGACAATAATACATACTTGACTGAGGTATGACTGAATTGACTTTTGGTAGGAGGTTTGAAATTTGAAAGGGGGAAAGTCGGTGATTGGCCACAAATAATCATATTATCGGCGCACAGACGCGCATTTTTGCCATTCAACATAAATTGTCCAGTAGTAGACACAGTAATTCTTCAGTGGTGTAGTTCCCAGAAGCTAATTGCAATATTTAGAGGGACGCCATACTAGAGCCAGCAGCTCAGCTGAGTTTTGCTAGAATATAACTGTGTTCTCTATTCATAATTCTGGTAAGACTGAAAGCATTTCTTTGTATATTTTAATATTGTTTAATGTTTCGAGTGATTTGATACTGCCATATCAAAATCTATCCCTTACAACAAGTAAGGATTCGCTCTAGATCCCCAGCCCAAGTTCAGGGTCTAGAGACAAACAAAATACATAAACGCCAGCAAGGATTATGAAGGGCGGATCAAGTGTTGAGATCAGTGGAACATATCACCTATCTTATTCAATAGCAGGAAGCTAATGAACATATTTCAGAAAATGTAGTCTTGGGGAACTAGTACTATGTGAAACCAACTTGGTAAGATGTGCTGTATGGTCAGAGAGATCTGACCCCGTCTATGTGGTGTTGTTGTATAGTGTTGTGTGCAGAAGTGGCTCAGGAGGTAGAGTTCTGACACATGACCCAATACTTTTGTTGCAGAAGTGTGAGTTTCTGTTTGGCACCAAAGTGGTGTCAAATGCTGTGTTGATAAATACAAGTGTGGACCAGTGCAGTCTAGTATTTTGTCAGAGCAGCCTTATATTGCCCCCAAGCACGGAGAGGTGGGGCCACCAGATTCCAGCACCAGAACTACTCAGTCAAGATACGTGAGCGTCTGGCCTGCTGGACCTTCACCAACTTATTTACTAACTAACACACCAACTATATTACCATCACTAGAACCCACAAAAATTTTGGGAAATAAAACTTGTATTACTCCCATCAGTGAAGGGACAATGTTTGGTAGTCATAGACAGGGAGTGATGATATCACCCCAACAGCATATCTAGAAATAAGTTCTCCTGGGACTATCTTAAGATAATTACTATTAACCAGTCATTTGAAATACATATGTACACATTTCTATTTTATTATGACATATATTCATGCATTTCATTCATAATTTCAAAACCTTTCATATGTTCTGACCAAAATAAAACCTTGGTTCAGAACAAATAAACTTAAAGAAAATTTAAACAGCTTGAGTTAGTTCAGTGTATTATAAATTTTATTAATATTATTAGACTTATTAAATATCTGTGTGTGTGTGTATGTAATCTACCACAACACATTACATATCAGTACCCTAGATTTTTAACGTAGCCACATTCATTAGTAAAAAAGATATGTGTGAGGTCGTAAGTGGTAGCAAGAAGGGCCTTCTGTAAATTCACAGCTACATTTATCTCAGGAGCCTTCACAGCTGACCTCATGCATCACACTAGGTAATATCACAACCATACAGTACCATCAAATCCACTACATATATTGGGGTCTTGTCCAGGGATAATTAGCTTATCAGTAATATTAGGATCTCCTGGTGGGAGAATTAAATTAGGGGGACAAATTGTAAAAATTAAAAGTGTCCCTTAAAATAAAAGTTGGTGAATCTTCACAGCCAGTGGTAGTTAATTGATTAATTAATTAATTAGAATTACTTTAGTTATTAATTGGTTAGAGATTTATCTTGCTCATTGCTAAATTGTCTAAAAAGTATGGCGGAGCTGGCAAAGTTCAGATCAGCTGCTGTGCTAACGGCGAAGGATATGGGAATGGATGGTCAGGGTTTAATTCAATACGTAACTGCAGAATGTGATAAGTATATTGAAAGGGAAGATAGGAGGTTAGCTGAAGAGAAGAGGTTACAATTTGAGGCTGAGAAAGAACTTAAGAGGCTGCAGATTGAGACTGACAAAGAGGCTAAAGCATTAGAGGTAGAAGAAAAACGACAGCAAAGGGAAGCAGAAGATAAAAAGGCCGAAAGGGAAGCAGAAGATAAAAATGCCGAAAGGGAGGCAGAAGATAGAAGGTTGCAAAGGGAGCACGAATTACGACTAAGGGAGCTGGAATTACAAGGCCATGCTCCTGAAAATGGTGCCAGCCCTTTTGCCTCAGATGCTACGCCTAGTCAGGGAGCCTCAACATCAGCTATGGGGTTTCATTTAGACCATTTTGTTGAGAAAGACGATGACATAGAGGGGTACCTCAGTCGTTTTGAATTATTAGCTACTACATATGGGTTAGAGAGAGAGAGGTGGAGTTTAAAGTTATCACAGGGACTGAGAGGTACTTCTTATGAAGTCTTCGCAAAAATGAACAGAGAAGACCAAGACAATTATGACATGTTAAAGCAGGCTTTGTTGTTAAGATACGAAAAAAATGGTGAATTTTATCGTAAGAAATTTAGAAATGCCAAACTGTTGTCTGGGGAGACATACCACCAATTCTCTGCCAGACTGGAAACCTATTTGGAGAAATGGACTGCTCTGGGGAAGACCCAAGATCTTAAAGAGATGATCATGATAGAGCAATTGAGAGAGTCCATGGCTCCAGACTTGAGAAAATTTCTCATGGAACAAGGTGCAGAGAGGTTGGGGGAGGTTTTAAATGTCGCTGAGAGGTATCAGGCAGCCCAGGCAGAGGTAAGTGGTGCTAAAAAGAAGCACATAGACAATTTTAAAGCTCCACAGCAATTTAATAAATTTGATAATAGAGAACAGGGTAATAAAGGTAGGACAAACCTTGAACGGCCAAGAAATGACTATCGGACAGAAACTCACAGTTCAATGACCAAAAATACAATGAAAGAAAACCGTTGAACCAAGGAAAAAGATGGTGCAAATGGTGCAAGAAAGATAACCATAACACCGAATTTTGTAGAAGGAAACCTTCAAACATTGCTGCAATGAAGTCGGGGACTCAAAGATTAAAGGTTAATCCTAATGGACAGCAGGAACCTTATCACCCCCCAGTTTGTGAGGATGTTATTTGTAATGGGGTCACCATAAGGTGCCTTTATGATACAGGTTTGGATTATGATTCAGTTGTGAAGTCTAGCCTAGTGGACCCAAGTCAGTATACCACAGAAACAGTGGAAATACAAGGGGCGACTAAGGACATACCACTCATGACACTTCCCATCGCAAGGATAACGGTGAAAACTCGCTATGTGGAAGGAGAAATCAGAGCAGCAGTGATAGATGAACCAATCTACCCTCTGATATTGGAGTGTAGATACGTCTTCTTGGGGAATCCCGAGAGACCTGTGATCATGGCGACAGTGCAGACCAGGTCACAGAAAAAGGAGGAAGAAGGTGAACCTATAAATGCTCATCCAGAGGAGATGAGGAAGGCGCAGGCTGAGGATAAGACCCTTAAGCCATGTTTCAAAAAATTGCCCAAATGCCACACACCTCCAAGCAAGGGAGAATACTTTATGAAGAACAAACTATTATATAGGAAGGCCGGAACTGGAACAAATGGTCACAACCAGCTGGTTCTTCCCACTTCATATAGGGATAAAGTGATGGAACTCGGGCATGCGATTCCCTTCAGTGGTCACATGGGGATCAGCGCCACAGGACAGCGTATAGCTTGTCATTACTTCTGGCCAGGGATAACGGAGGATATAAAAAGATATGTCAAATCCTGCCCAGAATGTCAAAGGGTAGCTCCAAAGCATTGGACTGCTCCTGCAACTCTAGGGGAAATGCCCATAGTGGGAACACCTTTTGAGAGGGTTGCAGTGGATATTGTGGGACCTCTCACTCGGACCAAGAGGAGGAACAGTTACATCCTTACTCTGGTGGACACTTGTTCTATGTGGGGAGAGGCGGTAGCCCTGCCATCAATTGATTCAAAACATGTAGCAGAGGCACTACTTACAATATTCACCCGATTAGGATTCCCGCATCAAATCTTGACTGATAATGGCTCACAGTTCAAAGGGAAACTAACGGAAGAAGTTTTTAAGCTATTTCAAGCCAGACACTTTCATTGTAGTCCGTACCATCCACAAGGGAACGGCCAGGTAGAGAGGTTCAATGGGACTCTCATTTCTATCCTGAGGAAGCTGGCACACGAAAAACCGGATCTGTGGGATCAATTCCTGCCCGCCGCATTGTTTGCGTATCGGGAGGTACCACATAGTTCAACCGGGATGGCTCCCGCAACTCTGCTATTTGGGAGGCCCATAAAAGGTCCATTAGAAGCTTTATTAAGGACCTGGACAGATGAGAAGGCAGAAGAGACTGTTACCTCATCTTATCAATACGTGAACGAACTGACCACTCGTTTGAAAGCTGGATGGAAACTGGCAAATGATAATTTGAAACAAGCCAGGAAGAAACATGCAGCATATTTTAATAGGAAGGCAAAGGACAGAGAACTAGCTGTGGGAGAGAAGGTGCTGCTTCTACTACCCGGTAGCCAGAATAAATTACAAATTGGATGGCAAGGTCCATATACGGTTCTAGAGAAGGTGTCTAGAACAAACTATAAAATTGACAAAAAGGGGAAGGAGAAAGTTTATCATGTAAACCTGTTAAAGAAGTATCTGGACAGACCACTCCAGGAAAGCACCCCCTTACTGACCTTGGCTATCGCAACTCAAATGCAAAAGGAACCACTCACCTCACATGAATACCCATTACATCCTTGTGAAACAGCAGCACAGGTAAAAGTCAGTAAGCACCTGACTAAAAACCAGAGGGAGAGAGTTCAACAGGTTCTGGAGTAACATACAGATGTATTAACAGATAAACCAGGCCATACAAATTTGCTACAGTATGACATGAAACTGGTAGACTCAAACCCAATCTGTATGAGAGCCTATTCTATTCCGTTCGCGAAGGAGAAGGCATTGAAAGAAGAAATAGATTATTTGTTGAAGGAGGGGATTATTTCACACAGTGAATCATCTTTTAGCTCCAGTGTCGTTTTGTTGAGAAAACCGTCTGGGGAACACAGACTGTGCATAGATTACAGGAAACTGAATGCTGTCACAGAAGGACAAGTGGATCCATTACCAGACACAAAACAGTTATTTGCCAGATTGAACAAGGCAAAATACTTTTCAAAGGTGGATCTTAGTAAAGGCTATTACCAGATTCCAGTGAAGCCTGAAGTGAGACCTTATTTGGCTTTTAGCACTTCGGATGGACATTATGAATTCAACATGCTACCATTCGGACTGAAAAATGCTCCGAGTGTATTTTCAAGGATGATGCGCAAATTGTTGGATCCCCTGAATAACCCATGTATCACGAATTTCATGGATGATATTCTCGTCGCCACAGAGACATTTGAAGAACACATTGACTCTCTAAAAATGTTATTTGATAGGCTTAGGGAGGCGAACTTAACTGCTAGGCCAACAAAATGTTGTAATGGATGCAAAGAGTTGGAATTCTTGGGACACACTGTATATCAGGGTAACATGACCCCTGATCCCAAGAACTTGGAAAAACTGCAGAGAGCACCTAGACCACAAACAAAAAAGGACGTGCGATCATTCGTGTCGTTATGCGGATTTTATCAAAAATATATCAAAAATTTTAACTCTATTTGTGCTCCTCTGACTGATCTGACTCGCAAGGGACTTCCAGATAAAATTATTTGGACTGCGCAATGTGAATTAGCGTTCCAAGAGTTAAAGGAAAAACTCACTAGCAAGCCTATTCTCAAACTGCCTGATTTGACACAGGACTTTGTCTTAAGAACAGATGCAAGTAATGTAGGACTCGGGGCGGCTTTGTTGCAAAGATCATCTTCACCTGATGGGGAACTGAACCCAGTCGCTTATGCAAGCCGCAAATTGAATAAGGCGGAACAAGGATATTCCACAAGCGAAAAAGAATGTTTAGCGTTAATCTGGGCAATAAAGAAGTTTCAAATCTATCTGTATGGTAGGACTTTTGTGGTCCAGACGGATCATCAGCCCCTCGTATTCTTATCTCAGGCTAAGCATGAAAACGCAAGATTGTTGCAACCTTATCAGTTTAGTATTGAGTACATCCCAGGGTCATTGAATGTCGGTGCAGATTTCCTCAGTCGGCACCCCTGTGATCAAAATTAGAGTAGTGGCAGGCGTGAGGAGTAATTTTATCTATGTGTATCACTGGTTTTGGAACTTGCCGTAGGCATGTTTTCAAGTGGGGAGATGTGTGATAAATTTAACCGTGATACAACGTTAAAATATCTCCAAAGATAAAATGTAGGGATAAAAATAATGCGTAAGCTACTAGAAGACATGATCGCCCATGCCGCGGTTCACTACCCGCCATGGAAACTAACTTGTTAGACGTGAAGACAAAACGTTTACCCTTGGAGACGGGAGGGAACGGAGATCAAAAAGAAAAAATATGACTGAACACGTGCTTGAAACTAGCAAGGCTAAAAAGACGCAATTGGTGGGGAAAGGAAAAAAATTCACGTCCCCAAGTTGACACAATGTAAAGAAATGGACAAAAGGGACCTTAGCTATTATACGCAACAGTCATTTCTTGGACGCTTTTGCGATACTTAGTCCTTTTATTTGAATTCAGCGGCAAACGCATTACAGAAGATGCTCGAACATATTTCAAAAAAAACAACTAACCTTGAAAAAGTAACTTTTTCTTAATAATAATGTTAGGAATATAAAACCTAGCTAGTCTGATAGCCCATCTTGAGCAGAGAAATAATATGCTTTCATTTATACAGACGGATAGATAATAATGAAGATATTGACAAAAGACTGTGTTGTTCATAACAGACGAGCGACTGCACTGTTAAAAAAAATGTCACTAATTTTCAAAAATTGCGGCCTTGAGACTCAAGTGCTAAAATCTAGTTGGAATGAAAGAGAGGGGGAAATAGTGGAAAATTGTGGCTAAAAATAACTTTAGAGACCGATTCGTGTAGAAAGGCATGTAGAACCAAGCGTGTTTTTTATGAAAAAGCAAGTAGAGACAGACGGACCAACAGACAATAATACATACTTGACTGAGGTATGACTGAATTGACTTTTGGTAGGAGGTTTGAAATTTGAAAGGGGGAAAGTCGGTGATTGGCCACAGATAATCATATTATCGGCGCACAGACGCGCATTTTTGCCATTCAACATAAATTGTCCAGTAGTAGACACAGTAATTCTTCAGTGGTGTAGTTCCCAGAAGCTAATTGCAATATTTAGAGGGACGCCATACTAGAGCCAGCAGCTCAGCTGAGTTTTGCTAGAATATAACTGTGTTCTCTATTCATAATTCTGGTAAGACTGAAAGCATTTCTTTGTATATTTTAATATTGTTTAATGTTTCGAGTGATTTGATACTGCCATATCAAAATCTATCCCTTACAACAAGTAAGGATTCGCTCTAGATCCCCAGCCCAAGTTCAGGGTCTAGAGACAAACAAAATACATAAACGCCAGCAAGGATTATGAAGGGCGGATCAAGTGTTGAGATCAGTGGAACATATCACCTATCTTATTCAATAGCAGGAAGCTAATGAACATATTTCAGAATATGTAGTCTTGGGGAACTAGTACTATGTGAAACCAACTTGGTAAGATGTGCTGTATGGTCAGAGAGATCTGACCCCGTCTATGTGGTGTTGTTGTGTAGTGTTGTGTGCAGAAGTGGCTCAGGAGGTAGAGTTCTGACACATGACCCAATACTTTTGTTGCAGAAGTGTGAGTTTCTGTTTGGCACCAAAGTGGTGTCAAATGCTGTGTTGATAAATACAAGTGTGGACCAGTGCAGTCTAGTATTTTGTCAGAGCAGCCTTATATTGCCCCCAAGCACGGAGAGGTGGGGCCACCAGATTCCAGCACCAGAACTACTCAGTCAAGATACGTGAGCGTCTGGCCTGCTGGACCTTCACCAACTTATTTACTAACTAACACACCAACTATATTACCATCACTAGAACCCACAAAAATTTTGGGAAATAAAACTTGTATTACTCCCATCAGTGAAGGGACAATGTTTGATAGTCATAGACAGGGAGTGATGATATCACCCCAACAGCATATCTAGAAATAAGTTCTCCTGGGGCTATCTTAAGATAATTACTATTAACCAGTCATTTGAAATACATATGTACACATTTCTATTTTATTATGACATATATTCATGCATTTCATTCATAATTTCAAAACCTTTCATATGTTCTGACCAAAATAAAACCTTGGTTCAGAACAAATAAAATTTAATATCAAAAATTTAAACAGCTTGAGTTAGTTCAGTGTATTATAAATTTTATTAATATTATTAGACTTATTAAATATCTGTGTGTGTGTGTATGTAATCTACCACAACACATTACATATCAGTACCCTAGATTTTTAACGTAGCCACATTCATTAGTAAAAAAGATATGTGTGAGGTCGTAAGTGGTAGCAAGAAGGGCCTTCTGTAAATTCACAGCTACATTTATCTCAGGAGCCTTCACAGCTGACCTCATGCATCACACTAGGTAATATCATAACCATACAGTACCATCAAATGCACTACAATGTGTTATTATCTGGTCTAGGCGCTTTGTCTTTCTGCATGTGGCGCATAGCATCCTCTACCTCTGCCACAAGTATTGGAGGTCCTTCACAACTGTCCTGGTCGTTCAGATCTGGTCTTTTATCATCATACAGCTCCTTGATGTATTATGCCCATTTTTCTATCATGTTCTCATGACCATTTAACAATGTTCCTTCTTTTGATTTCAAACAGCCAGTGACTGTTTGTGTCCTTCTGCTTGTTAACTCATTTATTTGCGTGTACATATATTGTGTGTCTTCTCGGTTCTGCACTTCAAGCTCTCTGCATTTCTGGTTTATCCAAGCTACTTTTGCTGTTTTACATTTGTTTACTATTTCCTTATTTAGTCTGTCATATTCTTCGTTGTCTTGCTTCTTCTTCATTCTTGCATCCATCAGTTTTAAAATTTAATCTGTCAGCCACTTCTTCTTTGCAGTCCTCTTTACTTCTGGTACGATTTATTTTGATGTTTGATGTATTGATTCCGTTAGCATTTCCCACTGTTCATCTCTATCTTTTCTATTGTACTGTACCAATTATGTATTGTAATGTTGTATCTTTTCACTCATTTCCTTATCTGACTTAAGTAAGGCTAAGTCTAACGTGATGTTGTTTGAAGCTCGCTTTACTTTCATTAATTTTATTCTAAGTTTTCCTTTTACTGGTACATGATCGCTGTTGCAGTCTTCTCCTGGCCTTGTTTTCAAAGATTTCAAACTGTTTCTAAATCTTCTGCATATTAGTATGTAGTCAGTCTGATTATGAACATTGTTTCCTGGACTTTTCCACGTCCAAAGGCGTCTAGGGTGTTGCTTAAATCAGGTGTTTCCTACTATCATATCATGCGTTCTTCCCCACTCTCATTTCTTTCTCCCAGGCCATAACTACCAGTCACATCGTCAACTTTTTCATTTCCAACCTTTGCATTGAAGTCTCCAAGTATAACTGTTGTCTCATGAAATTTACATTGGGTCATTGCCATATCGATTTCGTTGTAGAGTGTGTCTATTTCTTCTTCTGTACTATCTGCTGTTGGGGCATATATTTGTATGAAATTGATATCAATTGGTCTGCCATTCAGTTTAACTAACAGGACTCGATCTGATATTGCCCCAAATCCCTTTACTGTTCATGCCTTTTCTGCATCTAATATTATGCCTTCTCCTCTTTCGTGTTTATTTACTCCGGAATAAATTGTTTTGTAATTGTCAGAATATATTTCACCTGTTCCGGTATATCGCATTTCACAAAGCCCGAATACATTTACATTCATTCTTTCCATCTCCATCTTGATACTATCTAATTTTCCAGTCTGCATTAGTGTCCTGAATTCCAAGTTCCTATGTTTAAGTTATCTTTAATTCTAATTTTGCTAACAGTAGCTTGATGACGATCGGGTATCACCTTTAATACATAATGCTCCCTACAGGACGAGGTGATTCCTCTGGAATCCCCCTTAACGTCGTTGTCTTTTACAAGGAAGTTGTTTCGATTCGTAATTATACAAGGGATAATACGACGGTAATTTCTCGTTGCTTTCCGTCGGTTTGTGTACGTTTGTCTCCGCTAGCCTTTGACTAAACAGTCAAACCCACAAGGCAGTGGGGAGAAAAGAGTTTAAAGCGTCTCCATCTCGCTGGTTATCACATCATAAAGCTTCCGAGGTGATTTGATACAGACAGCTGTCCCTCGCGACTGTCCCACCTCGCCGTCAGTGACAACCACAAACAAAAAAATCATGCTATACAAATCAGTCGTTATCTGAGAGCGCACACTAAAATATGATGACACGCAGCTTTCACTGCGTTAGAATGTTTGTCACTTGTCAATGGGTACTTGCTGTCTAAACGTTTGAGAAACACTTTTCATAAATCTATAGCCATACTGTTTAACGAGATATATGGTTGCCTTGATTCTAGAATGCGGCTAAAAATTATCCGTTACAAAGAGTGTCATCTTGAAAGATTTTTTCGTAACGTGCTGAAGTTAAACTGTCATAATTAATCACAATAACTAATAGTTGTCCGTGGGCAGTAAAAACGAGGTGGAGTAAGTTTCAGCGTGAATGTAGGTTGCGTCTGTTGCTTAAAAAATGGGAATGTTAAATACATTTGTACAAATACCGCCCAGTAATTATGTCACAGACAACATAAAAAAGCACCCGCAGAGAACGAAGCGAATATAAATCACCAGCATGAAACAATGAACAGAAGAAGAAGCAGTAAAACATATTTTTTTTTAAAAATCAAATAATAATCAATAACTTAAAAAAAAAAAAAATTCCAACGATTTATGGAAACATAAATAAAATTTGGAATTTCTGAGGACGTCAACGCTGCAGACATTTTTTAAAATGTGTGTTTGGTTTGGGTTTTAAAGACTATCTTCATTGCACACGGACAGCTCCATCAGTGCTTCGATCTCCTCCATTAGATCACACAAGGAGAATCTCAGCACAGTACACGACCTCCGTTGCAGCGGCGACAATCCCAATCTGTGTATATAGGAATAACGTATTCTATAAATATTTTTGTGGTGGGTAGGTTTCTAATTTTTAAATTTTGCCAAGGCAACGGCCTGATCTTTACGATTTCCAACTGCCGTGGGATTTTTAACCTGCGCAACTTGCACACGGGACCTCCTATTTTTTTTTTTTCGTCCTTATCTGAGAAGACTATGACATCACTAGGACCACTGGTTCTGAACACAAATTTCCATAAATTATATTCCTTCTACTGGGAATCGAACCCGGTACCTTTAGAATTCGAGGCGTACGCCATACCTCTTAGTCACTCCGACCCCCAAAAATGTGTGTTACTAAAAAAGGTGTGACATGGCAACAGTGCCAGCAGACTGTTTAGTGGAACAAGGAAGTAAAATAATCAGTACAGAAGGAAAAAAAATAATAAATTCTTCCATATCTCGACAAAACCCTCAAAAGAAAAACATTATGAAATATATCGTCTGGCAAGAAGTAATGTCAAGCAAGCAATCAAACAATCCAAGATGGAATCATGGAATATTAGGTGGGGGTGTATTCAAAAGACCCCTCCCCCCTTTCCCCTAGAGAATCCTCAAGAGAATGGCGTTAAGAATTTTATTTTTTAATGAGATTGAGAGATGAAAGCTAGAACCCAACTGTTATGATTAAATTCATAACGATTGTGTCGATATAATGGTTAGCTCAACAGGGTTCCTTGTTTGTTTATTTTATACGGAGTCATTTATTAATACAGGAAGTGGCGTCATGCCGATATGGTTGTTTGGCAGACGTGAAACTGAAAATGCAGAAGTGAGGAGATTGTCTGCACTTCTTTTACCATTGTGTGTCATGGCGAGTGGACGCATGTGTTTGAGCTCTGAAATTTAAGTGTCTATCACTGAGTTATTTCATTACTAATACATCAAGATCTTCTGTGAGGTGTATCTACATTTACCAGGAGTATAGCTTCTCAATGTCGAGTGTGAATATATATTTAAAATGTTAAAAATGAAAAGGACTGTTTTTCCAGACATGAACGGACTGCCTAAAGTTATATCGACGACTGCATATTATATGCCATTGTATATTGGCCTGAACTGTATTGAATTTGGAGCAGTGTCACGACCTTAATAAAAATGTATACCGTCCACTTCGTCCATTGTGGCTCAAATAATTCGAATTGATGTTGGCTTGTTTCGGTGTCTGATACGTCTACTACCCTAGAAATGATCTTGGCCACAGGAACCATCCTGTCACTAAATATTAACATTCATAATATGAAAGACACGTAACACTAACCAACGGTATAAACCAAGGCTGTAGTGTCGGAGTCGTGGAGTCGGTCGCTTTTTAATGGAGTCAGAGTAGAGCCCGTTGGTTTGATGTGGTAGTGCAGGGCCGGATTAAGAACTCCGGAGGCCCTAGGCTATTAAGATATTTTTAAAAGTGAAATAATATTAAAATAAAGGGAAAAAAAAACCAAGTGTTCGTTACAGCCCCAAGATTTTGTTAAAGGTAGTGAGTCTCCTGCAGGAAAATATAATTTAAAAAAAAGGAAAAAAGCGTTAATACGCTCGTGCGGGTAATAGTATCTGTACAACAGTTAGTTTATTAGTTACTTTCACCCCGCTTTTTTCCTTTTTTTTTAGAAGCGCTAATCCAGTGTTTCTCAACCCTGATAGTAGCAACGCCCCCTTTTGACAACTAATATTTTAAAAAAGCCCCCCACCCTTTTAACACCCCCTTGCTCTTTATCGTGTATACACAAACACACACCCACACACACACACACACACACACATATACATATATTCCACCATACTTTTAAAAAAGCAATGCAGTTAATGAGTTATCTTTTCTTATAATATAAAGAAAAAGAGAAAGCACATTTTTAAAAGCATAGTTATATTAAATATGTGTTTAAGTACGGAATTATATACACCACAAGTTCGTTTTTGGCAGGCTCACGTGGGACACGTGATGGTGCGGGGAATGTTTTGGGAGGGAGTCGTGCTGTGGAAGTGGACAGAGTAGGGAAGAGGCTGTGATGTGTTGACGGGCTAATCAATGTTTGACGGGAATGTGTTTCCAGTAGAAAATATGTGTCGAGAGTGGAGAGAGAAGTTTAGCTTGGGTGTGTCGAGAGGCTAACGAATGTTTCGAGTGTTGAAGGGAAGTAAATCTCCGCCTACTGTCTCCAGACAATGGTAACATCCCAGGAACTAAAATTTTGTGTTTGGAATCCTTGAAACACTCCATGGGACGCAGGGCAAATAAAAACTATCGTGTTACAAGCTATGCGAAGGGGAATATCTTTTATAATAGTTTAATATTGATTCTTGTAAAAATGTACACAATGCCCTCCTGAATGGAAGTAGCGACCCCCAATCGTTGCGACCCATCAGAACGCCCCCAGACATCTTGAAAACGTCCCCCAGGGGGCGGTACCGCCCCCGTTAAGAAACACTGCGCTAATCGAACAGCGTAAGAACAAGGGGTTGGTGTACCGTATAATGGTAACACTGGTACTTTCTTACTTTTTATTTTATTATTTTTATTTTATTATTTTTATTTTTACTAATGTGTGTTTGTGTGTGTGTGTGCTGTTAATTGCCCAGCCCCGGAGATGTCTGTAAATGCAGGACAACAGTGTCGAATGAGTAAATGTACATGGGTACTATAGTCAAAATGTAAAAGTTATTAGTGTGTGTTTCATTACTGGTCCTTATCATGGATTTCGCAATTAGAAAATCAAAAGGGAAGCTACTTGAAAGTTGCTTTATTAGTGTTTTTTTTTTTTTTTTAAATTCAAAAGTCTAACGTTAAGGAAGAAAACCAGACTGAAATGGCTGTTGGAATCGGATGCACTGGGTTTCAGACCTCACGAAACAGTGCAAGGTACTTCGCTTGATGATGACGTAAGAACAATGGTGCTAATCCCGTGGAATCCCTACATGCTGAGAGAGAGAGAGAGAGAGAGAGAGAGAGAGAGAGAGAGAGAGAGAGAGGGAGCCGCCCTCCCCCGCCTTCCCCCCCCCCCCCCCGCCCGCCTCGAATGGGTCCAAGCTATGCTACTGGTGGTCACCTTCCCTTTAACTATGGGGTCAAGGCACAGGAGGAAAAACGCAAGAGTTGTTAACCAAGCACCCAAAACACTCAACACACATATGGCCGTCACAAGTACCATTCCTGGAAAAACTCTGTGGAGATATAAATAGCCTCAAGCTGACCACAGCATTCTGTGAAAATATTGAAGTAGACGTCTGAGAATGAAAGAAGGAGATGATGAAGATGAAGACAAGAAAAATAAGACAATAAGAAGAAGACAATAAGAAGATGACGACAAGAAGAAGACAAGAAGAAGAAGATGAAGAAGAAGAAGAAGACAAGCAGAAGAGGAAAAATAAGAAGAAGAAGAAAAAGAAGAAGACAAGAAGAAAAGAAGACAAGCAGAAGGAGGAGGAGAAGAAGAAGAAAAGAAGACAAGCAGAAGGAGGAGGAGAAGAAGAAGAAAAGAAGACAAGCAGAAGGAGGAGGAGAAGAGGAATAAGAAGAAGACAAGCAGAAGGAGGAGGAGAAGAAGAAGAAAAGAAGAAGAGGAATAAGAAGAAGACAAGCAGAAGGAGGAGGAGAAGAAGAAGAAAAGAAGACAAGCAGAAGGAGGAGGAGAAGAAGAAGAAAAGAAGAAGAGGAATAAGAAGAAGACAAGCAGAAGGAGGAGGAGAAGAAGAAGAAAAGAAGACAAGCAGAAGGAGGAGGAGAAGAAGAAGAAAAGAAGGCAAGCAGAAGGAGGAGGAGAAGAAGAAGAAAAGAAGACAAGCAGAAGGAGGAGGAGAAGAGGAATAAGAAGAAGACAAGCAGAAGGAGGAGGAGAAGAAGAAGAAAAGAAGAAGAGGAATAAGAAGAAGACAAGCAGAAGGAGGAGGAGAAGAGGAATAAGAAGAAGACAAGCAGAAGGAGGAGGAGAAGAAGAAGAAAAGAAGACAAGCAGAAGGAGGAGGAGAAGAAGAAGAAAAGAAGACAAGCAGAAGGAGGAGGAGAAGAGGAATAAGAAGAAGACAAGCAGAAGGAGGAGGAGAAGAAGAAGAAAAGAAGAAGAGGAATAAGAAGAAGACAAGCAGAAGGAGGAGGAGAAGAGAAATAAGAAGAAGACAAGCAGAAGGAGGGGGTGAAGAAGAATAAAAGAAGACAAGCAGAAGGAGGAGGAGAAGAGAAAAAAGAAAGAAGACAAGCAGAAGGAGGAGAGAAGAGGAATAAGAAGAAGACAAGCAGAAAGGAGGAGAAGACAAGAAGAAGAAGAAAAGAAGAAGAGGAATAAGAAGAAGACAAGCAGAAGGAGGAGGAGAAGAAGAAGAAAAGAAGACAAGCAGAAGGAGCAGGAGAAGAAGAAGAAAAGAAGAAGAGGAATAAGAAGAAGACAAGCAGAAGGAGGAGGAGAAGAAGAAGAAAAGAAGACAAGCAGAAGGAGGAGGAGAAGAAGAAGAAAAGAAGACAAGCAGAAGGAGCAGGAGAAGAAGAAGAAAAGAAGAAGAGGAATAAGAAGAAGACAAGCAGAAGGAGAAGAAGAAAAAAAAGACGAAGAAGAAAAAAAAAGAAGAAGAAGAAAAGAAGAATAAGAAGAAGACAAGCAGAAGAGGAAGAAGACGAAGAAGAAAAGAAGAAGAGTAAAAACAAGAAGAAGAAGAAGAAGACAACAACAAGAAGAAGAAAATAAACAGAACAGGAAGAAGAAAAGAAGACAAGCAGAAGCAGGAGGAGAAGAAGAAGAAAAGAAGAAGAAGATAAACAGAAGAAGAAGAAAAGAAGAAGAAGAATAAGAAGAAGACAAACAAAAGAAGAAGAAGACAGGAAAAAGAAAAGACGAAGAATAAGAAGAAGACAAGAAGAATAAGAATGAGAAGACAAGAAGAATAAGAAGAAGACAAGAAGAATAAGAATGAGAAGACAAGAAGAATAAGAAGAAGAAGACAAGAAGAAGGAGAAGAAGACAGAAGAAGATGAAGAATAAGACGAAGACAAGCAGAAGAAGAAGAAGAAGAAGCATTCAAATATTAAAACTATATTTTCTATCTTAATATTGCTTTGTTTTTGAGTTTCACATTTGATTGGAAAAGAGAGGGAGGGCACAATAATATTTTCAGTACTTAGGGCCCTGGAAGATATTAATTAAGCACTGGCCATCTCCTCCATTTTTCTTTACTGGCGGTTCTGGGCCTAGTTTACCATTTCATTTTGTTGTCACGTGACTTGTGCGAAAAAATATTTTTTTATTTATGTTATGATTTTTTAAAAAAATATTCAATTTTTATTTATCTATTTTGATAAACAACACAAAGTATGATAGTAAAATACCACGTACCAGAGACTAGACTGCCTACTTGTCGTAGATTTGTGATACGTGAATTAAGACTTGGTTTGGTCCCTTCTGAATAGCAATAGAAACAAGTGATAGCTCAGTGGCAGATGATAAAATAGAAATAGATTTCACGAGTGAGATGGAGGAAATATATTAGAGTCGGTCTCTGACCTTCGAGATGATTTCTCTCAGTCAGCCTATCATCTACAACAGATTAAGATTTGTCAGACCGTCTAGTATAATATATAGTACTATATATATATATATCCCTCACATACTCACACCTAAGTGACTACAATAGACACACAGACGTGAAACTATGACAATGAAAATATAGATAATTGGGAAAGAACTGACCGACACACTGGAATAAGTTCAAGTGAATTTTAATTATCATAATAAAATTCCATCACAACACATAAAATTACATCAATCATATACAAATAGTCATAAGTCAACGAATTGCTACAAAAAATGATAGACCCATAGTATAAACTTTTCCCTCGATGTATAGCCCACAGTCCTGTTTGAAGAAAAGTGATAGCCCCAAAGAGTCACGGATGCATACGCTATAGTCTAAGATTTCCCTTTAAAAAAGGTAGGAACAGACTTTGATACTCTAATCTATCCTAAGGAAAATATTGTTACCAACAAAAAAATCTTGCATAATGAAATTTTAGACAGCAAAATGGGTGCCAAAAATACAACAATAAAGGAATCACTCAGTCCTGCATTCACTCTATTCAGTCAGCCGTGATCACTAGCTTGCATTCGTACTTACAGCTTTGGTAGCAACTTCTGGAAGAACAATTTTTAGGACATGCACATACAGAATCTCCAGTGGTAGTCTTGGCCAAGGGAACCCCAGTTCCGCAAAGTCAGGTTGAGTTCACTACTTTAGGGAACGTTTCCTTGGTTATTATTATTTTTTAAAATATCTGTTTATGTCACATTAAAATTGTCCAGGCACGAACTTTAACAGCGAGCACAGTGTCAATAGCTTAGGTTTCTAGTAACGAGGAATGTCAGGTCGATGCCTTCTCTCAGTATAGGACTTTATTTGGTCACACTACAACTAGTCAGAACTCCGTCGGAATGTTACTGATAGTAATATTTTACTTGCCACAAGGGCTGAAATGTACTTGAGGTTTTTCTCAGGAAGAATTAAATCTGGCTCGATGGGCCCGTTACTTCATTTAATCTTAAAGTTCATGTAATGGGTACTCTGTCGTTCTGGATGCCAGCGCAATGCCAGACAGGTTTTACTTTATACACCCAAGTCTTTAAGAAAAAATGTTTTTTGTTCTTCACAGATGTTTCTCATTACTAAAACCGTTGGTAAAGTTGGGCTACTCCAGTTTCACTGAATAAAGAGAAAACAACATATAAAATACTTATACATACTATTCCTCGGTTATAACTTACATTATAAACTGCAAGCGTAGAGCTTGTCTTATCGTTTAAATCTCCCGTGAAATAAGTTATATTTCTAAAATCAGTCATCATGAATTAGAAATACATACGTATTTCGTCAATACTCAATGATGAATCAGTGCAGTTATAAGTTAGTTTAAAATATTCTCGACTAATTACTAGCAATTTAATTAAATTTATTTATAGCTGCATGAGTTTAAGCTAGAAATTATAATTTATTTTGCTATCCACTGAAACACGTCAGCTAGAGAATATAACAGACTTACAATTTAATTACTTCTGCACAGAAATCTAACTAGTAAAATGAAATAAGCGGTTATCAATGAATCACGCAATACTACTAGATAGATATATTATTACCTCCACACAGAACTACAGACTAACACCATGAACTAGAATCATTCGATATAAGGGTATTCCAGAACTGGGCAAAAATTTCGAGAAACTAGGACTTCGCAATACACAAGAGATTTACTAGCACTAGCGATCTGTCTACTGCAACTGGAGGATGACTGAATGAAATCAAGTCCAAACTGCGGGGTAGATATATGAAAACGGACAAAGGATCCCACGCTATTACGAACACCCGAAATAGCGCCGGTCTCTCTCTCTCTCTCCCCTCTCTCTCTTAACACTTCACATTACTTAGACGCTGGTTATAACTGCCAAAACGCGTCTTCACACCTACTACGACATGTCTCATTTCTGAGCGATGCAGATTGGCGCCTTCCACACCTCACGCCGAGAATCTAGCCGAAGAAAGACTCGTGTCAGATGAAAATGTAGACACATGTCTGCTCTCTATGTCTGACGAGACGAATTCTCAAACTTTTTCGTTCACATCCATGGACTTACATCTTACGCAATAAAATGCGTTACTAGTATGAGAAAAGAAACGGCAAAAGTCAGAATGGGAAAGTAATATTTTGTCGCAAACGAACGAATGCGAAAAACAGGAAAAGGATAAAAGAGCGATAATAAAGTAGAGGACACGTGTAGAAAAGAAAAGAATATAGACAATTTTTTGATCATAAATCTCTATGCGACACTACTCAAACGCTACCTGGCTTCCCACCCCACATAGAACTAAAAAGACCAGTAATACCTACCCTGCTGAAAACAACTGCCATGGAAACAATCCATGAATATGAAGAAGATATTATCCATGCTTACAGAGATGGACTGTCTTTTAAAGCAGCCATAAACGCCGGATATGCGGCCATAATCATCCCAACCAGTACAGAAAATCCCATCAAAATTGCAGTCCCCTGTGGTACCTGGTGCACAAACTACGAAGCAAAAGTAGTTGTCATTTAGAAAACTTTAACTAGAATCTTTGAAGTCTTCAAATCTAGTGAAATAGAACCAACTGATGTTGTATTATTCTCAGACGCGCAGATGCCCTCTTGGCAATAGAAAACCAACTCAATCAACAATATCCAGAAGGTTCAAGACATATGCCACGAAATTATGAACATGTATGGAAAAAAAATCTACATGCAATGGATACCTGGCCACCAGGGCCGGATTAAGCTAGTGCGGGGCTGTAACTGTCTTTTTCTCTTGTTGAGGTGATCACTGGCCCAAGACAGTATACATGTTGTTAGGTGTGTAGTGCTGGCGTATGATGAACTGAGTGTGGGTGCGAATGAAGGCGCGAATGTGTTTAGGCTCGTATCTGTTGTATCATGCAACCCATACACTCACATGCAGTAGTCAAAGATGCTTGGACACTGCTGGCACATTTCAAAACATTTATTGACGACAACACACATAGCATCAACAGGAACAGTCAGTGTAAACAAGGTCATGCTGACCGGAAATCGTTAGGTATACATCAGGCATTCAAAAGGCTGGTAAACATTTGAATATTCGTGCATGGTCAATACAATGTTCTTCAATAATGACAGTTCGTAGCGCCGCCCTGGTATCTCTGACTAAACGCGTCAGATACCTTAATCACTTTGACATACAGGTACAGTACAACTTGGCCCTCCCTGCCAATTGCACATGATCAGGCTGTAATATATTAGCCTTAACACAGGCCTCGTTATGACGTCATCGGTGTACTTCTTTTAAGCAGGTTAACATCAACCCTGCAGTAATGCTTATGTAGATATAAATATACCGCCAATCTGCGGTTCCCACAATATAGCTTTGTCGCTGGACTTCGGTTCGTTTAAAGACAAATAGTCTTACATAGCTATCTTGAGCATAATGTATAAGTTCTGTAATGTAGGATCGGTGAGCTGTAGTTCACAGTCTTGGTAACCTTAAACATGTTCTGCCACCAAAGCATAATAATGTAGAAAAGGTCGGTGTTACCTTACACAGAATCCACAGAACATAATAACGAACTCTGTCGTCATTCCGACGTACAGAGAATCACTGGGGAGAACTGCCAACGCAGTCACTTCAAAGATTTTCCCCGAAAACACAATGGACGTTCGTCCCCCTGAAGCCAGCTTACATCCCGGCCTGACGGAAGTAACTCCACTTGGCGCTTAAAAAAAAACCTGCGCATGGGCCCACGCCCGAACTGTCTACCTTTGACCCTAAAGGTCAAACACAATGAATGAACAAACAAGGGAAGACAACCCCTAATCAACCTGACATCGCAAGGTAAAGACCCAATTATTCTTATGATAAAACATAAGCAAATAACTTGACAGATGACTACGTCGAAAATGACAGCAACATATTACTATAACCCCCCTGTTAAAAAAAAATGTAAGATTTTTTTTAAAAAATATGTCCATGAGCAAGATAGCACAAGCATCAATTATGTGCTCATGAAAGAATGAACCTAATATCAGGTACAATAGACGCATAAATAAAGCGTCTGGAGAGAGTAAAAATCATCCCCCATCATAAGAGAAAATATTTCCTCTTAGCCAAACATACTCAGGGGGTACCCTTAAAGAAACCTAAGTTGCTGGCAATACCAATCATATATCAAACATTATCAAATACTATAATTATAGCAATATACAAATATCATGAATTACAATGCTATATTAGCAACATAACACTGATGGATGGACAAAATCAAATTTATTATATTCTTTATACATTATCCAAATACATTTGTATTACAATATCTTAGGATATTAAGGACAGACCTAAGTCTGAAAGTGTATCAGGAAAAACTAGGACACAAGATTTAATTGGAATCATGTGGGCATCTAGACAATATGTCCGCCATCACATTATCCGAACCACGGATAGCTCGCACCGTGAAATGGAAAGGCTGAAGAGCAATAGCATAACGAGTAGATCTCGAGCTCTTCAAATCCTTACTTTGCATAGCCGTAAGAGCTTTTTGGTCGGTTTCCATAAGGAAATGCGCGCCCAGAAGGAACCTTTGTAGCTTAATAATGGACCAAACCATAGCCAACAATTCACGGTCTAAAACCGAGTAATTCCTTTCTGCCGCATTTAGCTTCCTAGAGATATACATTACAGGATGCAGAGTTCCTGAATACTCCTGCATTAGTGCCGCTCCAATCCCAGTGGAAGAGGCATCACTACGAAGAACAAAAGTCTTATCAATCGTTGGTAGTCTTAAGATAGGATGAGATGAGAACAAATTCTTAACCTGATCCAATGAGGTTTGACATTCTTGGGACCAACGCACCATATTAGGAGAACCTTTCTTCAATAAGGATGAAAGTGGTGCCATAATGGAGGACAGATTCTCAATGAATCTTCCATAGAATTGTATTAATCCCAAGAGACTACGCACTTGCTTTTTTGTCTTCGGAACCGAGATATTTAATATCTTCGAAATGTTTTGGTCCTCTGTCTTCAACAGACCATGACCAACCCGATGACCTAGGAAAGAAATTTCACTAAACCCAACAAAAGCTTTAGAGGGTTTCGCAGTCAAACTATGCTCACGTAAAGTAGCTAGCAATTCCTGTAGACCCGAATAGTGTTCTTCCCAAGTATCGCTGAAAAGACAGATGTCGTCTAAATATGCGATGACATCTGCACGATCTGATAGAATTCGTCGCATCATGCGCACGAAAGTCGCTGGGGCGTTCATAAGCCCGAAAGGCATAAAATTCCATTGAAACAGACCCCTAGGTGTCGAAAAAGCAGTGAGAGGTTTGGCGTGTTCCGTCAGTGGGACTTGCCAATAACCTTTCGACAAGTCTAGTTTAGTAAAGAATTTAGCTTTAGAAAGTCTAATACGTAGATCATCTAATAAAGGCATAGGTTCAGCATCGAACTTCGTAACTTGATTTAATTTGCGATAGTCAACGCAAAGACGTATATTTTGTCTTTCTTTCGAACAATAACTATCGACGAAGAATAAGCTGAAGTGGATGGTTCAATTATTTGCAGTTGAATCATTTCATCCAATTCTTTCTCGACCTGTGCTTGATAATGAATAGGTATTGGGTATGGTCTTACTCTGATCGGATTATGATCAGTAAGTATGATGTCATGTTCTATGACATCTGTGTGTCCAGGAATGTCGGTAAGGACATCCTGATACGATTTTAGCGTACAGGATACTTGACGTTGCTCCTCAAAAGACAAATTCGAAGAAACGGTAACGTTTTTCCATGATTCCGTAGAATTAAGTGGAATCGCAGGAAGAGGTAAGTTAACGTCAGAAAAAATAGTTTCCTCATCCTGTATAACGGACAGGGATGAGATGTGACCATGTTGGACTGGAGAGTCGTCCGTCGCCTGGAAAAAAAGCTGCAAATAGATTGGACGTTCAATAAACTCTGTAAGCATATTTATATGAAAGGTTTTATGCTTTCCATCCACATCGACGATATAGTCGACATATGAAATTTTCGAGACTATAGTGTATGGACCTTTCCATGAAATGAGAAGTCTGTTCTCTCTTGAGGGAAGTAAGACAAAAGCTTTGTCTCCAGGACAAAGTTGACGTAGACGTCTTTTCTTGTTAGCAAATCGCCTAACCTTTTCTTTCGCAAATTCGGAAGATGAAGTTGCTAATCTGCACGATTCGATAATTTTCTCCCTAAGATCAATGACATATTCATATGACGATTGTGTATCATCGTCAATATTGTCGGAAGTTATCAAATCGTGTAACAAGGACATCGGACCGAGCGGTTGCGCGCCAAAGACAAGTTCGAAAGGAGAAAACCCTGTATGCTCGTTGGGAACCTCTCTATAGGCAAAGAGAGCTGCAGGTAGTACCCTGTCCCAATCATCAGGATGATCTTCCGTTATCTTGCCCAGTAAGTTCTTTAGTGTCCTATTAAGACGTTCAACCAATCCATTGGACATTGGTTGATAAATACTACTGAGAGACCTTTTAATGTCTAGCGTAGCCATTACCTGAGACATAATGTCCGAAATTAATTGACTGCCGTGGTCTGACAATATTTCTCCGGGGAATCCCAGACGAGAAAATAGGAGCCAAAGAGCATCAGCGATATCGACAGTTGATATGCTCTTCAGAGGAAAAGCCTCTGGCCAACGCGTGCACATGTCAACGCAAGTGAGGATAAATTGGTGTCCTCTGGCTGACTTAATCTTAAACGGGCCAATAATGTCTATAGCCATTTTCTGAAACGGCCGAATCGGAATATCTGCAGCCTGAATAGGTGCAGCATATCTTGGACCTCTAGACTTGACCTCTTGACAAATTTTACAAGACCGGCAATAAATTCGTATGTCTTTATTAACAAATGGCCAAAAGAAAGACGCAATTACTCTAGTTTTAGTTCTGGAGAAACCCATATGTCCAGCACACTGAGAATCGTGTGCATGCTGAAGAATTAAGGCTCTCATACACTTAGGCACAAGAATTTGCGAGTGCATAGACTTGTCCGAGTGTTGTACCATTCGTACCAATATACCATTCTTCATAGTGATATACGATTTGTGATTCGTATTTTGATTGGGATCCCCTTTCTTTGCAAGAAGGAAGAATTTCTTCAAAGAAGGATCCTCTACTTGACGTTTAACAAACGAGTCATGGGAAATCACCAAGTGCTCGTCTTGGCTATCAACTTCATTACCATCATCAGATGAAGTTGGGGGATTAAGAGCTTGAGCTCTTGACACCACTGCATTGACCGTTTGAATGTTTTGTTCTTCCCAAATAGAAATTTGTTGCGGGGTGCATTCCTTAACGCCATGAATACGACCGATTATAAGATCCGCAATAGGATTAGGAAGAAGACATGCATGGACATCTCCTGTGAAGAAAGGAGTGTCAATCCTAATAATAGCAGTAGGATAACTTTACATAGTACCACCAAATGTAACACATTTGATCGCTTTTCCAGTGACACAGCAAGGATCTATCAGAGACTCCCTAACCCCGACAGTAGTACATCCCGAATCGAAAAGCACTGAGACTATACTATCATTCACTAGACCCTTGTGCAAGATGAGAGATCCTCTCCCATCATGCGCAACTGTAGCAGGTAGAGCAGGAAGAGGGTGACCACAACTTAGTTTAGATACAGTCGATGAGTCGAAAAATGTTAAGCATTGGGGGCATTCAGTTGCTCTCCCAAAATCGAAAGCACAACCAGTGATAGCCTTAGAGTTACCACTATCATTTACTTGATTACAGGCTCCATCAAACTCTTGTTGTGCAGAGTTTGCCTGTTGGTAAGCTTTTCTTTTGTTATATCTAGGTCTACCACGATTATCATTTCCCCTGTAATTGTTATCATATTGTCTATTGTAGTTACCATTCCTGTTTGAATCCCGGTTTCTAAATTCACCATCGTCATATTCTTGACGTCGAGAATGGTTATCTCGAGAGCTTAGATAGTTATTATTGTGATAACCTTTGCGAAAGTGTCTAAGATTACTACCACCAAAATTACGAAAACTACCATCTTGTCTCCAGTTCTTAGAAGAAGAACATTCATATGTTGGATTACTCTGCTTACGAGTGTAATTCTGATTACTTCTCCTATTCCAGTTTTGTTGGGCACCCTGAAATTTTTTTATTGAAATTAGGGCCATATGGTGCTGCCGAAGCAACTGGCAACCCTTCTTTCATTTTAGAATTGCTAACTGTAGCATGGGGGTGCGCGGTGGCATACTGGCAACAGTATTCCTCCATGTCTTTTAAGTTTTTGGGTTTACTCTCATGAAGAAATGCAAGGAAAGAATCATTAACAGATGACAAAACCTTATCTCGAAGTAATAAGTCCATTAGGCCTTCATATGTTTTCTCAGTCTGAGACAACTCAACCCATCGTGTAAATGTACGACGTATTTTTGTAACAAACTCAGAGAAATCTACTCCATTTTCTGGCAACATTGTCCTAAAACGAAGACGATAGTCTTCTTCTTTTAGTTGGTATTTTTTAGCAATGCTGCTCTGACAACATCATAATTAGCCCTGTCATGTTCGTCTATTGTCATAAGAGTAGTCACTGTGTCACCTGTAAAAAATTCCATCAGTTGTTCAACATATTTTTCCTTTTTTACCTTATGAGCATTGCATAAAAATTGGAATCTATCTAGATAATCCGCTATGTCATCCTTTAAAGGATTGAAATGAGGTAATTTAATCCTACTAACAAACTCCTTTGTCGTACTTGAAGTTGTTTGCTGAGCACCCGTACTCGCCACTTTCAATTTCTCTAACTCCAAAGTTGCGAATCTTTCCTCAAGTTCCATTTTCTGTTTTCTTTCCTCATGTTCCATTTTTGCTTTTCTCTCTTCGGCCTCAGCTTGAAGTTTTCTCTCCTCAGCAGCAGCTTGAGCTTTACTCTCCTCTGCAGCAGCTTGAGCTTTCATCTCCTCTGCAGCAGCTTGAGCTTGAAGTTTTTTGTCTTCCATTTCCATCTGGAATTTTCTTTCATCAGCAGCAGCTTGAGTTTTTCTCTCCTCAGCAGCAGCTTCTCTTTGATACTTTTTTTCTTCAAGTTCTAATCTTCTATTCTCAGCTTCTAGCTTCTTTAGTTCAGCTTCTGCTCTACTTTGTTCAGTTTCTGCTTTCAATTTAATTTCCTCTTTTTGCTTCTTTTCTGCTGACTTTAATGCAATGGCGAATTGAGCAGATGAATATTCTTCCAATTCTTTACCAGACTTACCAAGGGTTAACCCTTGCTGGATGAAGAAATCCAAATTAGACATTCTGTCTAATGAGATCAGAAACCTGAAAAAATTAAATAAATTACCTTATCCCACTTCAATGGGAGACAAGTCTGAAATGCTAGACTTGTATACTCACTTCACTTTATTTCACTCTCTTAGTCTTAGTCAAAACCCTTGTATGGTTATCTTGTTTATAATGTAACAAAAAATCACTTGAGTACCTGTGGAAAATAATTTCTTTATATCCCACTCACTATGGGCACAAGTCTTTTTTATAAAGAACTTGAATATGTATTTCACCTTGTCGCAACCTTTGTGGATAACAAGTCTTTTAGCAAAGAACTTGTATAAATATCTTATATAATAATATTTTATTAACAATCTCTATATGAAGAGTGTACCTTATCAATAATAATAATAATAATACATGACCAAGTATATGTATGTAGACTGTGTATGACACCAATGTAGTACAATCATAAATACAAAGACAAAGATACAGAACAATAACCGAAAACGTTCGCGGAAGTCAAATAAACAATACAGCAAAAAGTAAAGAAAATGTTACACAAATGTGTACTGATGACCGCGAAAAGTAAACAAGACAAATAGCAACACTGTTATAAACAAAAAGGTGTAAAGACATAAACAAAAGAAAGGAGAGACCTACAGATACAAACAAATGAAATCAAAACTGAAGAACAGAAAAAATATTACAAAAACAACAATAAGTACAGTTTCGGCACAGCTAACACCAATAGCAACAAATTGTCACTAGCAAATTCCAATTAAGGAAATTTGCACCGACAGAACACTATTATAAGACCACTATATCTTATAGACCGTGGTATCTCTTATAATAGTCACCGCCCAACCTTAAACCCGCAAAAGAACACAAGAAAAATACACAACAATAGTACAAGTAACATAAATAGCAATCAATTCAATGTGTTGCAAAATAAAGCTTAGTCACACATGATATTACAGTAACTAACTTGCTCCTTGCGAACACAGTAACAAAATGTCAAACGTGCACTGAATGTCAGAACCACTGTAGCATGAAGTGGTTTTCACGAACATAAAGTTACCATGACCTTCTCGTATCTTGAGTCTTGCACATCGAATGTTGACAATTTCACGAACTGTTTACAAACAGGAACTTGGCCTCAAAACATGTAACTTGAACGCTCGTACCTTGAAAAGTCTGTTGCCTGACGCGTGCAAACGACCCGCGGTACCGTTCACAAAAAGGGACTCGACTTGTATGCAGCTGTGGTCCACGTAGCAAACGCCTCGATGCTAACTTCAGTACTTGTCCTGTTGTAGTTTATGTAGCATTATAACATAAGTGCTAACACTGTCTATTCTGTCCTGTGTAGCCAAAACTTGGAAGTGTAGAAATGTAAATTTCTGGACCACACTGGAGACATCATAAATGTAGCAGCAGAGCCACAGATCAAAAATGTAATGTGCACTTGTCCTTCTCATGAAAATAGCCCCATCAGCTGGCCTACCAGAAATGTAACTGTCTTTTTCTCTTGTTGAGGTGATCACTGGCCCAAGACAGTATACATGTTGTTAGGTGTGTAGTGCTGGCGTATGATGAACTGAGTGTGGGTGCGAATGAAGGCGCGAATGTGTTTAGGCTCGTATCTGTTGTATCATGCAACCCATACACTCACATGCAGTAGTCAAAGATGCTTGGACACTGCTGGCACATTTCAAAACATTTATTGACGACAACACACATAGCATCAACAGGAACAGTCAGTGTAAACAAGGTCATGCTGACCGGAAATCGTTAGGTATACATCAGGCATTCAAAAGGCTGGTAAACATTTGAATATTCGTGCATGGTCAATACAATGTTCTTCAATAATGACAGTTCGTAGCGCCGCCCTGGTATCTCTGACTAAACGCGTCAGATACCTTAATCACTTTGACATACAGGTACAGTACAACTTGGCCCTCCCTGCCAATTGCACATGATCAGGCTGTAATATATTAGCCTTAACACAGGCCTCGTTATGACGTCATCGGTGTACTTCTTTTAAGCAGGTTAACATCAACCCTGCAGTAATGCTTATGTAGATATAAATATACCGCCAATCTGCGGTTCCCACAATATAGCTTTGTCGCTGGACTTCGGTTCGTTTAAAGACAAATAGTCTTACATAGCTATCTTGAGCATAATGTATAAGTTCTGTAATGTAGGATCGGTGAGCTGTAGTTCACAGTCTTGGTAACCTTAAACATGTTCTGCCACCAAAGCATAATAATGTAGAAAAGGTCGGTGTTACCTTACACAGAATCCACAGAACATAATAACGAACTCTGTCGTCATTCCGACGTACAGAGAATCACTGGGGAGAACTGTCAACGCAGTCACTTCGAAGATTTTTCCCGAAAACACAATGGACGTTCGTCCCCCCGAAGCGAGCTTACATCCCGGCCTGACGGAAGTAACTCCACTTGGCGCTTAAAAAAAAACCTGCGCATGGGCCCACGCCCGAACTGTCTACCTTTGACCCTAAAGGTCAAACACAATGAATGAACAAACAAGGGAAGACAACCCCTAATCAACCTGACATCGCAAGGTAAAGACCCAATTATTCTTATGATAAAACATAAGTAAATAACTTGACAGATGACTCCGTCGAAAATGACAGCAACAGAGGCCTGTAGCATATGTCAAGTAAGGGGCCCTATATTTCAAAACAAAAAACGATAAAACAACACAAACAAATTTGAACACATACATTTTTAATTTGCATAGTAATTACCATTATCAATTAATTCGTGCTTGTAATCCTATAAACTTGCCACTCATGTTGCTGGCGTTGTCAAAACTTTGACCACGGCAGTCTTTAATATCAATGTCATTTGCCTTTAAAAAATTAAGTAGACTTTTAGTAAGCTGTTCAGCACTATGACCTTCCCATACCCAAAAATGTCACAAATCTTTCAACTGGTCCAGATGGCAAAACATAGCGCAGAGTCAAAGTCAGCTGGTCCATATTAGATATATCTGGAGTAGAATCCAATGAAACGGAATAATACTTGTATTTCTTCACTTCACAGAGAATGTGATCCAGTATGCTGGATCCAATCAGATTGATGAATTCCTCACACGTTGTTTTAGATAGATATGATGTATGTCCAAATCCTTTGTTTGCATGAGTACTTATATGCTCTGCCAGAAAAGGGTCAAACTTGGCCAGTAATTCTAACAACCCTAAGTAATTCCCGTTATAAGGGTACCCAACAATTTCATCACTGCCACGAAATGAAAGGCCTCGTTCTGCTAAAAACTTCACAACTTCAATTATTCGCTCTAGAAGTTTGTGCCAATACTTTTCTTGAATGTCCATTTGTTTCACAAGATGGGAATCGACACGTTTCCCTTTGTTTTTACGCATCAACAGTGAAATTAAAGCTTGTCTATGTGAGGAGCTTTCTTCATGTCGACGCAATAGATTGTTTGCATTTTTCCAGTCATTAAGGTAGAAGTATACCCAGAAAAGCTTAAAAAAAATAAAAATCCAACAATTTTCATTTTCATGCTTTAAATCATCGTCAACATGTTCTTGAACTAAAAATAATTCATAGAAGCTTAGAGATACTCTGGTTTGATAGGAATCAGTGTTTTTCTACACACGCCCCCTTGAGTGATTTGCATAGCAACCAATGTTTATAGTTGGTTACCATGTGAATAATGACCCAACAAGAAGGTGCGTAATTGTAAAACTGCGAAATTATAATTATACATAGGCAACAGGAAAAAGATATTTATAACTTTTCCACGGGGAATCACTCAATGATTTCTTGTGAATTTTTCAAAAGTGTGTGTCTAGAAAGCTTTGATCGTAAATTTCAACATTTGTTACATGCATAGTGCATTTTCACCAACATCAACTCTATTTATTGCTAGTTTTTTACTTATTCTGTATAATAGTCGTTAGCAGAGCTTTTTGTTCACAATGAGAAATAAGACAAAGACTGGGAGGCGTGTACACCAACAAACCGTTGCCTGAAAATGAGACACCTATTGTCGATAGTGACGCTATAAAACCTCTGTGCTCCTCAGCAAAGAAAATAAAGGTCATAAAGGTCCAAGAAAGTGAAGGACAAGCTAAAAATGACAACAAAGGAAATGGGTTTATCCTTATGGATGTAAAACTACTGTTTGGGTTTTTATGCGCTAACTTTAGATGTGACAAATGTTATCAGTACTCACTGACCTGTGAGATCGTCGAAGAGACTCGGAATGGCTTTTGTCATGAAATCAGTATCAAGCGCACAAACAGTGGCGAATGGACTGCCAATTTCAATACTTCTGATGTTTCATCTTCAGCTACTCACTCAAAACAAAGAAGTAAATGTGCGAATGGTGGCATTTGTGCGTTTTCTATTGGGAAAGGCCACAGTAGCTTTTGCAGAATTTTTCGATATACATGAACACAAGTCAACGCATGGCAAAGAAAGCATACAGGAGAATCGCTTCAACTGGTCCAGATGCAAAACATGGCGCAGAGTCAAAGTCAGCTGGTCCATATTAGATATAGACCCTGAGTAGCATCCAATGAAAATGGGATTCATAGATACTTGTATTTCTGCACTTCAGAAGGAGAATTTATTCAACAGTATGCTCATAAACTTCATTTTGATGAGTTCTTTTTCTGTTTTTCTTTGTTTTCTCGGAATTGTTTTTAGCATAATTGGTGATCTTTCCAAACAAGATTTCTTTGATCTGTACATTTATATGCTCTGCCAGAAAATTAAAACAGTTTGGTTGGCCATATAATTCTAACAGATTAACCTAAAAGATAATTCCCGTTATAAGGTTTTACCCATGCATATATTGAGGCATCACTATCCACGAAATATAAATTTTGAAAAAGGCCAAATCAACCTTTCTGCTAAAAACTGTTCAGGTCAAAACTTCAATTATATTACGCTCTAGAAGTTTCAGTCAATACTTTGTCTTAAATGTCCATTTGTTTTAAAGATGGGTATAAAATCGACACTACGGCGGCACATTTGTTTTTACGCTAATCAACAGTGAAATTAAAGCTTGTCTATGTGAGGAGCTAACACTTCTTCATGGTTGTTGATTCGCAATAGATTGCTTGCATTTTTTTACCCTACAGTCATTAAACCCTTCCACAGTAAACTTTGATGAACATTCTGAACTCATAAGCTTGCATGGGAAACAGAATAGGCGCCCTTTACTTTCTGAATAGCATAACCATTTTCTTGCATGTTGCTTGTTTGTAAGTTTATGAATATGTGTAAAATAAGACTTCTGACAGTATCGAGTTTTCTTTTCAGTGTCATACAATCGCACGGATGAAGAGAAGGCACTATCAACATGTTGACATTTTTCACTTCCCTTGGATATGCAATATTCACGCTCACAGTCATCTATATTGTTCGGCCAGTCACCAATATCATTAGAGTACTTCTTCGTTTCACTTATTCTTTCACATTCAGACTCAGTGTATACTGGGTTTTGCTGTATGTTTTCTGCTGCACAGCCTGCACTAGTACTAGTTGTTCATGTACTTCCAGCTTCAGCGGTTAGAGTACCACCACCATGAACATCAAAATATTCTGTCAGCTTACGTGTTTTTGATATCACAAGTTGATCTCTTCTTTCTTTTTCTTCCTTCGCTTTACGTTTTTTCACTTCCAGAAGCATAATTACGTCCAATATCTCTGTGTCTACTGCTCATTTTTTGAGTTTTCTAACCTTACAAATCAAGAAATTTTAATCAAGATCGAAAGAGAGTGCGAGCACGCCGTATACCTCAATTAAAACAGGAAGTTTCCGTTTCCTAAATTCTAGTTTTTATTGTTAATGCAAATTCATTTCACAAAGAACAAAACAAAATTAGAGGGGCAGTCGCCTAGAGCCAAAAAAGTGGCTTCCGTCCAAACGTGACCAAATTTTCAACGCCACTTAAATGGCTTCCGTCCGCAAACAGTTAAGATTAAAATAATGAAGAGTCACACTAAGTCACCCTCTTATGCTCTTTCTCTCACAATTTCGTGACACCAAATGAAAAGGCGCTAAAGATGGCATAAATCACAAGATCATTGGTTTAACGCTCGTATTTTTTTTTCTTTCTCTCTAACCAGCGGCACTCGAGCTTTCCAGCTCTTTTGGCCCAATGACATGTCATTGCGAGGCTGGGGGGTCAGTGGACTTTCCTTCCAACCCGGTCAGGAGCTTCGCTCCTTCCTATCAACGCTCGTATTAGAAGATGACCAAAAAATTATGTACATATTTATTGGCGCGGGGCCCCTAAAAGCGCGGGGCCCGTAGCATATGCTACTTGTGCTACTACGTTAATCCGGCTCTGCTGGCCACACTGACATCACATTGAATGAAGTAGTTGATAAACTGGCAAATAAGGGAGCCCAAATGCCACAAATTGACCAACCTTTGAGTATGCTAACAATAAAACAAATAATAAAAAACAACCGTAAAGACAATTGGCTGAACATGTGGGTAAAAACTAAAATAGGAAGAAGACTTTCCAGACACCCAACAACTCCAAATAAGGAAGATGCTATCAGCCATACTGAACAAAAATATCAAACCGAAATCTTCAAATTGAGAACAGGTCACTCCACACTAAATGGCTACAGCGACAGAATTTGCTCACAAAATACAGGAAAATGTAGACAACTACCCAAATCCGCTAGAGACAGTAGAACACCATCTATTACTGTGCCCTGCACTCCAGGGAATGAGACAACTTATCCCTACCACACAACCCATCCAAAGACAATACACTTTATGGCAGCCCAAAACAGTTTATGCTAACTGCACAGTACAACATAATGGCATCAAGGTCACCAAGAGCTGACGCTCAATGACAGTGGGTCATAATCTTCTTCTTCTTCCTCGTTCGCCTTCAGACTTCCACATTTATGACTCTAATAAAGGCAGTAGTCAACCCAAGGCTCCCAACATCTCCAAACAGTTTTTCGTTGACAGAAGTGGGTTGTTGCCATATGCTACTCCGTTCATTACTGTAGGTTGGGCAGTATTGCAGCAGGTGTTCGACTGTCATTGGGCTGGTACCGCAGGTGCAGAGATCTGTTGCACCAATTTTGTATTTGTGGTACAGATGGTATCTCAATCTGTTGTGACCAGTGCGTAGCTGAAAAATGATGACCTGTTCTTTTCTGGATAGTTGATGATATGTATCATTTTTCAAATGTCCCGGGTGCTCTCTTTCCCATTTGGACTTGAATGTAGCCTTTATAGTAGTCTTTGCCGTTGCGTAAGTTGTCTCTATATCATTTTGTTGTAAGGCACCTCCTTCCTTAGCAAGTCTATCTGCCTCCTCATTTCCTGGTATGTTGCAATGGGCTGGTATCCACTTCTTGAAGCATTCGGTTAGTCTTTCAAGGGAGATTATCAGATCTTTCAATCCTTTAGTTTGGTGGCTCTTCAGCGCTGATATTATTGAGAGGGCATCTGAAAAGATTACTATCTGTTTTTCTGCCTGTGCTTTGCATTCAATAAGAGTTTCAGCTGCCTGTTTCAGGGCTTCTGCTTCAGCACAGAAGTTATTGCAGTATTTTCCAGTGGCAATTGCCATAGAGTGAATTCTATTCTTTAATTTTATGAGGATGCCGGCACCCCCATTTTCAACTGCATTTGTTGCCGAACCATCAGTATATGCATGTGTCCAAAGCTTTGCTGGAAATGTTTGGTAAATATACTTGGTTGCTATACACTTTCTTTGTGTTTCTGTCTGTGTTCCCTTACCTTCAATGCCTGGAATATCAGATTTTAACTTAGGAAAGCATCTTATTTTCCACAGTGGGATAGTTGAGCTTGTTGGGATTTCCATGAGATGACGGGTCATAATCAAGTCAAGTCATTGACCTATAACCTATAAAGACTGGTGGTCACTAACGCTAAGGGATGCAACTTTGGTTGAAAGTTAGACATTAATTGTATTGTTTCCCTTATATGAACTCTCCCGAAAATAGTAACACTCGACAAAGAAAAGTGCGCAAATGACGGTGTGCACAAAAATATTTATAGAACTGTCGTGATGCACAATGGTTTTTTAAATATATTTTTGAATAAGTAAAATTGCCGTTAGGTATTAGGTGCTTTTGAATTTATTTCCCGTCTTATGATGGGCATTTACACTAGTATTATAATAGAATACCAAGATTTATTAAACGCTCAGCTGTGTAAGCTGGAGATGTTTTCAGGGCTATTGAACGCGAACGGGTCCGCGCTCAATCTTGCGTCTCAGGTGTTGAATGACAACAAAAACATCAGTTACTGCCCATGCGCATGGTCAGAAATGCACTGTAGTTTGACAAACCCCACATTAAAAAGATTAGCCGCTGTAATCAGACCGCAAACTGTCGCAGAAGAAACAAGACACTGGTTTGAAATTTACTGAACCCATATTTCTCTGCAGATTTATGGTCACCCGGGAATAGAAATAATAAAGAAATTGGACATTTGGTTTACGGTTAAATAGAATTCGGTGAAAACTGATGTATTATTGTGCTGTCTTTCAAAATTGGATTTCGTTGAATTTGATAAATGAGAAATTCAATTTTTTGGGGGGTAGATAATCACATACTGCACGCATGCACAAGCAATGACATGGTTTCCAGGAGGAATGTTTTCTGCCAAACAGATTTGCTTTTCTCGAGTTAAAAGAACGCGTCCACTACAAAAATAAACGTTTCGAATTCATGAATCAACTTCAGTTGTGTTAACTATGATGTTTGTATGTATAATACATGTTTTCTGCCAATAATATAAATGTTTAAAGTCACAAATAAAAATGGAAAGAATATGAATTTGGTAAACTCTCAATGTGTGAATTGGTAAATATAGCCGAGCCCCTGATTTTGTTTTTTTTTTATAAATGTTCGTAAACAGTTTTTCTATGTGTGACATGCACACAAAAAAACAATGGCGAAGATGACAGCATCCTTTATATATATATATATATATATATATATATATATATATATATATATATATATATATATATATATATATATATATATATATATATATATATATATATATATATATATATATATATGATAGGGTGGGCGAGATGATGATGATGCTGTTGTGATATTTGATCACTCTCTTTCACTCTCGCAACCGACCCGATTCAACAACAAAACTCTGATTCTTAAGGCAGGGGCTGTATTTATTTCTACAACCCTATCAGTGACATTTAAACACACGAAGCAAACATTAAACAAAATACCAAACAAACACCCAGCCTGTGCTCGATTGCTAATCTGAAGACGCAAACAAAGCAACGACTGGTTAAAATCGTAGTTAAATAATGATACTCTCACCTGCCAAACAGTCCTTCCACGCCACTTGACACCCTCAACTATCACACACGCACACACTCATGCGTGTCGTCCAATGCGACTAGTATGGTGTTGTGCATTAAGCTGGCAATCTCACCGTGTAACATAGGTTGCTACCGAAACCACTACTGCAAGAGCACACACCCAACTATCACACACACACTCACGCATGTCGTCTAGCGATACTAGTATGGTGTTGTGCATGAGGCTGGCAATCTCACAGTGTAATATAGGTTGCTACCGAAACCACTACTGCAAGAGCATCTGAATGCTTCATGCGGAGGCAAACCACACTGATGGCCCCATGCTCCCTCAGGAGCGGAGAAGAGAAATATATATCTCCAAGTGAGCCCCACGTGCTCTCACAAACCATTCTTCACATAACAATAATTAAATAATAATCAACTGGACATAAAATAATATTCAACTCTATGTACAACAAATACTCTCAATAATGAGAATAAGCTACTACCTCTCAACCGATCCACATAAATATTCGTTCCTGCACTCTGAACATGTCGTAAGTGACGACTGGTGTGCCTGGCAACCAGCGTGTCGTATATGACCCCTGATGAGATTGGGAACTCATCACATGAAACACATTGTTACCGAAACAACCACTGCAATAGCATAAAAATGCTTCTTGTGGGCCTGTAATGGACACCAGTTGCATTGGTGTTTCCATGCTCCGCACGGAGCAAACAGAGAAACACCTGTCTCAAAGTGCCTTACGCCCCAAGGAGTGGCCTCGCGCTCTCCAGAAATCTAAATACATATTCTCACCTCACTCAAAGTAACCCACTAAAGATATACAGTAGAATAATCAATAATCGTGAAATACACTTAATTACTCTGACACTAAAGAACAAAATAAAATTACTCTTGACTTAACACTAGAACTAAAGTCATCCCATAAAGGAAATTTACCACGAAAACTCTCTCTCTTCTATTACTGGGGAAAATTACATTTAACCTACTTTCACTCACGTGTCAATTCACACGATATAAAACTGCGTAACATTATAGGCGTGATAACTAAGAGTGTTACTGCAGACTCCTCGCGCCGGTTTGATACAGTCATCACCATGTGGCTGCCATCTTGCTATTTTGCTAACAAGTCAATATTATCTAAATTCAAGTAATAGATTGCTCCTCTGCCTGTTTCATGTATGAAATACTTTCATACTATATTTGCCTTCCTGATGAATCAAATAATTGCTCTTACACTCTCACATTTGTGATTTGGGCTTAGCGTGCCTAATAAAACCTACCCAGACATTATTTTCACTCATCTATCATTTCAAGATTAAATCATAATGTCCTGGAAGAAATCTCCTTTAGAAATATCTATCTATTTATCTCATTAACCATTAAAACAGACACGCTCAATATAATTTCAGAATTATAGAACACTAATGCTTTTCTAAATTAACTCACGTGCTCAAGGCATCTACAGCTTGGCTCTGGTGTCTAACTTCGTTTGTTCTCTCTGGGCGGCTTTTGCAAAATAGGCCCGTTCGCCGCCCGCTATCTCTTTATATAGGCTCTAGGCTAATCACTCAACTTTAGTGCGCTGCGCGGATTAATTGCGCCACGCAAATAACACACGCGATTATCGCTCTAGAAACAGCGAAAACACAAATAAAACCTACAGCTATTTAATATAACACACAACTATCAAATATAACTAATTTTTAGGCTTTATTATGGCCTAGTAATAAATCTTCTACTGAGTCAGACTCTTCACATCCCAGCGTGCTGCGCGCACATCGAAAATATATGGGCGACAGTGGCGGTTCCAGGGGGTTGTCATTGGGGGTGCTGCACTGTTCATTCATTTCAAATACTATACATAATAGTCACAAATTGTGACCACCATGTGAAATATCAACCCAGACACAAATGATTAGTGTCTTATCTCATCTAAAATCTGTCAAGAAGTTCTGAAAAGTTATTTGAAAAGTTTACAGCAACTAGGAGTAATCATTGGCAGTCGTAGCAGCTTCCCGAGTCTCAAATCGGTCACACAGACTTGTATGCACTATTTTTCGTGTTTAAAATTTTCATTGTAACTTCCCTTTAATTAGAGATAATTTACACGAGCTGCGACCCGTTGCAGCTCATGATAAAAAATTCAAACCAATCGTAATTCGTCTCTAGCTGTGTGTATGACAAGCATTCGCTTATAAGAGGTCAAGGTCACTTGAGCTGAAATCGTTCGCAGCACATACGGTGTCAGATCATTTTTTTTTTTAAATTTAACCCCTCCGGTGTAACCTCAATTTTTTGGTCTGTCCGTATTATGTATTATACACGGCTGTTTGCCAGCGATCTTTTAGTTATTTCCCCTTGTTCCCCCGACCGCGCTATTTATAGCTATCGTGTCAGAGGTCACGTGGTAACTTCCTAACTGGAAAAAAAGGTGGCGGATTTTACTTTTGATAGGGCTTAATTAATGTTTTTAGGCTACTTTATTATTATAAATACCGGCTTTAATTTTGCGTAACGCTAGACTAGAAATGTTAGAGTAAATTTTAGAACAAGAACAAACATTTTATCACAATTAGAACAGAAGATATAATAGTCTGAAATAGTGTAAAATTTACGTTTTTTTTATATTTTGTTATGGTTTGTTTATAATGCAATTTTCACTAAATCGGTCACAATCGACATGCATAACAAATTACAGAAATCAAAAGTAGAAAACCTGCAGAAAATGGATATCAAAGTTTTGTTTTGGTTTCATGCGTCAAACATTAATTATTGGAAACATTAAATTGCAAGTCCACATTTATTACCTTAAAATAACACACCCAATTGTCCCCAAAAACATGAGAGCTAACAATTATCTCAATCATACATCACGATGGTCATGTAAAAATAAGTATGGTCATGAGTAAAACGAAATGTTCAATTTAATAGATAAATAGGTGTATTTAAAAAATACATCTATTAAATGATTTCCACACTCTGTTAATTCTGTCAATCTCAAGCAACAACTGCCATAATTTGCTCTAGCCCCAAAATTTCGCTCAATTATCATTCACACTTCCTTTTTTTTTTTTATAGGATGAATCTGTACATTCACAGATGGAGAAATTTGTAACAAATGAGTTTCCATTATAAATTTTAATTGTGAAGTTATATTTTTAATACCTCTGGCGCGTCTTTCAATTTTCAATCTTCTCTGCTGTGCCCACGTAAGACCTACTGTTTCCTTCATGGCTATTGCTAATTCTTTGGATATTCTAACTCTACTTTCAATGCCTGCTTTCCTGCAAATTTCCTGACGTGACGTTTCTGAACAGCGTTGTAGTTCATGTGCCTGCTGCAGGTCTAATGAATCAGTTGATGTTCCAGCAATATGTTTTCTAACAGTGTGAAGCAATTGAGATCGCTTACGTTTGTTGGCGTTCTGGTGACTGATGTTTCTCTTCTATGTTTAATTAGTTTTTGTAGTACAATAGGCTGTCCTCTGGTTTTGCATTTTATGATATTACTTTTTGCTGTTTCTAGTTTTTTTTTCTAACAATGGATGTGAATAGGGGTTCTTCCTTTTGTGTTAGTGGTTGTGAAGGTGGCTTAGCAAGTAACTGTTGTACTGTGATGTCGCTTTTGAAGACAGGCGAGGTGGATGTACTTGTCGTATGTATAACTGACTTGGTAGGTGTAGATGTGGCAACAAAAACTGGCATGCTAGGGTGAGTAGTGTTATCCACCTCCAAATGAATAATGGTATCGCCTTTAATGTGAGCTGGCACATCAACCTCCAGTTGAACAATATCATCACTAATGTGGGCAGGCACATCAACCTCCTACTGTACAGAGCTATCCTGACTACAGCTAAATGACTGACTAGACATGGAGGGGTCAGAAAGAACATTACAGGGGATAGAGCAGCTTTTTGTTTTTAAAACACCAAAAGATGTCTTTGCAACACAATTGCACAGTTGACATTCACTTATAGTTAAATTATGGTTTTAGTCTTTCCAGATGTGCTGACTGTTTTCCGATAGTAACTTGGCTGTTTCAAGACACTTCTCATTATGCCTCCTTTTTGAATTTTGTATTCGTAAGTAACACTTCTTACAAAATATAGTCGAATGCTGTGTGGGTTTATCATCTGATACGTTAATTCCAAACACAAAGAACAGATCATTAACGTAATTTAGAACAGTTCAGCGCTTTCTGAATTGAACGTGTTGTTTTGGAAGTTAATGCTCTCGTGCCACAGGCTCTGCACAGTGCACTGGCACAATTCATATGATGCAAAACAGTATGTTCCATTTCGTTGTTATGTAGTATAGTTTACTTGTGTATGTATAAAGATAGAGGAATATTTGGGACTATCAAGTCTAACACCAGGATGTAGAATGTTTTATCTGTGAATGAAAGAAGATATACAAACAGTTACTTAGAATTCTTTGGCAGCCGTCGTGTGCACAGGATTGTCTACCAAAGAACACTAATGGAACAGTCCTTATCTCACACACAATTAAAAAAAAAATTCATATTATAAATACAAGATTAACAAGACTTGAAAGATAGAACAAAGTATGTAGAAGTAATCTATCTATAGATTTACATGTTTTCTGACGCTTATATATACGTAGCTAAATATCATTATAAATGAATGAAAATGCAAAAACAGATGGTGCTTTACAAAGTTATTTTGTTACAACCTTATTTAAGATTTGTGAGTATCAGGAATGCGTTTACAGTAATTTAAATGCTATAAAATCTGGTGACAATATGCTTGTTCTTGTAATGCCAAACTCACAAAACTGACTACCACACATTCTCAAGATATGAAACCCAAAAAAAAAAGTATGTGGAAATAATCTTTAGCTTCCCTTCGAGAAGTCTTTATAATTATAAACTCAAACGAATGGGCCGATTTTTAGATATTAAATTAATAAAAAGATTACTTATTTTATGAATTTCCTCAAATGATGACGCTGTTTTCAAAAGTCTGTAACTCCGTCAAAACTAATTTCAAACAAATAAAAATGCAATCAAAAATAGAACACAGAACAAAGTTATAGTACACAAAAGAATTTTAGCGCTGTGTTTATCCAGAACGAGTGTGTAATGATTTATATTTTACTGATTTTACTCACACATCAGCTGATTTTCCCCGCCAAAAACTTAAATAGTCTTTTACGGTGCACACAAAATTTTATACCCGGTGTCAGAATTCCGGTCACCGAAACTAAGAGCGCTCTGGTATAGGGCACAAACAGCCGTGTATAATGTAGTAGAGACAGCAGTATGCAGTCCTTTTCTTTGGGAGTGCTGCAGCTCTACAGCTCATTAAAGAAAGCTGCCACTGATGGGCGATAAATATGCCATGAACATGAAGGGAGAGGCTGGGGTGTTTTTACGGTCCCATCATATATATATATATATATATATATATATATATATATATATATATATATATATATATATATATATATATACCAGCACAGGATTATTCATTAGGCCTACTAGACACGGGCCCAGGGCCCCAGGCTTGCAGGGGCCCCGTGAAAAAGAGCAGCGGAGTCTTAACGCACAAAGCTCTACAGCAACGGCACGTGCACGATAGTTTGCTCGTGCGTGTAGGGTAACAGTACCTGTACAACAGTTAGTTTATTAGTCACTTCCACCTTCGCTTTTTTTCTTTTTTATTACATTTTCTTTGTAGGAACCCCACTAAACAAAATCTAAGGGGCTGTAACGAACAATTTGTTTTTTTTTTTTGTTTTTTATATTATTATTTATTAATAAAAACATTTATTTGAAATCCATTAGTTTTTTTCTAGTTATACCTTTTAGAAGATTGGAGAGGGGCCCCAAAATATCTTAATATACTAGGGCCTCCGGAGTTCTTAATCCGGCCCTGTATAAAGTACACGGGAATTGGTGATTCTTATATTCTTATTTCTAACTTCTGTGTACATATTATTTGTCCGGTCCTAATAAACACGTTATCATGTAATGGGATTTTGTTCAAAGTTGAAGTCACACTGCTGAGAAGAAGACGCTGGGCAATGAACTGGACACACATTTAGGAAACCTACTGATAGCTTTACAAGGCTGGCCTTGTTCTGGAATCCCAAATTCACAAGAAGCAGATGTAGACCGAAAACCACACGGAGACGAGAACTGGAGACAGAACTAACAGTGATGAGGACAACATGGAAATACCTGGAGCTGATGGCATGGGACTGGAACACTCGGCATAAATTTGTTGGAGGTCTATGCTCCTTGGAGGGTGATGATGATTATTTACGTCTAAATTAGGCAGCATACAAGCAAATCGGTGCCAACGAAGACGCATGATAACCTAGCTTCCTTTCTTTTATTAACTGACCAGTACTTTCCCCTGACGTCCCTTTTACCTTTAGTCTTCTAATTTCTCCTAACGTGTTCCCTGCTGTCGTTGGACTGATTAAAGGAAGCATACTCATCCACTCCTCCCAGACGGTGGAGAAAAACATCCCCTTTCCCACGCGAATTTTCTTAATGAGCGCTGATTAGTATCTCCGTCCTCACCGGTTGGCGACGGCCGACAGTCAACCGTTTAGGTTCACTGGACACTTGTCCCGGTTATATTCAGCACACCTTCCCTAATTGAGTGTCCCCACAACGTCAAGCTTCGCTTTAGTTCAGGTGAGAACGGGAGCCATTGTTCTTTCGTTTGTAGTTCGAAATAAAGACCTTTTTGCAATTTCTCATGATCTCGCGCCAATTACTTCCGGTGGTCGCTGTGTCGGCTTCCGTTTTTCGACGCAATTGAACGTTTTTCAATCCTCTTCGTTTGCCAGTGGATTATAGAAGCCACGTTGAAGCTGGTCAGAGGATTCTGAGCAGGATATCCCTTTTGACTTAGGGATGAGGGGTCAAAGAGGCTAAGAGGAATGGCGTCCGCCTCGAATTCTAAAGGTACCAGGTTCGATTCCCAGTAGAAGGAATATACTTTATGTTAATTTTTGTTTGTTTCAGAACCACTAGTCCTAATGATGTCATACTTCCGTCTGATCTACTGGGTAGTGAGATCGGATGCTTAGCCTTCTCGGATAACGAAAAAAAAATAGGAGGTCCCGTGTGCAAGTTGCGCACGTTAAAAATCACACGGCAGTTGGAAGTCGTAAAGAGTAGGCCCCTGCCCTGGCAACAATTTAAAAAATAGAAACCAACCCACCACAAAAATATTTATAGAATGTGTAATTCCTTTATACACTGGATTCTCGCCGGTGATACGGAGTTCGTGCACTGTGCTGATATCCTCCTTGTGTGATTTAAGGGATGAGATTGGAGCACTGATGGAGTTGTCCGTGTGCAGTGAAGATAGTCCTTAAAACCAAACCAAAATTAGGGATGAATTTGAGTCAGTACCCAGCCATGTTCCTAGGGGGCGTACTTTTTTCAGCTTGTCATGTGTGTCAGAGAAATGATAGGATTACTGCCGCTTATGATGTTGTACAAGGAGTTGGAAACTTCATCATGTAAAACAATTTCCTGCAGAAACCACTGCTGCAACAGCTTATGAATGCTTGGAGCAGGCTTCCTGCAAGAGGACCAGCTCCAGAATCGGTTCTGTGCTCCATAAAATGCGAACTAACGAAACTATCCCTTGAAGCATCAGCAGTAGAAAACATTGTGCCAATAGCTATACAATATTCTATCAAAACATTACAGAAATCGATGTTTTCATCGATGTTGTCGGCTTTGTCTTACCTGTTTTCTTTCCTCTAGCAGCATTGTCTTTGATCCACGATCACTAAGCATTAGCTCTTGGTGATTCCCTTTAGCAGTCTTGTCTTTGATGTTGAAGTAACAAGTAGAGATATGGTTCTCAACCTGACGATAAGGCAAGGCCTCAATACCCAGCCACTGCAGACTCACGTAGAACAGTCCCAACAACGATGTTTTGGCCATGTCTGCAGAATGGGAGAAGATCGGGAACCACGACAAGTATGGTAAACTAAGAGGCAGTGATCCAGACCTCCAGGACGACCCAGAGTCCGATAGGAGGACAACATTAGGCAATGTGTAAAAGACCTAGAATTAGATTGGAACCATGCCAGAAGGAAGACAGCCGCGAGGATAGTATGGCGCTCTCTCTACCAAACCTCTTCACCTCACGGTAGAAGAGGGATGACTAAGTAAGTAAGTAAGTAAGTCTTTGATCCACCATCTTTGAGCGTGAGCTCTTCGTGATTCTCATTAGCATTAAAAGCAAGACGTCTCTGATGTCTTTGGGCATTATGTACAGGAGATATTGACCTTATTCATTAACTCACACCGTAGTCTTCCCAGATGTTCTTCGCCTAATACTGCATCAGTTTCAAATTCTGATGGCTAGAGTTTGAACTTTGCAACACATTTAGGATTGCAGAAATTTCCAAGGGAAGCCATCATACAAATTTCTCCTGATAGCGGTTATTTCTGATTCTCAAAACTCTCCAATTGTAAGGAACCAGAGACACCACGGACATTATTTTATGTTATAGAGGCCAGTCAAGCATGCTTCTGTGATATTTAGCTAATCCGTGACCGTTTCTGCCAATTTTAATGGAAAAGTTTCAGCAGTAATTATGACCTCTCCAATTTCCAGCGGATAAATTCAGCCTTGTCGTCCCTCTTGCACCATCCAGGGAGAGAAAATCACAGATGAGCACGGGATCACAATTAGAGGGCTGAAGTTAGGAATTACCGTCGTCTTCTGTTTTCTGTATCCGTCCTGTAAAGACTGTCTTTTTTATTTTCGTAGAAGTATTCGAAAAGACAGTCCACAAAAAAGATTTTCAAGATCACTGGTTGTGAGTTGTTTTCTGTTGCCAATTACAGAAATCACTGTACTTTTACCCTTGTTAAAATTTCTAATACGCCTTCGTGTCGGGGAGTAAACAAGTTTTGTTTTTGATTCAAATAAATTATCAATAAATGCCGTTGCTAAAGTACATTTTCAAAGCTAAAAAACCCAATTAAATATATTAAATTTGTAATAAACGAAGCCACATATAGAGTAATATTAAGCAAAGCCAAATATAAAGTATCCCTAACTAAATCAATTATACGAGTTTTGAGCGAAAAACTGAACATCGGACACACAGATATGTGTCCAGTTGGGGATGACAAACAAACAGTAGAACATGTGTCCAGTTAGGGATGACAAACAAACAGTAGAACATGTGTCCAGTTAGGGATGACAAACAAACAAACAGTAGAACATGTGTCCAGTTAGGGATGACAAACAAACAGTAGAACATGTGTCCAGTTAGGGATGACAAACAATGAGCATGTGTCCAGTTAGGGATAACAAACAAGCAGTAGAACATGTGTCCAGTTAGGGATGACAAACAAACAGTAGAACATGTGTCCAGTTAGGGATGACAAACAAACAAACAGTAGAACATGTGTCCAGTTAGGGATGACAAACAAACAAACAGTAGAACAGGTGTCCAGTTAGGGATGACAAACAAACAAACAGTATACTGGCCACCACTGATAAAACTCAATTGATGTTTTTTTAGTGAAGAAGGTGAAGCGTGTTTTGGGACAGTCACTCACAGTAGCGTACACACCAAGTCATGGAATGGTGTAACGTCTGATGATATTTTAACCATGGTTTATTACAATTATAACATCACGTAGATCTAGACGAATACAGTTACATCGAAACATGAATCTTCATAATGCAGTTAACGTACGGCCCATACACATCCTGGCCTACAAAATCTCTACTCCTCACATCAGTGCACAAATACTGCATCTACGGCAGATATATAATAATCAAGGCCTACAAAATCTCTATACTTCACATCAGTGCACAAATACTGCATCTACGGCAGATATATAATAATCAAGGCCTACAAAATCTCTATACTTCACATCAGTGCACAAATACTGCATCTACGGCAGATATATAATAATCAAGGCCTACCAAATCTCTACTCCACATCAGTGCACAAAGACTGCATCTACGGCAGTTATATAATAATCAAGGCCTACAAAATCTCTATACTTCACATCAGTGCACAAATACTGCATCTACGGCAGATATATAATAATCAAGGCCTACAAAATCTCTATACTTCACATCAGTGCACAAATACTGCATCTACGGCAGATATATAATAATCAAGGCCTACAAAATCTCTATACTTCACATCAGTGCACAAATACTGCATCTACGGCAGATATATAATAATCAAGGCCTACCAAATCTCTATAGCCCTGCGCAGGCATACATTATCCAAAAAACACCTTAGGGCTGACCACCTCAGTCAAAAACCCTGCACACACTGAACCCACGGGAACACACCCCGTTCACACAGTCACGAGAATCTACTGTTCTCTTAACACTGCTCTCAAAAATCCCTGCGGACACTAGCCGCGAGAGCTATTCACACATCACTTAAAACCAGTACAGAAACAGTTCATTATGACCAGAGTTCACCTGCTATCTGACATACTGTCTTCCACGAAACTAAGAGGAGATATCTTTAAACAAATCCATACCAATCTGTAAGCAAGTACTCTAACCCAAAATTAACTCTACTCAACACGTATTTCCCAAGATCATTTCCCTTTCATCACATCTGCACTTATCAATGTGTCCTGTTAGGGATGACAAACAAACAAACAAACAAACAGTAGAACACGTACTTCATAACTGTTAGCTCCATGAAAGGAGCATGGTGGCAGCGTGGCCTTCTCCAACCCAGATGAGGGAGAGACTGTATGGTGACGACAGAAGCCTGAGACGGACTGTCAGCTGTATAAGAAAGATAGATGTGGTTATTTGAGAGCGAAGGACAAAGAAGAAGAAGACTGACTAAAGCTATCAGAGTAGCTATAATATATGTCACATAATTATTGGGTCGATCTCTTTTCCTCTCCGGCAGTGTTTAGTTACATATTTTTGTGTACTAAATCACTCGCAATTTCCGTGGTCGCCCATTTCTTTCTCTGCTATCAAGCAGATATTAGCTATTTTCTTATCAATTTTACACTCCATTCAGTGATAATTGATCATGTTTGCTTTGCGCTTCTCGGCTTTGCTAAGATTAAGACGCAGGTAAAACCAAGATAGGCCCGGCCAATTTTCGTATAATGACTGCGTGTCATATTTACCTCGGAGTGCCCCGTGATAAATTATCGACCTGTCGGCATGCACTCGGCGGAAACGAATGCCATAATCATTTCCTGAACACCTTGTTACAAAGACATTATTTTAGATGAAAGTAAGATTTTGCATTTGAGAAAACATTGCTGAGAGAGGATCGGATGTTCTCATTCCATATTTGAGAGACATGACCTTTACAGTAAGGTGCAGACATTTCCATGTGGAAATAATTTGAATTACCCCACAAAACACGCAAGTTGTGAAACGATTGGCGGGGGTTCGAAATAGAGGACCCTGCCTAAATCGTAACAAAGTAGACAAGTACAATACAACCTGACACTTTAGCTAGTTTAGAACACCGTGAACATCTACCTCGCGCCAAGAAGACAACCAGACCTTGCCAAAAAGTTAAGACTAAAATCAGCTTTCATTTATTGGACCGGACCCTTGTTTGAGCGTCTTGAGGACTTACAGCCCAGGAAAACTCTACTATTTTAACACGGAAAACCGGAATCTGAGGGACCTGAAACACAAGCCAAAGTGGGAACTTATTGCTAAAGTAACAATACCACAGACCAAGTGTAAGAAGCCTCTACAAGTGCCTTTATTTCTCCGAGCCAGCAGTCTGTGAGCCTAAAGATTGGCGTAAGTTGTACATTTTGAATTCTATATTTTTTCATTATTAACATGTGAACTAAAACGTATATATTGACATGTGAATATTAATATGTAAAAATTGCTAGTGGGTGTCTTAATCGATTGAGGCTGGCAACCTCATCATATAGAATGATGATTTTTATGAACTACCACTGCCAGGGCTGGTGACTGCTTTATTGCGAGTTCCTTATAAAGAACCAAGAGTTGAGGTAGTCCCAAGTTCCATATGGAGCAAGGAGGGAATGATGAAAGAAATGATGTACATACTTGTTATATTATTAACCTTTTCAACCAGTGTAAATGTAAAACTTATTCACTCTAAATGTAATGAAAATTTCAAACTTTTCAACCAGTGTAAATATAAAACAAATTATTCTAACTGTAATGAAAGTTTACGACCTTTTCAACCGACGTAAATGTAAACATATTCAAACTATATTGTTAACGTTTTCAACTAAAGTTAAATATAAAACTATTAATTTTAAATGTAAAGATAGTTTTTCGCCCACTAGGATTAATATTAATTCTCAGCGAGGGTAACTGTTCTGAGGTAGATGGGATGGTGGAACGAAAAGAGGAGGGCACATAAGTATGTGTCGGGAAACTCAATACTCAGAGAGTATTTGTTTCTCTTCTTTTGCCATACTAGTTGGTGGTACCAGTTGAGGGTACTATTTCTGGAACAAGTGAGGGTATAAGTTTCCTGATGTCGACGCTAGACACGATCATCAGACGGGTCTTGGCGACGCAGTACCAGCTTTGCAGTTACTCCCTGATTCTACATGGAACGTGCTGCAACTCTTAATCTTGACCAGGGACGCGAGCAACCCAGTCTCCTATCTGCGAAGAACTAAAACACCAGCAGGAGCAGAAACCCCAGCAGCTAAGTGTACAAATAAAAGCTGCCAAGTGAAACTTTTCCTTATATTAATATCCATTTACATCATATGATGATGGCCAATTTTTGTTACAGAATTATTCAATTTTTAATAACTGTTAAGACCAAATTGATTATTACATTTGTTACTTATATCTTTCCAAATTTAAAGTTGATTTAATTATTTTGAATGTGTTGTATCCGTATGTCTCAGACAATTTCTTAAATACACGTAAACAGAGCTTTACAATAATAATAAGAGGAATTCGCGGAATTAACTAAGCTGGGGGCTTGAACGAGCTAACGAATTTTAAGATAACCTTATCCTTCACAAATTTGAAGGCAGATACTACAGTTAACATGCTCAGCCAATGCAGGACTGTTCTCGCTTTTCTGAATATTTTTTGAACACTCCCTGGAGGTAGAAACATCATTATTCTTCTATCTACAACTCTGCCAAGAGTAATCTTGTGCGAAGGTAGACACCTTTGAAGACCCACATCAGTGTGGCGGGTACTGGAAAAGAGCCTACAGTAATCTGACAACTTATTGTAACCTTATAGCTGCTCTCTGATTTGCTAGCTAAACATGCATTATACCAACTGTCTATTTCTGCAACGTACCATTTTGTCCCCGCCTTCTTTTCTGTAAACACGGGCTAACGCAGTGTTTACCATCTTCGTTGACCTGTCAGTCATAACAGGAAACAAATCACGCTTTGTTTACCTCGTTCCACTCACGCGAGCTTATCTGTCAATCATATAATACTTGACAGACAGCACGTGAGAGAGAGACACATAACAGAGTTCTTTGAAGTTTGCTCATGGAAAATAAAAATCCCCAATACTCTTTGATCTGGTGACACTGGCATCCTACAAGGAAACCCGCTAATGAACAGAAAGTCTTTTGATGGCGGTCAAAGCCCCAGACGAGAAACTCTGGAAGACCGAAAAGAAATCTTTTTATCTTGAAACCCCTAGCTTCTGAATTTTTGGTCTCACACAGGAGCGCGAAATAACCCATTAGAGATCAAGGAAAATTTAATATATATTTACTACTGTTTCTATAACCCAACTTTCAGTCGTCACTCTGAATTTGAGAAGAATCTAGCGCGCAGCCTTAAACCATTTATTTTGGATTATTGGTTAAAAAGTGATTCGTAGAGATTTTTATTCTGGATTTTCTCGTAAGTAGTGCTAAGTGTTAGAAGTATTTTACAGTGATAGCATTTAAAGTTAAACACTTAAATACTTTAAACATACAGTAAATACTTCACTTAGATGTTTTTCTTGCTAGTAAGGCGTATTAAATAAAATAACGCGTAGCGATTTTCATAACCAGATATTCAAACTAAATTGTTAGACCACGTTCCCAACCGCTACCTAGCTGAGACGAGACGGTAATTTGTGTTTACAGTGTAGATGGTTAACCAGACCGAACTTAGAACGACTGACAGTGGAAGGACAGAATACGGGTTATATTTCATTTTTTTAATTATTGTTATTATAGCGTCTATTATTTTATTAAAATACAATACGACAAATTAACAGACACCGACAATTTACTAGATACTAAATGATAGGCAATAATTTGTACGTGGCGCATTGTGATAAGAAAATAATAAATAACACACTGTGCGTGTGACTGCCTGCCGCGAGAAGGGATGGGAGAGTCTTCATTGACTCAGTCCGACCCACCTCCGCGGCCAGCGGTGTCTGTGTGTAAGGCGTAGGGAAAAACACCGTGTATCTTTTTTAATTCGTCAGGATTTGACAGAGCGGAGGAGAGACTATCGTGTCCCCGTCTATACATATTTATATTTCCATATAGTGGTAGCATTTTCCCATAAAATGTTTCTTCTATTTTTAGCAGACCTGATCCAAGAGGACGTGCCAGCGGTTTTCTCTTTTTATTTTCCATTTCCATGGTTAAGAGTGTACAAGCAGAAGATACTGTATGACTATAAATTATCCTACTGGACTTACAAAACCCAGGATACTATTTTATCAGCCAACAGTGGCGTATACCTGAAACATTATTATTTTCTCCAACACCTGACAGTTGTAATCCAAGTGTAGTACTAAAATATACAGTGTACAGGACTGGCACTCTGACAAAGAGTCGGCCGATAGAAAATCCATCATCATCATTTGACATTTGTAACAACCGGATTTGTCCAATTTCTAGAAATGTTCCCCTCTCTTAAATGGTAAAACACCAAGGACCCTCACATATTAAATATTTGTAGAAAAACCCTATATCCAAATAGACGATCCAGCCGAGCCGGACACAAGACTCGTTTTCCTCGCCCGTCCTCAACACTGAAGAGTTGTCGCAACGAAATTATTCAGTTGTAGTTCCTGTATCTAGAATCACATTCCCCTGTGCACATATCAGAGGAACAGTGCTAGTTTTTTTTAAAACAGTAAGGACAACCCTTTAGGATTTATATTATTTCCAGGATTAATCGTGGACCTTAACTTATTCGGCGTTCACCTCATTAGTTAGTTTTTTTGGGATGAACTGGGGCCAATTTGTGTTCTTGACAGCTGGGGGTGATACACTAATCAACAGTACAATAGGGATTATGTTCATGGAATAAATGTACCAAGGGATACCACAGACCCAAGGGAAGAAATACAAAATAGGTAAGAGTGTGAGAGGTGGTCACATAAATGAGAGAGCGTGTGTTGACTTCATTGTTGCTGGAAATTATCTATTAATCTTTGGTGGTTTGATTTGATTCTGTTTACTTTACTTGGTCTTTTATTGTACCAATATTGTTATTCTTTCAACCTAGTGCTAACCTTCAACCTTTTGGTAAATATTTTCTTTGGGTTATTTTTCCTGTAGGTGAAGGCGTACCATTCTTCTTTATTTCCTCTATATGTAAATGCTTTTCTTGATATTCTTTGGGTAACTTGATGTTGTAAAACAGTTTAGTGATAATAAACAACAAGAAAACTTAACTTTGTGTGTTGGTCAGACCCATACCCATTTATCCTTAGTTTTTTCACGTTTGTGTGTCATTGTTGTCACTTATTGTTGTGTGTGCGTAGAGTAACCAGTTCTTATTTTAGATAAGGGAGGCAGAGACTGTCTTGTAACAAAGTACAGTTGTACGGATAGGCTGGATGAGAGAAACCTACTCACTCCAGGGACATATCTTTCCCTCAACGTACCACCTGTGAAATCTATTTCTATACATTCTCGTGTATCAGTCAACCTTTACTCTTTACTTAGACTGGGTCCAATAAACCAATTAACCTACCGTACGACAATCAGTTACTCCTGAGTTTCGGCCACTGTTGGACCACTGCTGCAGAGCGAAGGGGAGGCAAACCGTGACATATATCAAATTCCTGATTGGACCCTCCCTAAATCGTAACAAAGACCAATCAAGACATAAAAATAACTATGAAAACGCTTTGTATTTGAAAATAAATTTATAAAAATCGACACACATTGTCACAATGACTAGGATAGAATGAAAGTGTGCAAACTAGAAGTGAGTTGCTATATCGTTATAGATTACCTGACAACACGAACGTACATGACACACAAAACCAAATGATTTAACGCAGCTGTTCGTCCAGTATACATGAAATGTCATGTTCGTTTTTGTAAATGTAATGTCTGATGATGATCAAGAAGATGATAACGATAATGATAGTTATGATGATGGTTATGATGCTGCTGCTGCTGCTGCTGATGATGATGATGAACTGCGAAAGAAAATCTTGACAACATTCTTCTTGCATTTCTTCTCAACAAATTTTCATTTGCTCCAATAGTATGAAATACACTGTTTATTTCATAATAATACGTCTGTTTTTTGTAGGCCAAGACAAGGCCAGGTGGACTGAACTGAATATTACTGTCTGTTCTATTTATTGCAAAGCAGCAACATTGTGAGAAAGTCTCCGTAGTTTGAACCAACTATAAATTTATAAATATGTCATGCTACTTACAGTCCTCTCCATAATAATATGGAAAAAAATTGAAGATTCTTTTCGAATTTTCATTTAGCGATATTATCTGATCCTCGGTAGGTCACCGTCACTCTCACACGTTTAGGCTTGACCACATGGCATGTCACGTATCCTTTGATTGTGATCAGTACTCGAGTGGCCAGATAAAACAATAAGATTAAGTCCACATTTAGTCTGCCGTTTCATTGTTTTGATAGACTGGTTACTGATAGATAGGCAAATATTCTGCTTCAGCACAGCCGGCGAAGGCAATGAACTAGAGATATTGTCGATCGTAGAGTTAGATAACATGTGTATAATTTAGTAGACATGATTACATAAATCGCTCATCCTTAACTTTATCGTGATTTTACCAATCTAGGACACCAGATTTATTCAGTTAACTATTTCTGGCAAGTCTCGTAACAACCTCAAGCAAGATGTCTTGTTGTAATAAACAGATGGTCAGTTAAGAGATGTCATGACAGCGACGTGCAATATACGGCCCAACATTAAGGTTGTATGGATTATTGCAATCGTGGGGAAGATTTGTCAGATGTAATAATTAGGGCAAGGAATATGATATAAGGATTTCCAGCATGTCTTATAATAAGTAGTGCTATATCTTTCATTGTCATTTAGTAATTTTTAGAATGAGTGGTGGGGTAACATTTACAAAAAATGAGACTCTTTACCTTGCGGTTGGTTTGAAAATAGAAATTAAACTCAACTAAAATTATGATTGGGTTTCACCCAACAGAACTTCACAAGATGACATTTGTTCGTGGACAAAAATTAAATTTTTGAACCTAGCACGTTTTGAACATTTTCCCATTGCATTTCGTCTTCGCCTATGGAGAAATCACAGCCAGCCAGATAAGAAGTGGTATTAATGATTTCATTAGAAGACAGGCCAAAGAACTAGGAGTACCTATTAAAATTTAAAAAAGAGTAAACTACTTGTCGTCCTAAGATGAAAACAGCAATATTAACCACCATAAATTTCATTCTCACAAAACAGCTAGACGCCTTAGATTTTCATAATAACCTTCCCCTTTAATGCTACAACCGAAACCAGATGCAAGACGAAAGAAGAATACTGAATGAGGTGTCACGTCAGACGGGTATAAAATTACACAGGGAAAAAACAAAGATTATGAGTATACATGCTAAATGACCGCCAGCGGTACCCAAAGAGCACAGGCCTTCAACAAACAAACACATGCCAAGTCCTCCTGTCAGGTGCCATCATCTCAGGATCTGTCTAAGCCTTTCGTCTTTCTCATCATTTGTATTCTATTTCCAGTTCTCTTTCCCATGTGTTTTTCGGTCAAGCTGTACCTCTTTTACCCTGGGGATTCCAGAACGTGGGCTGCCTTATAATGCTACCAACAGGTTTTCTCAGTATGTGCCCATACCATTGCCAGCTTCTTATTCTCATTTTTTCATTCCACTGGCACGTGTCTGATTCTTGTAGTCAGTTCCATATTAATGATCCTGTTGTACCAATTCAATCCTTCTATTCTACGCAAGCACCAATTTATGAAAGTAACGTAACTTCTTGTATGTGGTTTTTATTGTTTTAAATGTGTGTCGCGTGCGATGAAGAAGTCCTCCTGGAAGGTCGTGGAAGGCAAAGGCAGAGAGAAAGGTAACAGGTCGTCACCCCATCTCATAAAGATGAGACGCAAAATAGTGAGATCTCGAACACTTTTCGCCTCTATGGCAATATATGTTGTGTGGACCACCTTTATCCTTACATTTTTGTCATATATTCTCACACTGTACACGCAGACGGTAGGCACGCAACAGCATTAAAATATGCAAAAATACCAGGCAGCCAACATGTACAACGCTTTCATGCAACATATAACACACGAGGTAATAAAAATTGTGCTCAATTGTTAATCCTACACACCGGGTGAATCACAAGAGGAAAGAATGCCGGCCCCGATTGAAGAAAGAATACGGTAACGTACTTACGTATTACTACAGAGCAGTGTTTCTAAAACTTGTTTGTGCCATGAAACCCTTTAACGGGCTGATTAAGGATATGTACCCCTTTGGTTTTCTGATGAAGGCTAAGGACTCCTTTGAATGTCCAAAGAAGAATATGGTCGTCTTTGCTTGTTTGATGAAGCCTATGGACTCCTTTGATTGTCTGATGAAGGCTGTTTACCCCTTTGATTGTCCGATAAAGACTATGGACCCCTTTGATTGTCTTTTAAATGATTTTACCCCGTTGATAGTCCGATGAAGGTTCTTGTTCACATTTGATTGTCTGATGAAGACTGTGAACCCCTTTGATTGTCCAATAAAGGATATGGACGTTTTTCATTGTTTGATGAAGGCTATGGGCCCCTTTGATTGTCTGATGAAGTCTATGAACCCCTTTGATTGTCTGATAAAGGCAATGGACCCATTTGATTGTCTGATAAATGCTACAACCCCTTTGATTGTCCATGCAGGTTCTTGTTTACTTTTGATTGTCTGATAAAGGCTGTGGACCCCTTTGATTGTTCAATGATGGCTAGGAGTTTCTTTTTCCTTTGAATGTCCGATAACTGTTTTTTCCTCTTTGGTTGTCCGATAAAGATTGCGTACGCTTTTGATTGTTTGATGAAAGCCATGGACTCCTTTAAAGGGTCGATGAAGGCTATAGACACCTGTGGTTTTCTGATGAAGACTATGGACCCCTTTAATTGTCCAATAAAGATTATGGACCCCTTTAATTGTCTAATAAAGACTATGGACCCCTTTAATTGTCCAATGAAGACTACGGACCCCTTTAATTGTCCAATAAAGGCTATGGACGTTTTTGCTTGTTTGATAACAACTTTACATGTTAGGTTTTATACACGGACCCCCAACAATCAATTCAAAAACCCCCAAGGAGGTCTGTGGACCACAATTTAAGAAACTCTGTCAACGAAACTGTATATCCACAGAACAATGCAGCGATAAGAGAAATAATGTACGCCATCAAAGCGTTTTGCACATTTTCAGACAGGCGGCTGACTTCTCTTTACCGTACTTGTCAAAATGTGTGTCGTAGTTTAGATTCCTGCACATATGGCCATCACTAATAACATCCTAGGAAAAACTCTACGCATATACAATTAGCCTCAAGCTGACTACTGCTTTCTTTGAAAATATTCAAGTAGATGTCTGAGAATGTACGAAGAAGAAGATTCCGGCAAAACCGCATAATGTTAGGCCATTCTAATTTTGGAACGACTGGTTCTTTCACATATTGGCCTTATTTTCTATCGATTTAAAATTGGGGGGAAAGCTACGTGGAAACAACGCATCAGCGCGATTTCTGTTGATAAATAGTAAAATTGAATAATATAACTTTAATAACATTAAAACAAGAAAAGAAACACACATTGAATGACAAATGAATGAAAAATAATAATAACCATGCACATGCATCATGTTTATACAGATTTAAAAGTATTATCAAAACTCACCTGCCATTGACCACAAGCCTAGTTGATGCTGTGAGTAGTTTCTGGACTCGGTTGTCGTCTGCTGTTTTGTGTCCAAGCAGGACTGTGGAGTTGGAGTCATTGAGTCTGTTATTTTTAGTGGATTCGAAGTCGGTAAAAAAATTGTCCCGACTCCGAATTTTACGTGATTTAAGTCAACGCAGATGCACCATTGATGCATGCAAGGGGAAAAAATGGGGGGAGTTCGCTTAAAAAAGTGAAATAACATTTTAAAGTAGTAGAAATCCTAGAACCACTTTTATGTTAAAGTACATACATTTTTACATAATATAGGAAAATTTCAGTTGCTTCTGATCATAAATAAAGTTTTTATCACAATTGGAGATTTGTTGTCACATTTAGAAAAAGCACTCAAGAAATGGGAGCCGCGGTAGCATAGTGGTTAGTGCACTGGCTTCCTAGCTCAGTGGTCTATGGTCGATCCCCAGATGAGGTGAGATTTTTTTAGGCCGCAAACGGCTCCTGGGTCGACCCAGCCCCAACTGGGTACCAGAGCAACTTCTGGGAAGGTTAAGGCGGCCGGCGTGATGCTGACCACATCACCCCTAGTGTGCCGATGGTCAAGAAAATATGGGCCTAACACCATATTCCCAATATGCCTCAATGGGCGTAGTAACGGGATCCTTTCCTTTACAGAAGACATGAAAATAAACTATATACACTGTCAATCTTCCTGTCATTGTTAAAATGAGACTATTTTACCTCGGGGTGTTTGGCAAAGCAGTCATTTGTGTGCAGGTGTGGATGATTTGTTATTTTGTATTACTGTATGAATGAGTGAATAGTTTAAAATGTAGTCTACGAAAGCCACGTATTCATTTATTCACACACATACCATATTAATACATACAACTCCATATAAGTGTATAATTTTATGCCATATCAGTAGTTAAAAAAAAACTGTAGTCGGAGTAGGACAATTGTGTGACCGTGTCCAAGGCGTCATCAGGGCGTCATCAAGGCGTCATCAAGGCGTCATCAAGGCGTCATCAAGGCGTCACCAATGGTGTAGTTTCCCCATTCATCATGAGGTAATTATATCAGCTTCATTGTCTTGATATGTGAAATGTTATCAGCGAGAAGAGAATTTCTTTACTGCTTTTATATCCAGCGCTGTTGATTCCTTTATCCTAACTGGAACACATTGATATTGGGTTTCATTGGTCAATCATATTTTACAAATTCATATTTTTTTAAATAGTTATAGTAGTCTAATTTTTGTAACCTATTATAAATGTAACAAAGCTGCTCTGGGAGCTCGGCAAATTGTAACAACCGGTTCCGGGAACCGGGCTAACTGAGTGACGTCACAGACCAAGTCCACATATTAGCTACGTCATATGCCTTACTCACGACATTAGTTTTTCTTCTCTGTCGTTTTTATTTGTGTAAAAGGTTAATCTCTACAAGGAGTAACTGTTAAGAAGCCATGACCTCATGTCTCTATCTCTTTGTCTGGCTGTCTCTATGTCTGTCTGTCTCTCTCTCTCGACCTCTCAAAGATGAGAGAAAGAAAGGGCAGAATGTTAGATGGGCCTGCGTGCCCAATTATTAACACTTTGAAAATAAAGTTCGTTCGTCCGTTCTCTCTCTCTCTCTCTCTCTCTCTCTCTCTCTCTCTCTCTCTCTCTCTCTCTCTCTCTCTCTCTCTCTCTCTCTCTCTCTCTCTCTGTATCTTTCTCTTCCATGACATTTTGTTGGATGTGTTTCTTAATACACTCGTACGCAGTGCGTCCATTTCAACAATTAATCAAGTGCATGGACTGTTGGTTATATCAGGCGTCTTTCTTGTATGCCTAGTGTAAAATATATATTTCCTTGATGTGCAGTGATGTCTGTATGGTTCTGTATTTGTTCTCAAAGATAGTGCTTTGTTACTTCCGTTAGTGTTATTGGTAACAGTATATGATTAATGTAAGCCTTCGTCACGAAATTATTAATTTCCCCCTATGTTCATGTCTTCTATTAAATTATGATTTTTGGTTTTATGATAATTTTCATAGGTTGTGTAGGTTTTGTGGGGGGGTTTCTCTCTCATTTCGCATGTCTTGCAAAATGACTAACATGGGGCTGGCAAACTCATCAAGTAAAACGAAATGCTACAGAAATCCCTTCTGCTAGAGCGTGTTAATGCTTGGTGCAAGGGTCTTGGAAAGGGACCAATTACAGAAGTGGTTCCGTCCACCATGGGAAGCGCCAAGAATGATAACGATGGCTTGTGGGGGTTATGGTGCCAATAAAATTGTCTACATCATTTCTTTGTGTGTGTGTGCAATATTTGCAGTAGCATTATTTTATGTTTTAATGTGTTGGTCACACTTGCATTCCCGTGGGAGGGGGTTCACTTCTTTACATTCATCACATTTCTTCTTCTTCAAGTACCTTGCCTGGTGGCGTAGGCGATCATGGTTCTCTACAACTTCTTGTCTCCAGTATTATTTATAAATGTTGTTGTTGACTGCCCAGTATCTGCTCTCTTTGCTTTCTTCTATCTCTTATTTCTTCATTCTTTCCTTTTGTCACAGTATATTCCAGTTTTCTTCTTCTCATAGTGTGTCCAAATAAAGTGGATTGCTTCCTTCTAACAATTAGAAACAGTTTTCTTTTGCGTATTGGCTTTTTTTCAGGACATCCTCTTACTCTTTTTAGCTGTCCATGGTATTTTTAACATTCTTCTGTAAAACCACATCTCTGTGGCCTCCAGCGCTTTTCCTACATATTTACTAATTGTCCATGAGTCACTACCGATTGTCAGAACTGGTTGTATATAACACTGAAGAACTCTCTTTCATACTTCCATTAACAAAGAATTGTTGCCTAAAATACTTGTCATTTTATAGGATGCTGTCTTTGCCGGGGCTACTCTAATCTTTACCTCTCAGATGTATCTTCCATCCGATCTTATTAACGTGCTTCTGTATTTTAATCTATTGACCTGCTTTAACTGTTCTATTTACTTGTACAGTGCATTCTGGGTAAATCGTTGTCTTCGACGAGATTACCAAAACGTCTGTCTCTTTGTTATAAGGGCTAAGACCTATGGGTTCCTCTTTCTCAAATATTATCGGTTCCAGGTTTTTTTTCGATACTGAGGTCTTGTTTGGAGTTTTGCTTGTCATTAACCCATTTCCAGGTAAATAACCTGTTTTTTTTTTCTTTCCTGCTGGCGAGACGCTCACAGTTCGCCTAAACATAAGTCCGACGGTTATACTATGGTGCATGTCTAAAATTAAAATGGATGGGTTTGAAAAAGAATCGAAAAAAAGGTGATTCGTCTTACGAGGACAAAAGACAAAGAAAATAGTCTACGTTACGGCCACAAGGCCTTCGTCCGTAACGTAGACTACGAGGGGCGTTCAGAAAGTAATGCACCACATCGTTTTTCTCAGGAGATGTTTATTCAAAAAGCATGAAATTTATACACAATATACATGGATATGTCATGTAAACATCGGTATTATTCAACATAATCCCCATCAACTTGTACGGCTTTATGCCAGCGCGAAACAAGTGCATGTATTCCTAGCCCGTACCAGATTTTGTCTTGATCGTGTAGCCATTTCTTCGCTGCACGAATCACTCCTTCATCATCTTCAAACCTTGTCCCACGGAGTGCATCTTTAGGTGGACCAAGTAGATGACAATCAGAGGGTGCCAAATCGGGACTATAGGGTGGATGGGGTAGTACAGTCCAACCCAATTTGGTGATTGCTTCCCATGTTGCCAGACTTGTGTGAGGTCGCGCATCGTCGTGAAGGAGAAGCGGATCTGCTGGATTCTTGTGCGGCCGAACTCTGCGAAAACGTTGAGTTTTTTCAATGTCTTAATGTAAGCTTGCGAATTGATTGTCTCTCTTCTTGGCATAACGTCCACAAGAATCACACCTTCAATGTCCCAAAAGACAGTGATTATGACCTTTCCAGCTGAAGGAATTGTCTTGAATTTCTTTCTTCGTGGTCATTGTGGATGATGTCCCTCCATTGACTGTCTTTTTGTCTCAGGTTCAAAATGATGTGCCCAGGTTTCGTCACCTGTAACGATCTTAGCCAAAAAGTTCTCTCCATCAGCATTGAAATGCTCCAACAATTCAGAAGAAATTGCTTTCCTTTGCAATCGGTGGTCATTTGTGAGACTTCGAGGAATCCATCTTGCGCAAACCTTAGAAAATCCGAGAGTTTTTATAACTACATTTGCACTACCAATGCTGACTGACAGCTGTAAGTCCAATTGTTGAATAGTGATTCGCCTGTAGGTAAGAATAATGCCCTCAGCGCATTTCAACATTTCTGCGTTGGTGGCTGTGGCAGGACGTCTACAGCGCGGCCGATCAAGCAGCTCCGTATCTCCACTTCCTGATTCTTTGATTCTCTGAACCCAGCAACTGACTGTACTCCTGTCGACTGCAGAACTTCCATACACATCACATTGACGCTTGTGAATGTTCACAACAGTTTCCTTCTCTGCAACGAGAAATTCTATCACAATTCGCTGCTTATAACGCAAGTTGCTAACACGCTCCATTTCAACGGTTTAGGGCAGCCGTATTATTTGGCCAGTTGCGATGCAATTTGGTGCACACAATTGGCACATGCCATATTTGAAGTGTGCAAAATTTCATGCTTCTATCTTCATTATTAGCTGAGAAAAACGATGTGGTGCATTACTTTCTGAACGCCCCTCGTATTTTCTTTGTCTTTTGTCCTCGTAAGACGAATCACCTTTTTTCGATTTTTTGTCAAACCCATCCATTGTATTCCACGTCTTACCGCAATTCCCCTCCACTTCCTGGATGTCTAAAATTAAAAAGACTGTTTTTTTTTTTTAAATAAAATTTTGTATCGTATTGGCGAGTCGTCCCATTCAACCTAGCTGGTTATATTAGGGCGCATATCCAAACATAAAAGACCTCCAGGTCTGATAACTTATTTACAGCCATAGAATTCTGGTATAAATGTGGGACCACGTTTTCAATGCTATAGCTTTTACACAGCTACGACAAATAACGCGTCGCAAGAATGGAGGGCTGGTTATTATTACATGACGATCTCGAAATCGCGGCTTTTTTCTTTGATTTTCTTGTGACTTAGCTCCGCCTCCAGACGAGCAGGGAATAATGTTTCAAAAGTCAATGGCAGATTTCCACGCCCACAGCGTAACTTATTAACAACAACATCAACAACAACCCATCACTAATATTATCAAAAATTGTGTAGACGGATTTGCTGCTGGTCGATGTTGCTGCAGCTGTCGTATTTGCGACCATTATCGTTATTATTGTCTTAAATAACAAAATATATATATATTTTTCGAAACTGCAGCAGCTGGCATTTTTGAGGGCAGAAAAAAAATTGCAATAACAAACATAATATTAATAAGAAACCAACAGTACGGTTTTTAAAGTGAGGCGTAAAATGTCAGCAATCTGTTTTATAACGCTCTGAGACATGGAGAGCAACAAAAACAACAACCAAAAAGCTACAGACTTTTATAAACGGGTGCTTGCGTAGAATAGAAGGACTGAAATGGTATGACAAAGTCACAAATGTGGAATTGATGACAAGAACCAGACAAGTGCCAGTGGAACAAGAGTTGAGAAGAAGACGCTAGCAATGGATAGGACACACATTGAGGAGACCTGTTGATAGCATTGCAAGGCAGTCCGTGTTCTGGATTCCACAGGTAAAGAGAGGCAGAGGTAGACCAAAAAATACCTGGAGAAGAGAACTGGAAACAGGTGAAAATGATGAGGAAAACATGGAAAGAACTTGAGCGGATGGCACAGGACAGGAAGACTTGGCATGTGTTTGTTGAAGGCCTATGCTCCTTGGGGAGCTAAAGGGTATTGATTGATGATGAGTTTGCAAGCCCCATGCACAACCTCGCATTAGTTGCCTTCTACGACATGCCTGAGGGAACAGCAATGCTTTTCTTTCTTTATCTTATTTAAAAGAAACCCCGGGAATTACCCGGGACAAAGTGCAACTCACTTACTTACTTACTTACTTAGTCGTTCCTCTTCTACCGTGAGGTGTAGAGATTTGTAAGAGAGCGCGTCATGCGTCATACTATTCTATCGGCTGTTTTCCTCCTGGCTTGGTTCCACTCTAGTCCTCGGTCCTTCAAAGACTGTCTAATGTTGTCCTCCCAGCGGACTTTGGGTCGTCCTGGAGGTCTGGTTCTCTGGCTCTTAGTTTCCCATGTTTGTCGTGGTAGCCGATCTTCTCCCATTCTGCAGACATGGCCAAACCATCTCAGTTGGGACTGTTCTACTTGGGTCTGTATCGTCTGGTTGCGGACCATGTCTCTTCTTGTTACTTCAACCACCTTCCTCAGATACCTCATTTCTGAGGTTTCCTCATTTCTGCAATTTACCATTTAAAAATAATCTGTCAACTCAAGTTTAGTGAGTATAAATATTGAGCCCTAAAAAGGACCATTAGTATCTATGTCAGCACAAGTCCAATGTTGATAAATACTCAGCCCTGAAAAGGACCATATAAAGATAGTGTTGACAAATACTCAGCCCTGAAAGTGACCATTAGTATCTACATCAGCACAAGTCCAATGTTGATAAATACTCAGCCCTGAAAAGGACCATGAGAATATATCAACCAGCATGAGGAAGCCCTGAAAAAGGCTAGTCCTCAAAAGCACTGCTAGCAATTGCAACTTTGATAAATACTAAACCCAGAAAATGACTACTAGTGTAGCCCTGACAAGAGCTAATCCTTAAAAAAAAAGAGCTACTGGGTGTGTATTATCCGATAAGGCTTTTTCTTGAGTCTTAAACCATATTACGTTATATGGCTTTTCTGCCTCGAATTCTAAAGGTACCGTGTTCGATTCCTTGTAGAGGGGATATAATTAATGGAAATTTTTTTTTTTAGACCCAGTGGTCCTAATGATGTCATACTCCCCCTGTCTCCTGGTTAGTGAGATCGGATGCCTTGCCTTCTCGGATAAAGGGCGAAAAAAAATGAATAAGTGGCTCCTTGTGCAAATTGCGCAAGTTAAAAATCCCACGGCAGTTGAAAATCGTAAAGAGTTGGCCATACGGCAGCTACCCTGGCAAAATTTTTAAAAATTAGAAACCTACCCACCACAAAAGAAATGTATAGAACGTGTACTTCCTATATACATTGCGATTCTCACTGGTGCTACTGAATTCATGCAGTGTGCTGAGATCCTCCTTGTGTGATCTAAGGGAGGATATCGGAGCACTGATGGATGTCGCGAAATTGGTTTCAAGTCATTGCAAACGGGTTCAGTTAGATTTATAAACCCATCAACGATCGATTGACCGCTTTCAAAATGGCGGCGTATCACCGAAATGTGTATCAGACAGGAAATCGCCAAGGATAAATAAAAGCAGAAGGGAATCAGTATGAAAAGGATTTTACATTTCAGTACAGGGAAGGATTGTGTATAACTGCATATAAGAAGGAACGGTAGGAAGTTCTCATTTACGGAGATATATGCGTATTTCGGCTGCCCACAGTTACGCTAAAAGCGTGTAACCCACTTCTGTTCTAAATATTAAAATCAATAAATAACAGTTTGGGAATTTACATGGATAGGAAGATAGAGTTTTATCAGCTGTATAAAACGAGATAAGATGGAACAATATGGATATTATATATGCCGAGAATGAGAAAGGCAAAATTTCAGTCGACGCACAGATCTGCTGAAATCACTGTTCGGGAAGGATTTTTCAGAATAGGTTTAAGCTGTGACGTCGGTACCCTCCGATACGTCCGCGCTATCGTATATAAAGCGTAGCGGTAAACTGAGACACAGACAACGAAAGAGGTTTGAGACAGACTGGAAGCAGAGTTTCGCCACTACCCATGAATTGTGAGCGGATCGCCAGAAACATTTTTAAGTCCAGTATCTGAAGTCTGAGGGTAAGCGAAATTATGATAACTACCGTGTATAATATTTGTTATTTCAGGTTCATATAGAATTCACAAAATATGCCTGTATAATAGTCATTGATATAATGTATTGTATTTTTAATATGATCTAAACATGTGCATTGTGGATGATTGTTGCTTGTACAAAAATTAATCACAAATAGCCCCACAGCCTAATGAAGATATATTTATCATATTGCTTTATCGCTTACGAAGATAAAGGCAGTCCCATGGCAGAGATTGTCATAGGGAAATGAAGTGTTAGAAACTTCATCATGGAAGATCCCAGTTTACGAGGTTAAGGTGACTAGTCCCCTTCCTCGCTGCCTTTGCCTTCCCTAGTTCGAGCGCACAACTTTGTACCCATTTACAGCTGGTAAACTGGAGTGTTCTACAGCCAGTTTCAGTAGAAAGCAACCTGATCACGTGGTCACTCACTTTATTTATTTTATGTATTAATTTTGGGTAGTTGCTAAGATAGCATCAGTATTTGAATTTGTACTTGATATGATTTAGAAGGATCAAGTTATAGATCAGAAAAGGATGTATAGGAGCAGAGTAAACCAGATGATGTTTATTACGGATATATTAATATTAATTCTGTATCATTGAAATGATGTTACTTGCTATGACTGTATAACTTTGACACCTGATGACTGACTAGTCTGACTTATGTGCTAGTCAGTTACACTTAATTGAAATGTTAATATTAATGCTATATCACTGAAATGATGTCCTTACTTACTATGATTGTATAACGGTGACATCTGATGACTGACTGGTCTGACATCTGTGCTAGTCAGCTACAAGTCTAGCCAGATACTAGCCAAGGCTGATATGTTGCAGGTTCTATGAAATAACTCAAACCAGACTGTCCAGTATCAGAAGCCTGTGTCGTTCATCAGAGGCAATCCCACAAAAGTGCAGGACCCCAAAGAGTGAACTTCAACTGGTCATTGGCATCCCTACTGTTGGGCCTACCAAGTCTGATATCAGCAAAGGACAGTTCAGTTTCAGCATTGTCAAGTTGAAAGATAAGTGTCCTGTTTGACACTGACCACCTATACATGTGAAACAGCCAATAGTTGAAAACAATAAGTAACCATACAGAAACTCAGTCAACTGATGACAGTTATCCTTAAATTCAAAGGACTAATAACAGTGATTTCAGTAACTTTATTATTTTAGATCTTGAAGTCTAAACAGACAATAATAGTAATTGTGTGAATACTTTTATATATATATATATATATGTGTATGCTCTTTTCCAACTAGTAGAAATAGAATATTAGTGTAATTATTAAACTATTTTAACTGTACCTGAGGATTTATTCACTTCTTCCATTTTGTGGGTTCAGTGAATGTACATTTTACTTATCCCCTAGAATATAAGTAATCATAAGATAGTCACAGGGAGGAGACACCTTAAATCCTGGTACTACTTCTTACCAACTGGGCCAGGGTTTTCACAGTCTGACTATTGTTATGATAACAATACACCAGTGCTTATTTCTAAGACTGGGGTATTACTTGTAAGGTCAGAACTCTTTACTGGCATACTCTTACATAAATAAATAATTTTAAATAACCTCCCGCTACAGTGGGGGCTCGTCTGCGGGATATATCTTTGATATTCCTGAGCCAACTTTCTATTTCTGCTGTGTAGAAAATTTTGTTTTGCAAATTTTTTGGAAAGAGTAACATAATAGGAAATAATTATATTTTTAGGAGTACCATTGAGTACAGATAAAGAAAGCTGTTTCATATATGGTGAAGTCAGTTTAATTAACTTTAATTTTAACTAAGTTAATTATATTGTAGTAAATTAGTTTGAGTAAGATCACTTGCCCTACTAGACTACAGATACATCATGGCTGACTTGGTCAAATTTAGGTCTGCTACACTGCAGGTGGGAAAAGAGCTTGGCATGGATGGTGACGCTCTGATCCGGTATGTCACGACGGAATGTGAAAAGTACACCGAGAGAGAAGCAAAGCAATTAGAAGCAGAGAGAGAAACAAAGAAATTAGAAGCAGAGAGAGAAGCCAAGAAATTAGAAGCAGAGAGAGAGAAGCCAAGAAATTAGAATTAGAAGCAGAGAGAGAAGCCAAGAAATTAGAAGCAGAGAGAGAAGCCAAGAAATTAGAATTAGAAGCAGAGAGAGAAGCCAAGAAATTAGAAGCGGAGAGAGAAGCCAAGAAATTAGAAGCTGAGAGAGAAGAAAGGAGGTTACAAGCAGAGAGAGACCATGAGCTGAAAATGAGACAGCTTGATCTTGAACTTCAGGCTGGGACTATCACCCATGGTAATAGCTCACCTCATTCTGCGAATAGCTCTTTTCAGAACACAGCAAATGGGGCCATGAACTTCCACCTAGATCCATTTGTTAAAAAGGAGGACGCAATTGAGTCGTACCTGGATAGGTATGAAAGGCTAGCCTCTACATATGGACTGGAAAAGAAAAAATGGAGTCTAAAGTTATCCCAGGGATTGAGAGGTATTGCATATGATGTGTTTCTGAAACTCCCCAAAGAAGATCAGGAAAATTATGAAATACTAAAGCAAGCCTTACTGATCCGGTATGAAAAGAACTCTGAGGCATATAGGAAGAAATTTAGAACTTCTAAACCTCTACCTGGAGAAACATATAACCAGTTCTCAGCTAGGCTAGAAACGTATTTGTTGAAATGGAGTAGTTTAGGTAAGTATCAGAAAACCTACGAGGATCTGAAAGAAATGGTTATGTTAGAGCAAGTGAAAGATTCCATGTCTCAAGAAATGAGGAAATTCCTTATGGAACAAGGAGCAGAGAAGCTGGAAGACATTTTGAAATGTGCAGAGAGATACCAAGCAGCTCAAGCTGAATTGGTAGGAACAAAAAGGAAGCAGGTAGAAGGATATAAGCCACCACCGCAGAATACCGATTTTGACCAGATGGATCAACCATACAGATACAAGCAAAGATTTGATAATAAGGACAAGAACCCTCAGACTCAGGAAAAGAAACCCTACAAACAGGGAGATAAGTGGTGCACATTTTGTAAGATGAGCAACCACAACACTGGTGAATGTGGGAGGAAAAAACCTCTTCATCATGCTGCATGCTTACAGGTGAGGACTTCTGATAGGAAGGAACTGACGGTGATTCAGAATAGCCTCCATCACCCACCTACCCAGGAGATAGTGACTGTGAATGGCAAACAAGTCACAGGAATGTATGACACAGGTTTGTCCTATGACGCAGTCGTGTGTGCATCTCTGGTGTGCCCTGAACAAATCACCACAGAAACAGTAGACATTCAAGGGCCACTAAAAGGAACATCACCCCTCACTTTACCCATAGCAAAGATTCATGTCAGTTGTCGCTATGTGGAAGGGGAGATAAATGCAGCTGTGATAGATGATCCCTTTTACCCCCTAATGTTGGGGCGTAAATATGTTTTCTTGGGAGACCCTGTAAAACCTATGGTTATGGCAGAAATCCAGACCAGGTCTGACTCCAGCAACATAGAGAGGGACACCAAATTAACATTTCATTCGACTGAAATGAAACGGGCTCAAGAAGCAGACAGCACGTTGAAGCCTTGTTTTGGCAAATTATCAAAAACACATAGAGCTCCAAGGAAAGGACATTTCTATATGGAACATGGACTCTTGCACAGGAAAGCTGGCAGAGGGACGAAAAGTCATGGTCAAATTGTTGTACCATCCACCTATAGGAATAAGGTTATAGGCTGGGGACACATATCAACTTTGAGTGAACACCTGGGTAATGGTGCCACAAAACAAAGAATAGCCACCCAGTTCTACTGGCCAGGTATTACGGAAGACATAAATCAGTATGTAAATTCCTGTCCAGAGTGCACCTATGTAGATTCAGAAAGTCGACGGAAGAGTCTTCATCAAAAATCTACAAGCAAACCAGCAATCAGAGGTACTTCCGAGATTTGCACGGGAGGGGAAAGGAAACATCCCACACAGATTCAATTGCAGTCTGAACCCCATGCGCTGGAAAAAAGGAACAAATCACGTAGCGAAAATCAAACACCTACGGATTTGCGAGGGAAAACCACATCCAACTATCAACGAAAAGAGGGCGGTAAACTTCATGGGAAACCTACCGACCCCGTTTCACCAGCAGTAAGAGCCTGGATGAAAAGCCGAACTGGAAGGAGAGAGATAGTAAAGGATGAATATATTATTGGAAAACAGAATGTGGGCGCAGATTTTCTAAGTCGCCATCCCACAGAGCTTGAGGAGGATAGAAGGAAGGAAAACTAACCTCGGAATGGTCGATTTGCAATTGTCTTGTACCCAATAGTTAAGCTAGATATCATCCAGCTTAAAATATGGGGGAGCTATGTCGCGAAATTGGTTTCAAGTCATTGCAAACGGGTTCAGTTAGATTTATAAACCCATCAACGATCGATTGACCGCTTTCAAAATGGCGGCGTATCACCGAAATGTGTATCAGACAGGAAATCGCCAAGGATAAATAAAAGCAGAAGGGAATCAGTATGAAAAGGATTTTACATTTCAGTACAGGGAAGGATTGTGTATAACTGCATATAAGAAGGAACGGTAGGAAGTTCTCATTTACGGAGATATATGCGTATTTCGGCTGCCCACAGTTACGCTAAAAGCGTGTAACCCACTTCTGTTCTAAATATTAAAATCAATAAATAACAGTTTGGGAATTTACATGGATAGGAAGATAGAGTTTTATCAGCTGTATAAAACGAGATAAGATGGAACAATATGGATATTATATATGCCGAGAATGAGAAAGGCAAAATTTCAGTCGACGCACAGATCGGCTGAAATCACTGTTCGGGAAGGATTTTTCAGGCTAGGTTTAAGCTGTGACGTCGGTACCCTCCGATACGTCCGCGCTATCGTATATAAAGCGTAGCGGTAAACTGAGACACAGACAACGAAAGAGGTTTGAGACAGACTGGAGGCAGAGTTTCGCCACTACCCATGAATTGTGAGCGGATCGCCAGAAACATTTTTAAGTCCAGTATCTGAAGTCTGAGGGTAAGCGAAATTATGATAACTACCGTGTATAATATTTGTTATTTCAGGTTCATATAGAATTCACAAAATATGCCTGTATAATAGTCATTGATATAATGTATTGTATTTTTAATATGATCTAAACATGTGCATTGTGGATGATTGTTGCTTGTACAAAAATTAATCACAAATAGCCCCACAGCCTAATGAAGATATATTTATCATATTGCTTTATCGCTTACGAAGATAAAGGCAGTCCCATGGCAGAGATTGTCATAGGGAAATGAAGTGTTAGAAACTTCATCATGGAAGATCCCAGTTTACGAGGTTAAGGTGACCGTCCCCTTCCTCGCTGCCTTTGCCTTCCCTAGTTCGAGCGCACAACTTTGTACCCATTTACAGCTGGTAAACTGGAGTGTTCTACAGCCAGTTTCAGTAGAAAGCAACCTGATCACGTGGTCACTCACTTTATTTATTTTATGTATTAATTTTGGGTAGTTGCTAAGATAGCATCAGTATTTGAATTTGTACTTGATATGATTTAGAAGGATCAAGTTATAGATCAGAAAAAGATGTATAGGAGCAGAGTAAACCAGATGATGTTTATTACGGATATATTAATATTAATTCTGTATCATTGAAATGGTGTTACTTGCTATGACTGTATAACTTTGACACCTGATGACTGACTAGTCTGACTTATGTGCTAGTCAGTTACACTTAATTGAAATGTTAATATTAATGCTGTATCACTGAAATGATGTCCTTACTTACTATGATTGTGTAACGGTGACATCTGATGACTGACTGGTCTGACATCTGTGCTAGTCAGCTACAAGTCTAGCCAGATACTAGCCAAGGCTGATATGTTGCAGGTTCTATGAAATAACTCAAACCAGACTGTCCAGTATCAGAAGCCTGTGTCGTTCATCAGAGGCAATCCCACAAAAGTGCAGGACCCCAAAGAGTGAACTTCAACTGGTCATTGGCATCCCTACTGTTGGGCCTACTAAGTCTGATATCAGCAAAGGACAGTTCAGTTTCAGCATTGTCAAGTTGAAAGATAAGTGTCCTGTTTGACACTGACCACCTATACATGTGAAACAGCCAATAGTTGAAAACAATAAGTAACCATACAGAAACTCAGTCAACTGATGACAGTTATCCTTAAATTCAAAGGACTAATAACAGTGATTTCAGTAACTTTATTATTTTAGATCTTGAAGTCTAAACAGACAATAATAGTAATTGTGTGAATACTTTTATATATATATATATGTGTATGCTCTTTTCCAACTAGTAGAAATAGAATATTAGTGTAATTATTAAACTATTTTAACTGTACCTGACGATTTTTTCACTTCTTCCATTTTGTGGGTTCAGTGAATGTACATTTTACTTATCCCCTAGAATATAAGTAATCATAAGATAGTCACAGGGAGGAGACACCTTTAATCCTGGTACTACTTCTTACCAACTGGGCCAGGGTTTTCACAGTCTGACTATTGTTATGATAACAATACACCAGTGCTTATTTCTAAGACTGGGGTATTACTTGTAAGGTCAGAACTCTTTACTGGCATACTCTTACATAATAAATAATTTTAAATAACCTCCCGCTACAATGGAGTTGTCCGTGTGCAATGAAGATAGTCCATAAAACCAAACCAAATCAAAGAGTTTATAGAACATAAGCATAACCAGCTGACATCATAGATGTACTCAGTCATTGTCATAGATGTACTCAGTCATTGTCATAGATGTACTCAGTCATTGTGCTTCATATCCCCAAGCTTCTTGGACTTTTCCACAATTTTCTGCCAAGCTCTGCTGTCCTGTGCTATTTGCTCAATATCTACTGTCCTACATAAATTAAGGTTAATTTATTCAACTGATTCAATACCGTTTTATTGGTTTATATACTTATATATCTTCTGTCCTAGGAGGACAACAAAAAGAGGGAGTCAGCAACCAAGACTTTTCTTTCGGTGTTCTCTGGAAGTTTTCAAGTCTGTGAAAGTGTCTCGTGTTAAGTTTTCAAGTCTGTGTAAAGTGTCTCGTGTTAAGTTTTCAAGTCTGTGTAAGTGTCTCGTGTTAAGTTTTCAAGTCTGTGTAAGTGTCTTGTGTTAAGTTTTCAAGTCTGTGTAAGTGTCTTGTGTTAAGTTTTCAAGTCTGTGTAAGTGTCTTGTGTTAAGTTTTCAAGTCTGTGTAAGTGTCTTGTGTTAAGTTTTCAAGTCTGTGTAAAGTGTCCGGTGGGGCGTTTTCAGGTCTGTTTAGTTATCTTGTGGGAAGCTCTCATATCTGTCGAAGTGTTCTGTATGACGTTTTCATGTCTGTGAAAGTGTTCTGTATGAAGTTTTTAAGTCTGCCCATGTATCATGTGAGAAGTTTTCAAGTCTGTAAAGGTGTCCTGGGGGCAGTTTTCAAGTCTGTGAAAGTATTATGTATAACGTTTTCAAGTCAGTATAGATATATTGTGGGACGTTTTCAAGTTTGTAGAAGTGTTCTGTGTGAAGATGACAGTGTCTTTGAAAGTGCTCTGTGTGAAGGTTTTAAGTTTTTGAAAATGCTCTATTTGAAGTTTTTAAGTCTGTAAAAGGGCTCTGTATGCAGCTTTCAAGCCTGTTGTGATAAACGAGCGCAAAGGCCTTATTGCTCTATCTTTTCCTACATCTTTCGTATTGTATTTTCTCCGACATTTGCTTTCATGCAACATTTGCGATCCATATTTGCTATTTCATCGTTGTGATTACTCGCAACCGGTATCTAGAGAACCACATTTGCTCTTTCATCGGGGGAAATAAAATCCTTTGATTGAGTCCACATGCCCGACATTATCGTTTGAAGCCCACATTGCATCGTGATAAATCAGGTAAAAACACATATGGTCATCCGAATCAAACATGGGCATGCGGTAATTTCTGTGACACCACATTGGACGCCCAGATTGGCCAGGGGAAAACGTCTCACCGCGGTTCAGACAAGCGTTGGTTTACCACATTGGATGCCCAGCTTGGCCAGGTGACTTCCAGAAATATATAATACCGCATAATCTACTAGAGTGTAGGAGTCCAGTTTTTTCCTTGTGAGGAAGAGATTAAACCAAAAAACGCATAGCCTAATACACGTGTTTATTCAGAGTGGATGATAATTCAGTTCTGTGATTAATTGTGTTCTTAAAGGATTTTGCGAAGGGAAAAGAAGGTTAGTAGATCTTATACTTATTAATACATTTTCTTATTTTTGTTTATTTTAACCTCACAGCTAAAATGTGCGAAAGATAAAGTTTCAAATAATTCTTGGCATAACCGATTAATAAAATCAGAAGATTTTCCTAGAAGATGATAGGATGATAGGAGGTAATTAATAGTTCATATTTCACCTTTATCATCATCACAGTCTCCCATGCGCACACACTCTCATGCACAAGATATTTAACATCATTAGAATTGAACTCAGAGAGAGAGAGAGATGAATAATGAGCAATAGTTTAAATGCAAGTCAACCAGTGATGTTAAATGTGAAAACTTACGAAGACTTTTGTGTGTCTTCAGTTCATCAGAAGTCTGAGTCTACACGCAACGTGTCTGACGTCTAACCAGAAATAAGTTATTAAAAACGGACATTTGGCTAGCAGAATTCGCCATAGGACATCTTTCATTCCTCAATTAAAAAGGAATATTGTCTCACCCACAAGTCATAAGGTGGACGCAGCATTTTTCGTCACCATATACTGCTTGCTCACAAGTTCAATACATCGTTATCACAAGTTCAATACAGAGTCATCATAAATTCTAATCACTCGAAAGATCATTATTATCTGAAGTCAAGCAAAAGAGCTCAAAAGAGGAATCGCATATTTATACCACGTGGAAATGAAACGGGCATCAAGTAGCTGACAGCACATTGAAGCCTCCTTGTTTTTGGCAAACTGTCAAAACCACATAACACTCCAAGGAAAGGAAATTTCTATATGGAACATGGACTCTTGCACAGGAAAGCGGCAGAGGGGACGAACATAGTTGGTCAAATTGTTGTACCATCAACCTATAGAAATAAGGTTTATAGGCTGGGGGCACGATAACGTGAGTTGTAACACCTGGGTAATTGGTGCCACAAACACAAAGAATAGCCACCCAGTACAACTGGCCAGGTCTTACGGAAGACATCAATTGGTAAGTTAAATGCCTGTCCAGAGTGCAATTCAAGTAGATTCAGAAAGTCGGCTGGAAAGAGTTACTTCAATAAAGTTCAACAAGCAAAACCAGCCCATCATGGGTACATCCCGAGATTTGCCACTGGAGTGTGAAAAGAACCATCTCACACAGGTTGAATTGGCAGTTCAGAAACCCATGCACTGGAAAAAAGAACAAATCACGTAGCCCAAAATCAAACACCTACTTCACGCAGCGGTAAGGGGCTGGATGAAAAGCCGAACTGGGAAAAGAGAGATAGCAAAGGATGAATCTATATCCAGGAAAACAAAATGTAAGAGCAGATTTTCTTAGTCGACACCCAACTGAGATAGAACGAGAGTAAGAAGAACATTAACTACGGCAAAGCTTACAGTTGTTAGCTGTAGAAATCTACAGCTTAAAAGAGAGGGAGGCTCTGTCGCATGTTACGCATTGCCTAGTTAAATGTTTGAAGACCGAAAAGTGGACACCGGTGTTTTTTTGGCCTGAACAAAGAAATGCAGGGGTATTTTTCCTGTGTGTATCTAGGGCAGCCAATCAGAGAAGGGGTTTCCCCACGGTCAGATAGAACGACTTCGGCGATTGTATAAGGAAGAATAATCGTCCGAAACATGGTTAGAATTAGCGGTCGGGAAGGAGAACGGAATGACAGACAAGGATGAGAATGGTCTCCTTTTGACGGGAATATCTTCAATTATGTATAGGTACAAGGAAATCAGAAGGGAGTAAGTAGTTGTGAAGAATTTCGCAAGAAGTGTCCGTGCATTGAGAAATCCTGTGTTTTTCCTATTTATAATTCAATACAAAATCGTTAACACGACAGATATGGGAAAAAAAAACAACATATGGATATAAAGGTTTTTTTTTTCAACTCATGGAGAACGGGAAAAAATATATAACTCCAAAGGCTTGAACTGGGAAAGGTGAAATGCACGAGACCAAGGTTTGAAACACCTCTAGCACAAACCCCCCGAAGTTACAACTTTTTGGGGAAGTTTGCTGGAGTTGCGAGCCTTGTTTCCTGTACGTCCGGTAGCTGCATATATAAGGGCGGACGTAAATGATTTTTTTCAAATTCACTTGTACAGCGAAGCAAGACAGAAGGACAACGGCTGGAGAGAGAGGAAACGTGCAGAGGCCAATATCTTGTTATTTGCAGCCAGGCAGTTCTGTTACTCCACTAAAGCCAGTCTTTTACTGATCTTAATTAGATCCTGCGAGGGTTATGTAAAGTTACTATGTAAAATAATACAGTAATTACAACTTTTATTTCAGGATTTGTTTAATCTTTATGTTATGAAAGTATCATGTATATTAATTTATTACTTGATATGATTGTTGAAGATTGGAACCCGGAGTATCACCAGCATGTCTGAGGCCGTATCAGGGCTAGCACAATCCTTTTCATAATAAACAATTTTTTCAGGACTAACCAACAATCATTATCAGGGCATTCTGTCCATCAAGTTACTGCACTTTACAGAGCTAACGTGGTCAGGCAGGGGGATACTATAACCTCATACCATATATGTGTGTACATATATTATTTTGTATTATTTGATTTTATAAAATGTTCCACAGTAGACACCTGTCTTGTCACTGATCCATAATCATGCATTTTTCACGCATACATCTGAAAACAAATTCATCTCACCTACAATAGGAATGTGGTAATTGTTATCCACAAATAGCCACATATCCTACAATTATCTGCAGGTTCATACTTGTCAACCAAAAAGTCAGAGGTCAATGATCAAGAATTGCTCGATGATCAATGCGAATCGCCCCGGCAGTGTCTGGATTGGTAGAAGCAAGACCTACTGAAGCTGTACATCTCATATGAACACTGATTAACCTAACAGATGAGTGATATTTGTGACAATCGTGCAACCAAGAAGTGATAACGGTCAAGCAGAGTTTTGTGATGACAATTTGCGTGATAAACTAGTGAAAGTTATAAAGTGAATAAGACAGTGAAGAAGTCTATTACCCAACTAATTGGAAGAGTCTAAAGAAATGACATTTTAGTTTAACTTGCAAAAACTGTAATTGATTTCGCCAATTTGGTTTTGTATAAATATAACTTTTGTATCACCAGTCACACACAATCACCAGAATTAGATAGATGTAAATAAAGATGATATAAATTGTATTCACCCTGGACACAGTATCAAGGTCTTTGTCTTGTTTGGACTGACATATACTGCAGAATAGAGGAACAACAGAAGTGACTGCGTCATTAATAGGCTGAGGTGCCCATTGTAAACTTCCGGTGTTGTCTTGTGTTTCGCACTGATGACCGTTCAGTAAAGCATCCTTTTTTGGGGATGCCTAGCTGGCCGTGAGGTTAGTGTGATTCGCTTGTATAGCTAGGCGGTGTTGTCGTACGGAAGGTACGGGGTTCAAACCCTGGGTAAGCCACTCACGTCTGTTGTTTTTCTGTTGTCTAAGTGTCCTACTTCTTTATTTCTTACGAGTGCCTGAAAACATACCTTTATGTTTGTCTAATATTAATTTACAATACTGAGAGGGGGGAGAGGAGACGCGGACCTCGTACCACCTTTGAAAAACCCCTAGGGCCGGCTCTGATCGCCTTCACACAGCGGCGGATCTACTATAAAGCTAATGAAGCTTGAGCTTCAGGGCCCCAAGGTCCAGTTTTCTGTATAATACGTTTCTGTCCGTTCCCCGCCACTTTTTTTTTCTTTCAATAAAAGGGGCCCCTCCAAGAGTTCAAGCTTCTATTCCCCCTAAATGTAGATCCGCCACTGTCTGCACAAAGGTATTTTCGTATCAGCCAGCGAGGTCTTCCTCAGGGCTAGATATAACAATTGTAAAACTGGTCATTATGTGGTTGTCTTAAACTTGGGATGCAGCAATGAATGAGCGTCCTTTCACGATTTACTTTCACAGCAAGACGATGGGGCTATTCTGATGATCCTCGATTCGATTCCCGGTAAGCCTATCACATACCTATACATATATATAAAAGGCAACGAATGTCTGTCTGTTACCTCAAATCTCGAGAACGGCTGAACCGATTTTGATTCGGTTTTCTCCAGCGTATTGGGCATTTCTCTGGCAATGTTTTAAGCTATATATCAGCATGGTACGGCATCAGAAGACTGAGCAGTCAAGAAAAATTCCAAACATTCTTATCTCAAGGGACGTAAAAACTCTACCGTTGACCCTAATTATGGGTTAATGCCCTTCGTTTACAAACTGTAAAAGTTAGAGATTTTCTCCCTTTACGTTAAATTTACAAGTGCGTTGCTTTCTGTTATGCAAATTTTCTAAACCGGATTCCTGATGAATAATACTGAGCTATGTAGAGTTGTTCACGATATCCAGGAGTTGGTCAATTACGAGTATGTTTATCCGGGCATAATAAATTTACGAAGTAAATCTCCATCATGGTTTAAGGAACGCGCTGTTTTGGCACCTACAAATGTTAATGTTACAAAATAAATAATCTTATCTTAGATCAGTTAAAAAAAAAAATATGTTTGACTCTCCTTCCCATACATACTAGTCCGTTGATACCACCTTGGACGAACAAGACTCCGCACATTACCCAATCGAGTTTTTAAACTCTTTAATTCCTTCAGGGTTTTTGTCTCACGAACTACGTTTAAAAGTGGGTGCACCAATCATTTTACTCCGCAATCTTAGCCCACCCAAATTGTGTAATGGCGCTATACTCTAATTAACATCTTTGAAGAACTACATAGTAGAGGCCACCATCCTGACTGGTTGTGGTAGCGGGAAGAAAGTCTGCATTCCAAGAATCCCGATCTGCCGCTCAAATTTAAGAGACTAAGAAAGGCTGTTTTTTTTTTTCAATGACGATTAGTAAAGCACAAGGTCAAACGCTTCAAGTGGCCGGCGTCGACTTGAGTGATGAGTGCTTCTCACATGGGCAACTGTATGTGACATTTCCCGAGTTAGCACGCCGGAACACTTACACGTCAAGTGACTGTAATACCAATGTCGTCTACAAAGAAGCCCTTACTTAATTTTTGTTGCGTTTGAAGCACACCTCAGTGCAATAGTACAATTAAAACCAAAAAAAAGTTAAACCTTCCTAACACGATTCCCACTAAACCCGACTTGCACCCATTCCGACATGGACCCGGGCTAAGCCGGGTATGACCGATGATTTCTGTTATATTTATTTTCTGTTGCCTGGTGTCCTCCTATATGACCAACGATGACCTGTCAATTACCTATACTTTTTTATTTACTATTTACAGGACTCAGGTTTCCTTCATTATTTAAACATCCCATCCAATAGTAAAAACGTTTGCTACTGCGGCAACCCTTTGCAATTTTTACAACAAATGGACAGAACCACTTATAATAAATGTATTAGCTTAAATGAATTTACCGTAACAAATTGTTGATGTTATGTAATTTAATTATTTACATGGCGTCAGACTGAGACTCACAAAATAAAAAATGACAAATACACCTTAAATCTGAAACCCTGCAAACGGAAAGTGGCTAAGGAAAATAAAGACGTAAACATTACTTATTGCTAAAGATATCTAACAAGAGGTATTATTCCCACAGATATATAACTGAAAATTATGCCGTGTGTTACAGGGGCCCGAAAGAGGAATAACAAATAATAACACTGAAACCTATCAAGCATGTAGTAATAGCCGATTAAACAAGGAAGTGCTTTAATTCAGACTTACCGCATCCTGTAGACAGTTTAAGTACACACTCAAACATCTGCAAATATGAACAACAAGAAATAAGAAAGAAATAGGACAAGAATGAGAGAAACTTACTGATAGTTCTACAAGAAACCACTGCTTTATTGTTTTCTCATTTTGCGTGAAAAAAAAATGTGACTTATCAAAGTAGCTTGCGCAAACCGATATTGGAACAGAAAAAAAACAAAACAAAGAAACAAAACATAACGATTTGTGGACCAACGTTGAACAAAAAAAAAAAAAAAAATACGACTTCACAACAGAAGCCGTAATACTCACGTAAAGGGAACTCAAGTTTACTCTAGTAAAATAATACTCAAATTTATTGTTATCGATTAAGAAACTGATCGACAAAAGTTTGCCATAGTCTTAATACTAAAATGTATCAAAATCTTACCAGTACTTCTATAGTTATTTAATGCGACAAACACGCGAACTGGAGGACATTTATAACACTTAAGGAAGGGAAACCCGAGGCCTGTAAACAGTAAATAAATATTAGACAAACATAAAGGTATGTTTTCAGACACTCGTAAGAAATAAAGAAGTAGAACACTAGACAACAGAAAAACAACAGTCGTGAGTGGCTTACCCAGGACTCGAACCCAGGTCCTTCCGTGCGACAACCCCGCCTAGCTATGCAAGCGAATCACACTATCCTCACTGCCATCTAGGCATCACCAAAAATGATGCTTCGATGACAGGTCATTAGTGCGGCCCGCAAGACATAACACCGGAAATTTACCATGGGCAGTCCAGCCAATTAATGACGCAGTCACTTCTGTTTGTCCCTTATTATACAGTATAGGCCAGACTACACAAGACAAAGACCTTAATACTGTGTCTAGTAAATGATAGAAGACTGAGAACAGTAAGTACAGGACAGAGGGTAGGTTTTTGGTACTGTATAAACATTTATAACACATAAGGAAGGGAAATCCGAGGCATGTAAACAGTAACTAAACATTAGACAAACATAAAGGAAGGATAGTGTGTTTCGCCTGCATAGCTAGGCGGGGTTGTCGCACGGAAGGTCCTCGTTTCGAGTCCTGGGTAAGCCACTCTCGTCTGTGGTTTTTCTGTTGTCTAGTTTTCTACTTCTTTATTTCTTACGAGTGCCTGAAAACATACCTTTATGTTTGTCTAATATTTATGTACTGGAGGACAAATGAAGTGAAAATCTTAGCTCTGATAGTAATGTGTTACTATGAAAGCGCTAAGCTGTAAAGAATTACGGGAATAAATGTGCTAACAACTAAGTCAGCATCGAGTAGAAGTAAAAGTAGTTCCAAAGCAGATACTGCCGTAGGGGAATGAAGTGTTAGAGATTGCACCATACTAGGTCCAGACTCGAGAGATGAGGCGACAAGTTCCCTTCCTCGTTGCTTTTTTCCTTCCTTAACTCAAGAGGAGTCAGGTACCCAATTAGACTGAAGCGTGACGATACCGTGATTCGAACCAAGTACCTTTACCGCGAGAGACCAGCTCTCTAACCACTCTGTCCAAAGGACGCTCCAGTATCGAGTACCTCAGTGAAGATAATCCCCACAAAGAACTAACAATGTTAACTGACTCACTGCTAGCAATTCAAGCACTACCATGTACATGAATGTAGCCGACCGGACATAGCAGAAGAAATATTGTAACTTAAAATGTATCTAAATAATAGCAGCTGCACTACTACGAGTATTAGATTGGATACCTTCGCTTGTGGGAATATAAGGAAACGAGACAGTTGGCAAGGTAGCAAAATAATGCTACAAATAAGGACTAAACATCCCAGACCAAATAAACATAGGGCTGGGTACACCGGAGATCAAAAGCGTAATGAAAATGTTATAACTAAAGAATGGACAGAGGATTTGAAACAAAGCTTGTAAGGCATATTCGTCCATTAGCTGTTGAAAGCTAAAACACGGACATGTCAGATGTCATGAGAGCCAATAAGAAACTGATTAAGCTGCAATTAGGAACAGGATATTTGATTATAAATGAGCTATACTGTAAATATGCATTGAGAAAAATTACTGCAGCATATAAACAATAAAGAAAACCACTAATAGAATACTTTAAAGCACACAACTTTACCACATGCATCGCTGTAAACAGTGCTAAAAATTGACCTAGCTAGAGAGCCATGCAAAATAGTAAAACTTGGTATTACCAAAATAGGAATCTGCATATAACAGCCGCGACAACAGACGAGAATAATTAAGGTTAAATAAAGACATTTATAGAATAATATTGATGACACAAGTTCAGGACGAAAATTGTGTTAAATGGTAAAGGTAAAGGTAGTTTCCATAGCAGATGTTGTTGTAGTGGCGGTGGAAGTGTTAGAGACTTCACCATACTAGGTCCAGCATCGAGAGGTGGGGTGACGAGTTCCCTTCCTCGCTGCTTTTTCCTTCCCTGACTCTGGTCAGGAACCCATTTCATGCTGGGTAGACTGGAGTGTGTCGGTACCATGATTCGAACCCGGTGCCTTTGCTGCTAGAGACCAGCGCTCTAACCACTCTGCCAATCGGACGCTGTACTAAACCTTAAACATCAACAAATATGAAACAGATAAATTTAAAACAATTTGAAATTCAACAAATGAAATAGAAAAACTAAATACAGCAAGTAAAACTAACCACAGGCGACAAGCCCCTCAAACACTAAAGAGTAAAAAGAAATATATTATACAGCACGATAAAGGGATACATCATGTACACTACAGCCATTACGAAGCATCATAACGAACGCCAGACACATTGCAGCATGACAGAACCAACAACAGCCTGGAGCAACCAGCACTACAAATATAATGTACTAACTAGAATAAAGAACACTATATACCGTAATTGTAACCTACACGGGGTTGAACTGGCTATTCCATGCACAGGATAAACACCATATGTCTTGTGCGTTGGCCACATATAAATCAGTGCTAAACAAATATAACAGAAATTTGCAGATTTTGATGAATATAAATAAAACAGGGAAAGGAAAAAACAACGAATATTGTGTCATGTCAGGAAGTCTGATGTAATGACTAAGGAACATCAGAAACTAATTCGCTATTTTGTTCAGCACCGAGCAAGCCTGATTAAGACTAAGGGTATCCCCGTAACATAAACTGTCGTAGGGGAGTGATGTGTTAGAGACTTCACATGAACTAGATCCAGGTTTATGAGGTGAGGTGATCAATTCCATTACTCGCTGCCTTTGCTTTCCTTAACTCAAGAGCTGAGTCACAAATACCAATTTACAGCCGGGTAGGCTGGAGCCCAAGTTTCCAGTTATTGAATGGACAAGATTAATCTAGCTATATTAACCGTGACGCCACTTACATTACAGCAACTGTTCTACAACTTTAAGAAAGTGTGTTTCCTTTGAAATACCCTGCTATTGCGTAATCGCTCGCATCAAAAATATATCAGTAAAATATGACAGGAAAAGAGATACAGGACGTTACAGCAGGAGGAAATCTGATCATCAGAGGACTTCTCCCCATCGGACTAGTGTTTCGGCGTTTTTATGTCCTTTACACTCTAAGGCGGGGCGGGCTCACTTGGGTCATGACTTGCAAGTGTCAGCCTCCTGTTGTGTTTTTTTTTAACCACTTGCGCTAGGAATTAAACCCACTCCACTTTGAATGTGACTTTTAACACACATGGGGGTCAGAGTGGCTAAGAGGTTTGTCGTTCGCCTCGAATACTAAAGGTACTGGGTTCGATTCCCAGTAGACGAAATATAATTTATGGAATTTTTTTTTTCAGAACCAGTGATCCTAAAGATGTCATACTTCCCCCTAGTCTCCTGGGTAGTGAGATAGGATGCCTAGCCTTCTCGGACAAGGGCGAAAAAATAGGAGGACCCGTGTGCAAGTTGCGCACGTTAAAAATCCCACGGCATTCGTAAATCGCAAATATTTAAAAATTAGAAACCTACCAGCCACAAAAATATTATAGAATGTGTGAATTCTATATATAGACACATTGGGATTCTCGCTGATGTACTGTATTGTGATGCTCCTTATGTGATCAAAGGGGGGATATCGGAGCACTGGTCGAGTTGTACGTGTGGCAATGAAGAAAGTCCTTAAAACCAAACCAAACTTCACTATTAGTTTTATCCCAGCTTGAGGTAGTTGTGAAAGTAACCATTATGTTGTATATACATTTGTGTCCTGAATTTCCATAGCACGTAGCGGTTGCTCCACAGTCGTTTCAGCAGTCTAACCAAGCTTCTTAAGTGTCCATGCTTTTTTTTTTTTTAAAGTGTACTTTCACACCCAACAGTTTCAGTAGATCATACACTGAGCTAGAGCCACAAGACCTCTTACACTACAGCTTGACTTTTGCTGTGTACCTGCATATTTGAAGTCCGTGACCAGATCACCATACTTGACCAATCTGAAAGAGTAGTCCTCGTCTAGTCTGCATTCAAAAGGAACTGTCAGCTCAATCATTATACAATCACTTCACAAAATTTTCATTTCCATGACTTGACACACACACACACACACACACACACACACACACACACACACACACACACACACACACACACACACACACACACACACACACACACACACACACACACACACACACACACACACACACACACACACACACACACACACACGCACGCACACTCACGCACGCACGCACACACGCACGCACACACGCACGCACGCACACACACACACACACACACACACACGCACACACACACACAAGAAAAGAAAAAGAAACAAGAAATGGTGAAATAGCAAAAGTATTTGTCATGAGCGATTACAACAAAAACTTTCGCCCCAGAAAAATGGAAAGAGGAATGTATATTTTGACAGAGATAATGGAATGTGATCTCATTTTTTATAAAATCCACAACATCTTAGAAAAGTTGCAGAGTTGTTAGAGTGCTTGCCTCTCTCAGCAACATAACTGTGTTCAACACGTGGTAGCATGGCACACTTGTATACTCAGCTATATACTCTTGAGTTTGAGAAGGCAAAGACAGCCAGGACGGAAAATGGTGGCCGTGCCTTACTTTACCGTGAAATGCACTTAATTCTGCCTCTCCACGAAAAACTGTTTGGAGATGTCAGGAACCTTGAGCTGACTACTACCTTTATTAGAGTCATTAATGTAGAAGTCTGAGGGTGAACGAGGAAGAAGAAAAAGGAGGATTTAATTCGTAGCTTAAAACATGGTCTGGCATTGTCTCTATTTAGAATAAAACTAGAACAAAGTTTTTAATTCGAAGTTCGAATCAATGACAGCGCTTACACTACGAAATGTGTAAACCTGCACTTTACATTGGTTTGTAACCAATCTTAATTCAAAAGGGCCGACCACCGTCACCTTCAATTATAATCAGCTTGGACGCATGAAAGAAACGTGAAACACAAACTTCGGTCGGATCCAGTTCCATTGATATTCACATCGATGTGTCATATTAAGATAGTCTGTAAAACCCATCTCCTGCATGTTCCAAATCACGCACGTTTTTCTCAAAATACGATTTTAACCAATGTCAAAATGGTACACAAATTTACACTTACATTCAACAAAATGGTTCTATATACCGATATGTATATTATGGTGTTCATATGTGTAATGTTGTTGACGTATACATACTAAAATTGTTCATTAATCTAAAGAATAATCAGTCGGTTTATTTTCATGAGATTGTGGTTTTTATATAAACGCTATAAAAATATGCAACGTTTACTTTTTATTTCAGCTTCTACAACACTTATAAGATTCGTAAAAAATGATTTTGACTGGTTTTTTGCTGACAAACTTAAAATAAGCCAACCACAATAATTCAGTTAAACGCAGTTAACAGGCATCATTGTTTTATCTTTCCAGCGATGAAATTGGCCAAAGAAAAGCAACTAGCTCAGTGAAAAATCCTGTTCTTGTTCATAGCTCGAATATATATTAATTCGAACTTTTCAAAAACGCACTGTCAGGTTCGAATTAAGTCCACGTCCCTATATATATATATATATATATATATATATATATATATATATATATATATATATATATATATATATATATATATATATATATATATATATATATATATATATATATATATATATATATATATATATATATATATATATATATATATAATAAATGCACACTCTCAAATCACTGTACTGTATCTTACTGTTCTAGGAAATATTCGGCAGAGTTTCAATCATAAATGTTTTAAATACTGTTTTCTCTCTCATTTCTAGCCTGTTTAATTTGTGCTGTTCTTTAAAGATAGTGAACGTTTTTGACCATTTTTCTTTACCTACGGGTTTTGTTCACTATACATTGTACAGGTGAGGACATTACTTCGTGTAAAAAAAAAACTATGCACATGAGAAATATATCACACGTGTCCTGTGGTATAACATTTGTGCTAGCTTATTGTCGTAAATTTATTTTGAGAGAAAAGAGTCTTAGAAATAGTGGTCCGGTTTAGAGTGAAAAATGATGATGGAAAGCTCAGTGATAGAAAATGTAGAGATTTAATAGTTGCTTCACAGCGAGCTGGAGGAGAGTAAAGACAGACTTATTTACGACAAATCGCTTCTCTCAATCTTCTCTTCCGCTCTCCTGGTCAAACAATTATTTGCCAGTTTTCCAGACTCGCATCTGCGCGCACACCGATTTGGTGTTTTTTCACCCACACAGGCGACGTTGATACAAACTATATTAAACGAATAAGGGGAAAAGTTGGGCTTTGGGCATATCCAACACACAGAACTAAATGAGTTTATGTGATTTTATTCACTTTAAACATCAATCACTAAAAATATCAGATATTACATAAATTATCATAAGTACACAAATGCAAATAACAAGTTTGGAAGGGGTGAAGAAGATTGGTATCGACTAAGCCCTTCCCGCTTATTAGACATAGATAAACCCAGTCCAAAGATAGATAATATCAGGAACATGGGTACGTTAACCTAACAGTGAAGTTAATTACTCTGAAAGAGGTGTTACAAAATTAGGTATAGGTGATAGAAAAAAAACCTGTTCTTTCCAGCTGTTCTTCCCTTTACTAAGCAAATGGAAAGGAGGTGGTTTTAAACAGAGTTAACAAATTATCCACTATCCCACTTAAAGGAACAATGTAGGGTATACAGAAAAGATATATATTACCAGGTAAGCAAGTTAACAAAATGGTCACACAAAAGAATTAATTTCCTGTCATTCATACACGCGCTAGCAAAGGCCTTCACTCATCTTGCTCTCACTTACCGATTGTGAAAAAATCTTGCACTCCATAGAATAACACAACAGCAGTTACACCTCAAACTAAATGTATGAGTGTTTGTTCAAGTTCTAGCCCCAGATTAGCGGGTAAGCGGTCAGCACATAAAAGGATCCCGTAATCGCTGGAAAATGAATCTGTAGTTGTGTCTCTTTTCTTAATAACAGTTTCTATGGGAGGGCACGGTCTCTGATACCGGGGTGAGGATGGTGTGGTCTATTTGACTATGCCGCTGATAATAAAATTCTTACGCGTGCTGGTACACTTTATCCGTGAGGTATGGTTTAAGTCCAGTGAGAAAACTAGTCACATCACTGTTCAGGAAATTATGAATTATCTCTCTGTGTCGGTAAACTAACAAAGCTCGGGCCAGTGTTCTTCTTCCCGTTACGACTTAAGTTGTTTGATGGTGCGTTAAATTTGTCTTTGGGTGTGCTTTCTTTGCTATAAGTTAGATAGCGGAATTCCAAACATAGAATCGCCTCAAAGATTAAAAATTTACACAGTCTCAACAAGTTCTGCGTCAGGGGAACTCCACACACTGTTTATACTTTGCCTTGCTTAGATTGATTTCTTTATTGCTTTCTTAATGCTGGGATCGCACAGGTTACGATCACTCTGTATGAAAGAAAAAAAAGACATGTAATATACCGAAAACAAATAACCTTCTAAAGCGCGATGTATTTCCCGTTAAGCCTATAATACACTCGAGTATTTAATTATGTATTTAATAAACACTGCGCGAATTCTAGTGGTTAGAAACCCACATCTATAAAACTAGGACTTAACTGAATTTATTAATTATAAATTCCTTCGCGACTTTAAAAGTTAATTTAAGCATCTATTATCTTTTGAAATAATATAATAGATAGATCATTATATTTACCACTGGAACTATTGAGATGGTTTAATTTAATAGATTTAAATTAACATAAAATCCATTGAAATAGAATGACTGAACTAGACCACTGATCACTTTACACAATATATATTACCGCTCTGCACAGAATAGAAATCACTGCAAATATATATATAAAATCCAGGGGAAAATCTATAACAAGATTTCAATAAAGCTAGTGCTTCTGTAAAGGTCTGGCCAGCGAGTGATAACGTGTCTAGTTCTTCATGGTCTATTTAGCTAAAATGGAATGTAAGTTGAGTGGGACATGCTAAACTTGACAGCTTATTTGATCTTACGAACTTTTGGGGATCTGACCGTTAAATCAAGAGAAGAAACCGCACCCTGGTCTTCGTATCTCCGTTCGCTGCTACCCGTTCGCTTTCCCCGTTCGCTCGGTTCCTCGATTGACATCGAGACGCGAAATTAGCGGCAAGCAACTGCGTCTCGTATCAGGGCCCACTACTGTCTTTGATAGCGCCGATAGTCTCCCCTGAAATCCCTCAGTCTGACTCTTTGATCTCGTGCCGCCTACTAAATGAGTCCCGGTGGAATGAGTTCTGGCAAACGAGAAGTTACAACAAATGTTCAGGGGTTCTAATGTTATGAAAAGCTAAAAGTCCCTTTAAATCATCCATCATATCAGGGAGAATTCACTTGTCAAACTAGACGTACGTCATAATCGTCCCCACTTTTAGACATGAAACCATTTTTCATGTTTCATTTTTTGACAATGGAGGTGACCTGTGTCGTGAATTATTCTAATCCCCATATATAAATTAAAACGTAAATGCAAAGCCTAACAAATAAATTTAATAAAAGGAAAGAAGAATGGTAAAGAACAGTGCTGTCACAATGACCGTACTCGAAATCCCCCTTGTTTTCTACTTCGTCTGCAAATTGTAACGCTTTCACGTTGATAGTAAAAGCCTACTGTATTATTACCCGCTTTCTTCAATGAAACGTGTACTGTATCACGCAAGCTGATCAATGACCTAGATTTAATATTTCATTCATTCCATACACGGCGTAACTAAAGACAGATGGACTAAAGGATAGAGAGAAGGGAGAGGCAGAAAGCCGAACACGTGCAACACTAAACACGCGTCGCGCGATACACAATTGCTGCCATCACGCGTGTAAGGCCACATGCACTAACTTTATTTCAAATCGACAGTGATAAAATTCACTACCCTTCCCAGAGTTAGGTTTTAAAATCCTGAAAAACGCTTATTAGGAATTATGACATTATACCGGTTTACGTTTGAAAACATTACAGTACCCAGACAGCACATCTTCGAAACAGGAGGTAGAAGAAATTGCATATTTTGAACGCAGCATATTAGCTCTATTAAATATATATATTTGGGTTCCTTAGGGTTTGCTGACAAAGAATATGTAAAACGTTACGCAAATAGTCTAGGAATTACCAAGTTATGGCCAAAATAAAATAGTGGGGTGCCTGACAGCATGAAATCATTTCTGCTCATAAAATTTTTTTATAACGTGTTTAAAAAAACATTACGTACGGAAATAGCCTACCATGTTAACTCCTATGTGATTGGAGCGTAACAAATGAAAGACTAAACACGATTGGTCGGGCTATAAATACTATCTTGTGTTGTCAGGGGAAACGTGAAAAAGGAGTACTTTTTTGAAAAGATGTGTAGACATGGTTTCATTGGGTAGAGCTGCGAATATACTCGATTCAGAGCGTCTGTTCATTGCCACATCTTGTAATAAACCTACTAAGAAGCAGTGCGTTGAGCACCAGTGTATATTTGTTATAAAACAAAGCCTGGGACATCGGCAGATCGGAGTTGTGCTATATTCATTGCCAGTCAACGAAACTGTTTATTATTCTATGAATTGTGGTAAGCTTGAAATATTCAATATCTTTTAATGAAAATTGAATGTAAATTGTTAATTTATGCCTGTATATATGTGTAGTTCAGTAGCGAACATGATGTAAAGCCTATAATGCTCCAGCCTGAACAGAAGGTGTCGGAGGAAAGTAAAACTGCATGGAATGGCCAAACAGTACACTGACACCTAGATTATTAACTAGAAAGAAATAATGCTGGAATTGCAGAGGCGTAGTAACCATTAGGGAGGGAAATACTGGTATAAAGTATTTCAGATGAAGCTGACAGTTGGCCTAACGCTCTGAATTCAATGTTTGTGATGTATTGTGCTCAGTGTAGAAATAGAGTATCAATTAGTTATGACGTAGAAGGTACATCCTTCTTGTTTTCAGGGACCGTGGTCTTAAAGTTATTGAGCAGCACCTGGTCAGAGCTTTGCTGAAGCCAGAAGTGGACAGCATACTCCTTGGTCAATATAGCAACCAGTGGGGTGGCTCCAGAACTCATTACAGTTATCGAGCAGAGGAGTCTTTTACTGCAGTCATCACGCAAGATAAGAGAGTGTGGCCATGGAGCTCAACATTATGTACCCCCATCTTAAAATAACATTGTAACATAAAATTAAGAGGGGAAGTAAATTGTTTTAATACCAGGAACTGAGAACATCTCCAATACTAGTTCTAATAGAAACAAACTATTGAAGTCATGATGACAAATACCAACAGAGCTTGAACAAAACAAAACCAGTATTACCTCATATTACCACTACACAACTGACACACATAGGATACCATTTATAATATATGTCACTACAAGAATCATATTAATAAATTCTGTACATATAACTTGTAATTAAAATTGATTGTGATTCCTGGTTCCCTTTGTATTTGAATCAGGACACATATACATTCATGACAGCAATGAATACATATTGTTATTTGAAAAGTTATCAGTGACTCCTTTAAGATATCCTCTTAGAGTGTTTTATGTATGTGAGTGTAACAGTGTTGTCAAGTGTGGTGGAATAAATTAAATTGTTTATCTGTCTGTTGTTGTTATGACTTACACTTCATCATACACATACCCTAGACACATAACGTAGTCATCACACTACTCCAGAATAATTCTGACTGAGGAATACATATGTGGCAGCAAGTAAGGTTATATATAATACACTACTCTTATTAGATATAGATACCTTCACAGCTGATCTCAGTCAGTACACTAAGTCCCCTATAAATATTTATAACATCCCACTTTACCACATATATTGGGGTCTCGCCCTCGGGATTTTGAATCTTTCACAGATTGGGGGGTGTGAGGGAGGTTAATTTGAGGCTGACAAAGAGGGCTAAAAATTGGATGGCAGAAAGAGAAGACAAAAGATTATCCCTATACTTTTGATTTATAACATCCCACTTTACCACATATATTGGGGTCTCGCCCTCGGGATTTTGAATCTTTCCCTATTACAAATATTGGGGGTAATTCACTTCAGGGAATAATAAGAATTAAAAGGTATCCTTGGGTGAAAATAAATAAGGTTGAGCTCACAGTGCTTGTGTTGTCTTGAGTTAATTAGTCATAGATAAAATTGTTTAGACATTTATCTGTTAGACAATGGCCGACCTGGCAAAATTTCGATCTGCTGCTGTACAGACTGCGAAAGAGTTAGGAATGGACGGGCAAATTATGATTTCTTATGTCACTGCTGAATGTGACAAATATATTGAACGGGAAGAAAGAAGATTAGAAAAAGAGGCCGAAAGAAAATTAGAGGCTGAGACTAAGAGGTTGCAGATTGAGGCTGAGGCTAAGAGGTTGCAGATTGAGGCTGAGGCTAAGAGGTTGCAGATTGAGGCTGACAAAGAGGCTAAAGCATTGGAGGCAGAAAGAGAAGACAAAAGATTAGCTGCAGAAAGGGAAGAGAAGAAATTAGCTGCAGAAAGAGAAGAAAAGAGATTAGCTGCAGAAAGGGAAGCAGAAAAGGAGGAGAAGAGATTACAAAGGGAACATGAGTTACGACTAAGGGAGTTTGAGTTTCAGGGCCATGCTCCTGAAAATGGTGCCAGTCCCTTTGCCTCTGATGCCACTGCTAGCCAGGGAGCCTCAACCTCAGCTATGAATTTTCATTTAGATCATTTTGTTGAGAAAGACGATGATATAGAGAGCTATCTAAATAGGTATGAACTATTAGCTACCACATATGGGTTAGAGAGAGAAAGGTGGAGCTTAAAGTTATCTCAAGGACTTCGTGGGGCAGCTTATGAAGTTTTTGCAAAAATGAGCAGAAGTGATCAGGAAAATTATGACATGCTAAAGCAGGCTCTTTTGTTAAGATATGAAAAGAATGCAGAATTTTATAGGAAAAAAAATTTAGGAATGCTAAACTCCTGTCAGGTGAAACCTATCACCAGTTCTCTGCACGAATAGAGACATACTTGGAGAAATGGACTTCTCTGGGGAAAACCCAAGATCTTAAGGAAATGGTCCTTATAGAGCAATTAAGAGAGTCCATGGCTCCAGACCTGAGAAAGTTTCTCATGGAACAAGGTGCAGAGAGGCTGGGTGAGTTGCTAAATGTTGCTGAAAGGTATCAAGCAGCTCAAGCAGAGGTAACAGGTAATAAAAAGAAACAAGTGGATAACTTTAGGGCACCACAGAACTTTAATAAATTTGATCCTAGGGATCAAAACAAAGGTAAGCACCAGTTTGATAGGCCACGGTATGAAAATAAAAATAAATTCCCACAATTCGATGAAAGGAAATATGATGAAAGAAAATCTTTCAACCAAGGAAAAAGGTGGTGTAAAAATTGTCAGATGGACAATCATGACACTGACCGTTGCAGAAGGAAACCTGTGTATATGGCAACCCTTCAGGTCAGGTCGACCTCAAGACAGGAGGAGGATATTATGTTAGATACCACTCCAGAAGAGATGAGGAAGGCACAGGCTGGGGATAAAACACTCAAGCCTGGTTTCAGAAAATTGTCAACTTGTCATACAACTCCAGGCAAGGGAGATTTTTACATGAAAAACAAGTTGATGTATAGGAAGACTGGAGCTAGATCCAAAGGTCAGGGACAGCTGGTACTTCCTAAAAGATATAGGACAGACTTAATAAGGAGCCTACATGTGAAACCAGATGGGGACCATGAGAAGATAGGTACCATCATTCAAAAGGTGGCTCACAATTATTATTGGCCCAAAGCAAGATGGGACATTGAGAATTTTGTAGAAAGGTGTAGCATAGCACATGAGGGAACACCCACAAGTGGGAACATTGATCAGGACCTGGACACGCCACGGGGCAAAATTAGGCCTGATAATAAAAAGAAAAATAGATTTGATAAGCTGGACCAAATGGAATGGGAAGCCCCTTTTCACGGACAAGCTTCACTTAACTGTTTTACAATGGCCACTATGCGGAGAGTGCAAAGAGATGTCTTACCCCAGGCTAAGCCGAAAATCCCTCAATCGGACTTAAACAAACTGGAGGAAGAGGATGTAGAGAGGAAATCTCTCATCAAGAATTTTAAGTGGGGAGAAAGCCCCAAAAGAAAAATTGGTAGCGGTCGTTTTGTGCATGATAATTCTGAGAAGAAAAATCATCACTATAGAGCTTCGAGTGGAAGAGACCATACCGGTGCATGGACAAAGAGGTCCACAAAATTAAAGGTCCATATGTAGCTTTGTTAAGAACGTGGACTGATGAAAAGGCAGAGGAAAACATTACATCTTCATACCAATACCAATATGTGAATGAGCTGACCACTCGTTTAAAAACTGGCTGGAAACTTGCCAATGAAAATTTGAAACAAGCCAGGAAGAAACATGCTGCCTATTATAACAGGAAGGCGAAAGACAGAGATTTGGCTGTGGGAGAGAAGGTACTGCTTCTTCTCCCCGGGAGTCAGAATAAGTTACAGATTGGATGGCAAGGTCCATATACAGTTTTAGAGAAGGTGTCTAGAACAAATTATAAGATAGATAAGAAGGGGAAAGAAAAAATCTATCATGTGAATCTCCTGAAGAAATATTTGGAAAGAGAACATCAGGAAGAGACACACTTGTTGACCTTGTCCATCGCCATGGAGATGAAAAAGGAACCACTTTCATCATTTGAATATCCATTACACCCCTGTGAGACAGCAGCACAGGTGAAAATCAGTACACATTTAACAAAAACTCAGAAAGAGAGAGTGCAACAGGTTCTAAATAATCATGCAGAGGTGTTAACAGACCGACCAGGGCATACAAACCTATTGGAATATGATATGAAACTGATAGACCCCACACCTGTCTGTATGAAACCATATTCGATTCCGTTTGCTAAGGAGAAAGCTTTGAAGGAAGAGATAGACTATCTGTTGAAGGAAGGAATTATTTCGCACAGTGAATCCTCATATAGTTCTGGTGTTGTACTCTTAAGGAAGCCCTCTGGAGAACATAGACTCTGTATAGATTACAGGAGACTGAATGCTATTACAGAAGGACAGGTGGATCCATTGCCGGATACAAATCAGCTGTTTGCCAGACTAAATAAAGCTAAATATTTCTCAAAAGTGGATCTGAGTAAAGGATACTATCAGATTCCAGTAAAGCCTGAGGTTAGACCATACCTAGCTTTTAGTACCTCAGAAGGACACTATGAGTTTAATAGATTGCCATTTGGATTGAAGAATGCGCCTAGTGTCTTCTCTAGAATGATGAGAAAATTATTGGACCCTCTGAATAATCCATATATAACCAATTTCATGGATGATATCCTTATAGCAACAGAAACATTTGAGGAACACATTGACTCTCTGAAGATGCTGTTTGATCGACTTAGGGAAGCAAATTTAACAGCCCGACCAACCAAATGTTGCATTGGATGTAAAGAATTGGAATTTTTGGGACACACAGTTTATCAGGGAAACATGACCCCTGACCCAAAGAATTTAGAGAAACTACAGAAAGCCCCGAGACCACAAACCAAGAAGGACGTGAGATCCTTTGTCTCATTATGTGGTTTCTACCAGAAGTATATCAAAAACTTTAATTCCATATGTGCACCGTTAACTGATTTGACACGTAAAGGACATCCAGATCGCATTACATGGACACCACAATGTGAAATGACTTACCAAGAATTGAAGGAAAAGCTCACAACTAAACCCATTTTGAAATTACCTGACTTAAGTCAAGAATTCATAGTAAGGACGGATGCAAGTAATATTGGGCTAGGTGCAACTCTACTACAGAAATCAGATGCATTGGATGGGGAATTAAGCCCAGTGGCATATGCTAGCAGAAAATTGAATAAAGCTGAAATCAATTACTCAACTAGCGAAAAAGAATGTCTTGCAGTAATATGGGCAATAAAGAAATTCAATATTTATCTGTATGGGAAGGCATTTAGGTTGCAAACGGATCACAAACCTTTATCGTTTCTAGCCCAGGCTAGGCATGAGAACTCTAGATTACTCCGATGGTCCTTGCTTTTGGCTCCCTATAATTTTAGCATTGAGAATATATCTGGAAAAACAAATTTGGGAGCGGATTTTTTAAGCCGCCATCCGTGTGATGAGAATCACCGTAAACCCCAGAAATAATAATAAATTTCTCTATGTGTATATAGAATAAAGGACTGACATATAATGTCTGTTTTAAGAGGGGAGATGTCGTGAATTATTCTAATCCCCATATATAAATTAAAACGTAAATGCAAAGCCTAACAAATAAATTTAATAAAAGGAAAGAAGAATGGTAAAGAACAGTGCTGTCACAATGACCGTACTCGAAATCCCCCTTGTTTTCTACTTCGTCTGCAAATCGTAACGCTTTCACGTTGATAGTAAAAGCCTACTGTATTATTACCCGCTTTCTTCAATGAAACGTGTACTGTATCACGCAAGCTGATCAATGACCTAGATTTAATATTTCATTCATTCCATACACGGCGTAACTAAAGACAGATGGACTAAAGGATAGAGAGAAGGGAGAGGCAGAAAGCCGAACACGTGCAACACTAAACACGCGTCGCGCGATACACAATTGCTGCCATCACGCGTGTAAGGCCACATGCACTAACTTTATTTCAAATCGACAGTGATAAAATTCACTACCCTTCCCAGAGTTAGGTTTTAAAATCCTGAAAAACGCTTATTAGGAATTATGACATTATACCGGTTTACGTTTGAAAACATTACAGTACCCAGACAGCACATCTTCGAAACAGGAGGTAGAAGAAATTGCATATTTTGAACGCAGCATATTAGCTCTATTAAATATATATATTTGGGTTCCTTAGGGTTTGCTGACAAAGAATATGTAAAACGTTACGCAAATAGTCTAGGAATTATCAAGTTATGGCCAAAATAAAATAGTGGGGGTGCCTGACAGCATGAAATCATTTCTGCTCATAAAATTTTTTTATAACGTGTTTAAAAAAACATTACGTACGGAAATAGCCTACCATGTTAACTCCTATGTGATTGGAGCGTAACAAATGAAAGACTAAACACGATTGGTCGGGCTATAAATACTATCTTGTGTTGTCAGGGGAAACGTGAAAAAGGAGTACTTTTTTGAAAAGATGTGTAGACATGGTTTCATTGGGTAGAGCTGCGAATATACTCGATTCAGAGCGTCTGTTCATTGCCACATCTTGTAATAAACCTACTAAGAAGCAGTGCGTTGAGCACCAGTGTATATTTGTTATAAAATAAAGCCTGGGACATCGGCAGATCGGAGTTGTGCTATATTCATTGCCAGTCAACGAAACTGTTTATTATTCTATGAATTGTGGTAAGCTTGAAATATTCAATATCTTTTAATGAAAATTGAATGTAAATTGTTAATTTATGCCTGTATATATGTGTAGTTCAGTAGCGAACATGATGTAAAGCCTATAATGCTCCAGCCTGAACAGAAGGTGTCGGAGGAAAGTAAAACTGCATGGAATGGCCAAACAGTACACTGACACCTAGATTATTAACTAGAAAGAAATAATGCTGGAATTGCAGAGGCGTAGTAACCATTAGGGAGGGAAATACTGGTATAAAGTATTTCAGATGAAGCTGACAGTTGGCGTAACGCTCTGAACTCAATGTTTGTGATGTATTGTGCTCAGTGTAGAAATAGAGTATCAATTAGTTATGACGTAGAAGGTACATCCTTCTTGTTTTCAGGGACCATGGTCTTAAAGTTATTGAGCAGCACCTGGTCAGAGCTTTGCTGAAGCCAGAAGTGGACAGCATACTCCTTGGTCAATATAGCAACCAGTGGGGTGGCTCCAGAACTCATTACAGTTATCGAGCAGAGGAGTCTTTTACTGCAGTCATCACGCAAGATAAGAGAGTGTGGCCATGGAGCTCAACATTATGTACCCCCATCTTAAAATAACATTGTAACATAAAATTAAGAGGGGAAGTAAATTGTTTTAATACCAGGAACTGAGAACATCTCCAATACTAGTTCTAATAGAAACAAACTATTGAAGTCATGATGACAAATACCAACAGAGCTTGAACAAAACAAAACCAGTATTACCTCATATAACCACTACACAACTGACACACATAGGATACCATTTATAATATATGTCACTACAAGAATCATATTAATAAATTCTGTACATATAACTTGTAATTAAAATTGATTGTGATTCCTGGTTCCCTTTGTATTTGAATCAGGACACATATACATTCATGACAGCAATGAATACATATTGTTATTTGAAAAGTTATCAGTGACTCCTTTAAGATATCCTCTTAGAGTGTTTTATGTATGTGAGTGTCACAGTGTTGTCAAGTGTGGTGGAATAAATTAAATTGTTTATCTGTCTGTTGTTGTTATGACTTACACTTCATCATACACATACCCTAGACACATAACGTAGTCATCACACTACTCCAGAATAATTCTGACTGAGGAATACATATGTGGCAGCAAGTAAGGTTATATATAATACACTACTCTTATTAGATATAGATACCTTCACAGCTGATCTCAGTCAGTACACTAAGTCCCCTATAAATATTTATAACATCCCACTTCACCACAAACTGATTGGTGATTTTAGGATGAGTGGTATCTTCAGTTTGCTCTTCTTCCTCTGTAGACCAGTTTCTACTCAGGAAATCAGCCCCGACATTCTGTCTTCCCGGAATATATTCCACTTTGAAAGAATAAACGCTTAAAAGAAGCGCCCAACGCATGATCCTTGCGTTAAATTCTTTATTGGCACCAAGAAATGCTAACGGAGCGTGGTCTGTTTGCACCGTGAAAGATGTACCATAAAGAAACTCATGATGGCGTCTGATACCGTCAATCAGAGCAAGACATTCCCTTTCAACTACGCTGTAGTTCCGTTCCGCTTTATTTAATTTCCGACTGCCATAGGCAACTGGAAATAGCATGTTCAGGTCGCTGTCATCGGCTTGAAGCAGTGTTGACCCGATGCCCTGACCTGACGCATCGACTCTCAGTACAAAAGGTTTCTTGAGGTCAGGCAACCTCGAGATGGGGTATGCAGACAACTGTCCTTTCAAAGTGCTATACGCGTGTTCGCACTTTTGATCCCATATGACCTTATCAGGACAACCTTTCTTTGTGAGGTCAGTCAGCGGTGCCGTCAGTCCGTTGAAGTTCTGGATGTACTTCTGATAGTATGCACATAGCGATATGAAGGAACGTACGTCTTTCTTCGTTCGGGGTCTTTTTGCTGCCATTATTTTCTCCACGTTCTTCTTGATAGGCCAACTGCATCCGTGAGAAATAGTGTGCCCCAGGAAGTCTAACTGTTCAAACCCGATGAGACATTTGCTAGGTCTGGCTGTGAGACCCGTTTCCTGTAGTCTCCTGAGGAGCATAGCAACCGTAGCAATATGTTCTTCATAGGTTTCCGATGCAATTAAGATGTCATCCATGAAATTATGGATATGGGGACTTTGCAAAGGTTGTAGAAGCTTCCTCATCATCCTGGTGAACACTCCTGGTGCGTTATGCAAACCGAACGGCATCACGTTAAATGTGTAATGTCCTTTACTAGTGCTGAAAGCTAACAAAGGTTTAATTTCCTCCTTGACTGGTATTTGATAATAACCTTTGCTGAGGTCAATCTTGGAGAAGATCTTTGCTTTGCTGAGCTTGGTGAACAACTCAGAAACAGTTTGGAGAGGTTCGGGCTGGAATTCCGTTACAGCGTTTAGCAACCTGTAATCAATGCACAGCCGAACTTCCTTATTGGGCTTCTGCAACAGCACTACACTCGAGCTGTAAGGAGATGTAGACTCACTGATAATTCCTGCCTGACGCAGCTTGTCTATTTCTCCGCGAAGTGCATCAGCTTTAGCGTACGGGATGGGGTAAACTCTGGTTTGAACAGGGGTCTCGTTTGTTAATTTCATATCAAATTCAATGAGATTTGTTCGACCAGGTACATCCGTTAAGACTGCACTGTACTGTTTTAGTAGAGCCCTGGTTTCTGTTTGTTGTTCTGGTGAGAGATTGTCGCCGAACTTGACATCTTTAAAGGATTCTGTGGGTTGCAATGGATACTCCATGCAACCATCATCATCTTCCTCGTCTTCCGTTGCTATGGCGACAGCCAGGAGATGCTCGGAGGATGGCACCGGTCTTTCCAAATATTCCTTTAGCAGATTTATGTGGAAGACCTTCTCCTTTCCTTTGATGGAGATCTTGTAGTTGGTACGTGAGATCTTTTTAAGGACGGTAAACGGTCCTTGCCATCCGATGCGAAGTTTATTGCTTCCGGTTGGAAGTAGCAATAGGACTTTCTCCCCTGGTTGTGGTTCTCTCTCTTTTGCAGCTTTGTTGTATCTTTTAGTAATTTTAGCGCGGGCTTTCTTAAGGTTGGTAGTAGCTAGATCCCATCCTAGCTTTAGCCTTTCATTAAGCTCAGATACATACTTGCTTGCAGAGACGACTGTCTCGTCAGCCTTCTGGTCTGTCGGGGACCGAAGTAAGGCTTCTAGTGGCCCCTTAATAGGTCTGCCAAATAAAAGTGTAGCTGGCGCAAAACCCGTAGACGCTTGGGGTACCTCTCGGTAGGCGAATAAGGCAGCCGATATATATTGGTCCCAGTCTTCCGGTTTCTCCTGACCCAGCTTACATAACATCATGGTGAGGGTACCGTTAAAACGTTCCACGAGCCCATTTCCGGCCGGATGGTAGGGACTTGTGTGGATATGTTTGGCCCTCAAGATCTTAAAGATCTCCTCCATTAACAGGCTACGGAATTGGGATCCATTGTCCGTCAAAACTTGTTGAGGGAATCCCAACTGTGTAAAAATTTGCACAAGGGCTTCTGCGACATGCTTGGAATTAGTGCATGGTAGCGGTACGGCTTCGCCCACATAGTGCAAGTGTCAACTAAGGTCAGGATGAACCTGTTCCTTCTTTTGGTCTTTTCCAGAGGACCAATAATGTCGACAGCAACCCGTTCAAATGGAGTCCCTACTATTGGCATTTGCCCCATAGGTACTGGGGGTGTCAATTGCTTGGGTGCTACCCGTTGGCACTGGGCGCAGGATTTCACATACCTGACAATGTCAGAGTTCATTCCTGGCCACCAATAGTGGTTTTTTATTCGCTGAATAGTGGCGTTTTGTCCCATGTGTCCGCTAAAGGGAAGAGAGTGCCCCATTTCTAAGATCTGGTTTCTGTACTGCGTCGGTACTAGGAGCTGGTTATTCCCCGTGTCCGGGTTGCCCGTTCTACGATACAATACACCATCCTTAGAAAAAATGTCTCCGTTGTGTCTGGGGTCCTTAGCCATGGGCAGTTTTTTAAATCAGGGCGCCAGAGTAGGGTCCTTTTGTTGCGCCTCCTTCAGTTCATTCGGCAACAAGTTTGGCGCAGGCTCCCTCTCCTTCTTGGCTTGCCCTCTTGTGGTTACCGCTGCCACAATCGGCTCCTTAGGTCTCCCAATGAACACATATATACATCCCAGGATAACTGGGTACATCGGATCATCCATTATGGCCGCTTTAATAACTCCTCTGACAAAGTCAGAGTGTATTTCTACCAGTGCGATAGGAAGCGTCCTGGGTGCATCACTCCTGAAAACTCCACTAAGTTTGACGGTTTCCTCTGTCTCCTGACCGGGTTTGACTAGGTGCCTAGCGACAATACAATCAAAACTTAATCCAGTGTCAAAAAGACAAGTAGTAGAGGTACCGTTCAAAATTACAGTTCCTCGAGTTGAGGGTCGGTCCCCCTCAGGTTGAGAATCACTGACATTGACTCTACCTTTCGAGGCTGTATGCAAACATCCAATGCGGTTTGCACCGGTTTGTTTGCCCTGATCAGACGTTCCTGGTGTAGGGGTCTTCCCTTTTCCTTGACCTTGGTGGCCGCGCTGCCACGTAGGCTTGTTGGGTTGATCAGAATTTGTGTTGGGGGGGTATCGGGTTTTGTAGAATTTCGATTTTTCCTGGGGGGGTTTCTGGGTATTTTTATCTCGTTGGTTATAATGTTGAGAGGAAGTGGAAGAATAGGATGCCTGCTCTAGATTCTGTTTTCGAGATGGCTCATCGGTGGGTTTACGTTTAGTGCTGGGAAGTTCGGCCATTGCATTGCTATAGCGTTCGGCTTTATTGAGTATGTCTTCAAGCCTGACTGCCCCCTGTTCCGCCAAAAATCTACGTGTTTCATTCGACAAAGTGGATTTTATCTGCTCCACAAGAACAAGTTCGAGGAGTCCCTCATATGAAAGAGGTAGGTCAGATAATTCAATGCACTTTGTCAGATAACCCGTGAGACGTGAAGAGAACTGGGGAAATGTTTCCGTGCTCTCTTTTCGGCTGTTTCTGAACAACTGCAGTAACTTTCGGGCAGTCATCTCAAACTGCTGTAGTAAGGCCTTTTTCAACATGTCGTAATCATGTTGATTCGGTCCCAGCTTTGTGTACACGTCATAAGCATTGCCTTTCAGTGACGTTGAAAGTTTGAGCGCCCAGCGGGTACTCTCTAACCCATAAAGATTCGCGAGTCTCTCGAATTTTTCTAGGTAGCTGTCAATTTTTTCGTTAGGGCTAGGAAAAGATTCTAAAGAAAACGACATAGCAGTTAATTGGGCAGATTGAGTACTGAAGAGGTCCATTGATTGAGACTGGGGCGAAGACGGCTCTCCGTTAGTCGAAGTAGAGGCGCCCCGACTCTCTAGAGCCTTAAGCGCCAGTTGATGCTGTCTTTCCTTGTCTCTATCTCTCTCTCTCTGCGAGTTTCCATCTCTGCTTCAATTTTCTTCTGTTCCAAAAGACGTTCTTCCGCTTCTTTCTTATCTGCCCTCTCCTGGGCTTCTCTCCTCTCTGTTCTTTCTTTCTCTTCCTTCCTCTCAGCTTCTGCTCTCTGTTGCTCCGCCTTCCTCTCAGCTTCGGCTCTCTGTTGCTCCGCCTTCCTCTCAGCTTCGGCTCTCTGTTGCTCCACGTCATATATTTCCAATTATTGGTTAATAAACGCGTTTGCAGCTTCTGCATCTAATCCTGCCTCTTTCGCTTCCAGCCTCAAGATGGACCTCATCTTTATCCTCTCTGCCATTGTTAAAGAATAAGATGAAGTATGCCTAGAGAACTAGTAAGAAGCAACGCGAAAGGGAGGAACTCTGAACCGCTACGAGAAAAGAACACAAGTATAAATTTACCTGTGTTACCTCCTACCTGTACTGTGCAAACTTATCGCTGCTATTATCTGGCAATTAAGGCTCTAAACGCAAGCGACTATGCCACTAAATGGTAAGTTACACTGGAAAAGAATCTACTTTTACTAACAGTCGAGAAAAATTTATATTAAAACACTTTAAAAGAAAAAAAATTTTTTTCCACTAAATTTTTAATCTCTGACAACAAACTCCGTCCCTAAAGTCAATTATTGAGATGAGACGTTGTTAACTTAATTTTTCAAAATCAGAACAATCCGTCTTTAGCTAAGCTCAACTCTTTTTAACTTCAAAAACCTTTGTGACTGTAAAACAATCACGCAATCCCAGCAACTCTTATAAAGAAAGAAATTGAATTATCTCCGCCAGAGGATAATTATAATAGCAAATATATTTGTTTATCTGTACTTTCTACTGCTGTGGAGAGAAAACAACCTGTAAATATGCTGTGTGGACAACCCAAATACTTAAAGAACGTTTGTCTAGGGGTGTAATTATTTATTTATTTCCCTAATTCACAAAGACAAATCATTCACACTCTACCTAGTTAGACCCAAACTAAATCAGACTCAAAATATCTTTATCCCGGCTATGCGATTGCCTCAAATGTAGCTCAAGATCCCAGAACCAGCCCACAAATATGTGTGCATCAAATGTATCTCAAAATTATCCCGGCGAGCCGGCCAAATATTGTCGTAAATTTATTTTGAGAGAAAAGAGTCTTAGAAATAGTGGTCCGGTTTAGAGTGAAAAATGATGATGGAAAGCTCAGTGATAGAAAATGTAGAGATTTAATAGTTACTTCACAGCGTGCTGGAGGAGAGTAAAGACAGACTTATTTACGACAAATCGCTTCTCTCAATCTTCTCTTCCGCTCTCCTGGTCAAACAATTATTTGCCAGTTTTCCAGACTCGCATCTGCGCGCACACCGATTTGGTGTTTTTTCACCCACACAGGCGACGTTGATACAAACTATATTAAACGAATAAGGGGAAAAGTTGGGCTTTGGGTATATCCAACACACAGAACTAAATGAGTTTATGTGATTTTATTCACTTTAAACATCAATCACTAAAAATATCAGATATTACATAAATTATCATAAGTACACAAATGCAAATAACAAGTTTGGAAGGGGTGAAGAAGATTGGTATCGACTAAGCCCTTCCCGCTTATTAGACATAGATAAACCCAGTCCAAAGATAGATAATATCAGGAACATGGGTACGTTAACCTAACAGTGAAGTTAATTACTCTGAAAGAGGTGTTACAAAATTAGGTATAGGTGATAGAAAAAAACCTGTTCTTCCCAGCTGTTCTTCCCTTTACTAAGCAAATGGAAAGGAGGTGGTTTTAAACAGAGTTAACAAATTATCCACTATCCCACTTAAAGGAACAATGTAGGGTATACAGAAAAGATATATATTACCAGGTAAGCAAGTTAACAAAATGGTCACACAAAAGAATTAATTTCCTGTCATTCATACACGCGCTAGCAAAGGCCTTCACTCATCTTGCTCTCACTTACCGATTGTGAAAAAATCTTGCACTCCATAGAATAACACAACAGCAGTTACACCTCAAACTAAATGTATGAGTGTTTGTTCAAGTTCTAGCCCCAGATTAGCGGGTAAGCGGTCAGCACATAAAAGGATCCCGTAATCGCTGGAAAATGAATCTGTAGTTGTGTCTCTTTTCTTAATAACAGTTTCTATGGGAGGGCACGGTCTCTGATACCGGGGTGAGGATGGTGTGGTCTATTTGACTATGCCGCTGATAATAAAATTCTTACGCGTGCTGGTACACTTTATCCGTGAGGTATGGTTTAAGTCCAGTGAGAAAACTAGTCACATCACTGTTCAGGAAATTATGAATTATCTCTCTGTGTCAGTAAACTAACAAAGCTCGGGCCAGTGTTCTTCTTCCCGTTACGACTTAAGTTGTTTGATGGTGCGTTAAATTTGTCTTTGGGTGTGCTTTCTTTGCTATAAGTTAGATAGCGGAATTCCAAACATAGAATCGCCTCAAAGATTAAAAATTTACACAGTCTCAACAAGTTCTGCGTCAGGGGAACTCTACACACTGTTTATGCTTTGCCTTGCTTAGATTGATTTCTTTATTGCTTTCTTAATGCTGGGATCGCACAGGTTACGATCACTCTGTATGAAAGAAAAAAAAAGACATGTAATATACCGAAAACAAATAACCTTCTAAAGCGCGATGTATTTCCCGTTAAGCCTATAATACACTCGAGTATTTAATTATGTATTTAATAAACACTGCGCGAATTCTAGTGGTTAAAAACCCACATCTATAAAACTAGGACTTAACTGAATTTATTAATTATAAATTCCTTCGCGACTTTAAAAGTTAATTTAAGCATCTATTATCTTTTGAAATAATATAATAGATAGATCATTATATTTACCACTGGAACTATTGAGATGGTTTAATTTAATAGATTTAAATTAACACAAAATCCATTGAAATAGAATGACTGAACTAGACCACTGATCACTTTACACAATATATATTACCGCTCTGCACAGAATAGAAATCACTGCAAATATATATATAAAATCCAGGGGAAAATCTATAACAAGATTTCAATAAAGCTAGTGCTTCTGTAAAGGTCTGGCCAGCGAGTGATAACGTGTCTAGTTCTTCATGGTCTATTTAGCTAAAATGGAATGTAAGTTGAGTGGGACATGCTAAACTTGACAGCTTATTTGATCTCACGAACTTTTGGGGATCTGACCGCCAAATCAAGAGAAGAAACCGCACCCTGGTCTTCGTATCTCCGTTCGCTGCTACCCGTTCGCTTTCCCCGTTCGCTCGGTTCCTCGATTGACATCGAGACGCGAAATTAGCGGCAAGCAACTGCGTCTCGTATCAGGGCCCACTACTGTCTTTGATAGCGCCGATAGTCTCCCCTGAAATCCCTCAGTCTGACTCTTTGATCTCGTGCCGCCTACTAAATGAGTCCCGGTGGAATGAGTTCTGGCAAACGAGAAGTTACAACAAATGTTCAGGGGTTCTAATGTTATGAAAAGCTAAAAGTCCCTTTAAATCATCCATCATATCAGGGAGAATTCACTTGTCAAACTAGACGTACGTCACACTTATATACAAACTTCTGGGAATGTTAAGGCGGCCGGCGTGATGCTGACCACATCACCCCTAGTGTGCCGATGATAAAGAAAATATGGGCCTAACACCATATTCCCAATAGGCCTCAATGGGCGTGTAACGGGATCCTTTACCCTTCCTTATATACAAGTGACTGAAACATTTTTTATATGTCTTCTACGTTCCTGTCGGCTAACAATTTCTTCGTCTTCTTTCATCTCTCAAATCCCAATGGAGTATAGGCCTTCAAGAAACGTCTGCCAAGTCTTCCTGTCACGTGCCATCAGCTCAAGGTCTTTCCCTGTCTTCTTCACCCCCCTCATGTCTATCTCCAGTTCTCTTCTCCATGTGTTCTTTGGTCGTCCTCTACCTATCTTACCATGGGGATTCCAGACCAGGGATTGTCTGTGTCGTGAAATATTCTAATCCACATATATAAATTATCAGGTAAATATAAAGCCTAACAAATAAATTCTAATAAAGAAAAGAGCAATGGTAAAATAACAGTGCTGTCACAATAACTGTACTCGAAATCCCCCTTGTTTTATGCTTCGTCTGCAAATTGTAACGCTTTCACGTTGATAGTAAAAGCCTACTATATTATTACCCGCTTTCTTCAATGAAACGTGTGCTGTATTTCTTGCAAAAACATTGAGATACCAAGCTGATCAATGACCTAATTTTAATATTTCATTCATTCCATTTTATACACGGCGTAACTAAAGACAGATGGACTAAAGGATAGAGAGAAGGGAGGGCTGAAAATCAGGAACGCATGCAAAATTGAACACGCGTCTCGCTATTAATGCCACCCCAACAAGCGTAACGCGATACACAATTACTACTATCACGCGTGTAAGGCCACATGCACTAACTTTTTCTGACGGACAGTGATAAAAACACTAACCTTCCCAGAGTTAGGTTTTAAAATCACGAAAAACGCTTATTAGAAAAGATGACAATAGATGGGTTTACGTTTGAAAACATTACAGTACCCAGACAGCACATCTTTGAAACAGGAGGTAGAAGAAATTGCATATTTTGAACGCAGCCACTTAGCTCTTTTAAATTTGTATATTTGGGTTCCTTAGGGCTTGCTGACAAAGAATATGTAAAACGTTACGCAAATAGTCTAGGAATTAACAAGTTATAACCAAAATAAAATAGTGGGGATGCCTGACAGCATGAAATCATTTCTGCTCATAAAATTTTTTTATAACGTGTTTGAAAAAACCTTGCGTACGGAAATAGCCTACCATGTAAACTCCAAATTGATTGGAGCGCAACAAATATAAGACTAAACACGATTGGTCGGACTATAAATACTATCTTTGGTTGTTAGGGGAGACGTAGGAAGGTAAAATTTTTTTCAAACACTTGTCGAAACGTGGCTCCATTGGCCAGACTCGCTGATATAATCACTTAGGAGCGTTAGTTCGAGACCACTAGTTCAAATAAGCTTGATAAAGCAACAGTGCGTTGAAGCCAGCTCATATTTTTGCTAAATAAAAGCCTGGAACATAAGCAGATGGGAATTTGTGCCAGAATTCATTGCTAGTCAACGTATCTGTGTTTATTCTATGAATTGTGGGACCGTGGTCTTGACGTTATTGAGCAGCACCTGGTCAGAGCTTTGCTGAATCAAGAGTCGGACAGCATACTCCTTGGTCCATTTAGCTATCAGTGAGGTGTCTCCAGAGCACAGGGGAGAAATCGAGCAGAGGAGTCCTTTCCTGCCGCCATCACGCAAGATAAGCTGATGTGGCCAGCTGAGCTCAAAATTATGTACCCCCATCTTAAAATAACATTGTAACATAAACTTAAGAGGGGAAGTAAATTGTTTTAATATCAGGAACTGAGAACATCTCCAATCCTAGTTCCAATAAAGACAAACTATTGAAGTCATGATGACAAATACCAACAGAGCTTGAACAAAACAAAACCAGTATTACCTCATATTACTACTACACAACTAACACACATAAGATACTTTTAATAATAGATGTCACTACAATATTCATATTGAGAAATTCTGTACATATAACTTGTAATTAAAATTGATTGTGATTCCTGGTTCCCTTTGTATTTGAATCAGGACACATATTCATTCATGACAGCAATGAATACATATTGTTATTTGAAAAGTTATCAGTGACTCCTTTAAGATATCCTTGTAGAGTGTTTTATGTATGTGAGTGTCACAGTGTTGTCACGTGTAGTGGAATAAATTAAATTGTTTATCTGTCTGTTGTTGTTTTGACTTACACTTCATCATACACATACCCTAGACATATAACGTAGTCATCACACAATTCCAGAATAATTCTGACTGAGATATATATATATGTGGCAGCAAGTAAGGTTATCTATAATACACTACTCTTATTAGATATAGATACCTTCACAGCTGATCTCAGTCAGTACACTAAGTCCCCTATAAATATTTATAACATCCCACTTCACCACATATATTGGGGTCTCGCTCTTGGGATTTTGAATCTTTCCCTATTACAAATATTGGGGGTAATTCACTTCAGGGAATATAAGAATTAAAAGGTATCCTTGGGTGGAATTAAATAAGGTTGAGCTCACGGTGCCTGTGTTGTCCATTAGATATATAATTAGAGATTGAATTGTTGGTTAGACATTGTATAAACTTACCTGATAGACCATGGCGGACCTGGCCAAGTTTCGATCTGCTGCTGTTCAGACTGCAAAAGAGTTAGGATTAGATGGGCAAGTTATGGTTGCCTATGTCACTACGGAATGTGACAAATTTATTGAACGCGAAGAAAGAAGGTTTGAAGCCGAAAGAAAGTTAGAGGCTGAAAAAGAAATTAAGAGATTGCAGATTGAGGCTGAGGCTAAGAAATTGGAAGCAGAAAGAGAAGACAAAAGATTGGCTGCAGAAAGGGAAGAGAAGAAATTAGCTGCAGAAAGGGAAGAGAAGAAATTAGCTGCAGAAAGGGAAGCAGAAGAAAGAAGATTGACTGCAGAAAGGGAAGAGAAGAAATTAGCTGCAGAAAGGGAAGAGAAGAAATTAGCTGCAGAAAGGGAAGCAGAAGATAAAAGATTACAAAGGGAACATGAGTTACGACTAAGGGAGTTTGAGTTTTAAGGCCATGCTCCTGAAAATGGTGCCAGTCCCTTTGCCTCTGATGCCACTGCTAGCCAAGGAGCCTCAACCTCAGCTATGAATTTTCATTTAGATCATTTTGTTGAGAAAGACGATGATATAGAGAGCTATCTAAATAGGTATGAACTATTAGCTACCACATATGGGTTAGAGAGAGAAAGGTGGAGCTTAAAGTTATCTCAGGGACTTCGTGGGGCAGCTTATGAAGTTTTTGCAAAAATGAGCAGAGGTGATCAGGAAAATTATGACATGCTAAAGCAGGCTCTTTTGTTAAGATATGAAAAGAATGCAGAATTCTATAGGAAAAAATTTAGGAATGCTAAACTACTGTCAGGTGAAACCTATCACCAGTTCTCTGCACGAATAGAGACATACTTGGAGAAATGGACTTCTCTGGGGAAAACCCAAGATCTTAAGGAAATGGTCCTTATAGAGCAATTAAGAGAGTCCATGGCTCCAGACCTGAGAAAGTTTCTCATGGAACAAGGTGCAGAGAGGCTGGGTGAGTTGCTAAATGTTGCTGAAAGGTATCAAGCAGCTCAAGCAGAGGTAACAGGAAATAAAAAGAAACAAGTGGATAACTTTAGGGCACCACAGAACTTTAATAATAAATTTGATCCTAAGGATCAAAATAAAGGTAAGCACCAATTTGATAGGCCACGGTATGAAAATAAAAATAAATTCCCACAATTCGATGAAAGGAAATATGATGAAAGAAAATCTTTCAACCAAGGAAAAAGGTGGTGTAAGAATTGTCAGATGGACAATCATGACACTGACCGTTGCAGAAGGAAACCTGTGTATATGGCAACCCTTCAGGTCAGGTCGACCTCAAGACAGGAGGAGGATATTATGTTAGATACCACTCCAGAAGAGATGAGGAAGGCACAGGCTGGGGATAAAACACTCAAGCCTTGTTTCAGAAAATTGTCAACTTGTCATACAACTCCAGGCAAGGGAGATTTTTACATGAAAAACAAGTTGATGTATAGGAAGACTGGAGCTAGATCCAAAGGTCAGGGACAGCTGGTACTTCCTAAAAGATATAGGGCAGACTTAATAAGGAGACTACATGTGAAACCAGATGGGGACCATGAGAAGATAGGTACCATCATTCAAAAGGTGGCTCACAATTATTATTGGCCCAAAGCACGATGGGACATTGAGAATTTTGTAGAAAGGTGTAGCATAGCACATGAGGGAACACCCACAAGTGGGAACATTGATCAGGACCTGGACACGCCACGGGGCAAAATTAGGCCTGATAATAAAAAGAGATATAAATTTGAAAAAGTGGACCAAATGGAATGGGAAGCCCCTTTTCACGGACAAGCTTCACTTAACTGTTTTACAATGGCCACTATGCGGAGAGTGCAAAAAGATGTCTTACCCCAGGATAAGCCGAAAATCCCTCAATCGGACTTAAACAAACTGGAAGAAGAGGATGTAGAGAGGAAATCTCTCATCAAGAATTTTAAGTGGGGAGAAAGCCCCAAAAGAAAAATTGGTAGCGGTCGTTTTGTGCATGATAATTCTGGGAAGAAAAATCATCACTATAAAGCTTCGAGTGGAAAAGACCATACCGGTGCATGGACAAATAGGTCCACACAATTAAAGGTCCATATGTAGCTTTGTTAAGAACGTGGACTGATGAAAAGGCAGAGGAAAACATTACATCTTCATACCAATATGTGAATGAGCTGACCACTCGTTTAAAAACTGGCTGGAAACTTGCCAATGAAAATTTGAAACAAGCCAGGAAGAAACATGCTGCTTATTATAACAGGAAGGCGAAAGACAGAAATTTGGCTGTGGGAGAGAAAGTTCTGCTTCTTTTGCCCGGGAGTCAGAATAAGTTACAAATTGGATGGCAGGGTCCATATACAGTTCTAGAGAAGGTGTCTAGAACAAATTATAAGATAGATAAGAAGGGGAAAGAAAAAATCTATCATGTGAATCTCCTGAAGAAATATTTGGAAAGAGAATATCAGGAACAGACACACTTGTTGACCTTGTCCATCGCCATGGAGATGAAAAAGGAACCACTTTCATCATTTGAATATCCATTACACCCCTGTGAGACAGCAGCCCAGGTGAAAATCAGTACACATTTAACGAAAACTCAGAAAGAGAGAGTGCAACAGGTTCTAAATAATCATGCAGAGGTGTTAACAGACCGACCAGGGCATACAAACCTATTGGAATATGATATGAAACTGATAGACCCTACACCTGTCTGTATGAAACCATATTCGATTCCGTTTGCTAAGGAGAAAGCTTTGAAGGAAGAGATAGACTATCTATTGAAGGAAGGAATTATTTCGCACAGTGAATCTTCGTATAGTTCCGGTGTTGTACTCTTAAGGAAGCCCTCTGGAGAACATAGACTCTGTATAGATTACAGGAGACTGAATGCTATTACAGAAGGACAGGTAGATCCATTGCCGGATACAAATCAGCTGTTTGCCAGACTAAATAAAGCTAAATATTTCTCAAAAGTGGATCTGAGTAAAGGATACTATCAGATTCCAGTAAAGCCTGAGGTTAGACCATACCTAGCTTTTAGTACCTCAGAAGGACACTATGAGTTTAATAGATTGCCATTTGGATTGAAGAATGCGCCTAGTGTCTTCTCTAGAATGATGAGAAAATTGTTGGATGTAAACATTTCGGAGGAACGTAATGAATCCCTGAGTTGCCTCTTTGATTGAGGATATTCCGAATGTTTAATACAGGATAATAAGAAGATTATGGGATCCACTACGAAAACTCTGCTATCACCAGGTATATGTTATCTCCTCATAACTTACATTTTGAGGGAAATATAATGTTCTCTGGACATGTCATTGCGCAGACTCAGAGAAGAGAAATGGTGAATACGGGTTGCGAAGCAGCATTAAGACAAGCACTCACACTTGCGGCTGTTCAGTAACATAACCGAAATATATTATTGGTTGTAGAAGTCTGAGGCAGATTTCATGAGTAGTGCCTACTCTGAATGGACCCAACTACATAAAACCATGATAGCACCACAGCAGAGTAAAGTCAAGTTGACTTACATTTATCTATGTGTATATAGAATAAAGGACTGACATGGGATGTCTGTTTTAAGAGGGGAGGTGTCGTGAAATATTCTAATCCACATATATAAATTATCAGGTAAATATAAAGCCTAACAAATAAATTCTAATAAAGAAAAGAGCAATGGTAAAATAACAGTGCTGTCACAATAACTGTACTCGAAATCCCCCTTGTTTTATGCTTCGTCTGCAAATTGTAACGCTTTCACGTTGATAGTAAAAGCCTACTATATTATTACCCGCTTTCTTCAATGAAACGTGTGCTGTATTTCTTGCAAAAACATTGAGATACCAAGCTGATCAATGACCTAATTTTAATATTTCATTCATTCCATTTTATACACGGCGTAACTAAAGACAGATGGACTAAAGGATAGAGAGAAGGGAGGGCTGAAAATCAGGAACGCATGCAAAATTGAACACGCGTCTCGCTATTAATGCCACCCCAACAAGCGTAACGCGATACACAATTACTACTATCACGCGTGTAAGGCCACATGCACTAACTTTTTCGGACGGACAGTGATAAAAACACTAACCTTCCCAGAGTTAGGTTTTAAAATCACGAAAAACGCTTATTAGAAAAGATGACAATAGATGGGTTTACGTTTGAAAACATTACAGTACCCAGACAGCACATCTTCGAAACAGGAGGTTGAAGAAATTGCATATTTTGAACGCAGCCACTTAGCTCTTTTAAATTTGTATATTTGGGTTCCTTAGGGCTTGCTGACAAAGAATATGTAAAACGTTACGCAAATAGTCTAGGAATTAACAAGTTATAACCAAAATAAAATAGTGGGGATGCCTGACAGCATGAAATCATTTCTGCTCATAAAATTTTTTTTATAACGTGTTTGAAAAAACCTTGCGTACGGAAATAGCCTACCATGTAAACTCCAAATTGATTGGAGCGCAACAAATATAAGACTAAACACGATTGGTCGGACTATAAATACTATCTTTGGTTGTTAGGGGAGACGTAGGAAGGTAAAATTTTTTCAAACACTTGTCGAAACATGGCTCCATTGGCCAGACTCGCTGATATAATCACTTAGGAGCGTTAGTTCGAGACCACTAGTTCAAATAAGCTTGATAAAGCAACAGTGCGTTGAAGCCAGCTCATATTTTTGCTAAATAAAAGCCTGGAACATAAGCAGATGGGAATTTGTGCCAGAATTCATTGCTAGTCAACGTATCTGTGTTTATTCTATGAATTGTGGGACCGTGGTCTTGACGTTATTGAGCAGCACCTGGTCAGAGCTTTGCTGAATCAAGAGTCGGACAGCATACTCCTTGGTCCATTTAGCTATCAGTGAGGTGTCTCCAGAGCACAGGGGAGAAATCGAGCAGAGGAGTCCTTTCCTGCCGCCATCACGCAAGATAAGCTGATGTGGCCAGCTGAGCTCAAAATTATGTACCCCCATCTTAAAATAACATTGTAACATAAACTTAAGAGGGGAAGTAAATTGTTTTAATATCAGGAACTGAGAACATCTCCAATCCTAGTTCCAATAAAGACAAACTATTGAAGTCATGATGACAAATACCAACAGAGCTTGAACAAAACAAAACCAGTATTACCTCATATTACTACTACACAACTAACACACATAAGATACTTTTAATAATAGATGTCACTACAATATTCATATTGAGAAATTCTGTACATATAACTTGTAATTAAAATTGATTGTGATTCCTGGTTCCCTTTGTATTTGAATCAGGACACATATTCATTCATGACAGCAATGAATACATATTGTTATTTGAAAAGTTATCAGTGACTCCTTTAAGATATCCTTGTAGAGTGTTTTATGTATGTGAGTGTCACAGTGTTGTCACGTGTAGTGGAATAAATTAAATTGTTTATCTGTCTGTTGTTGTTTTGACTTACACTTCATCATACACATACCCTAGACATATAACGTAGTCATCACACAATTCCAGAATAATTCTGACTGAGATATATATATATGTGGCAGCAAGTAAGGTTATCTATAATACACTACTCTTATTAGATATAGATACCTTCACAGCTGATCTCAGTCAGTACACTAAGTCCCCTATAAATATTTATAACATCCCACTTCACCACAGTCTGGTACTGCTATCAGCAAGTTTTCTCAATGTGTGGCTCATCCATCTCCATCGCCTTCTTCTCGTGTCTCGTTCCATTGCCGCTTGTGTCGTAAAATGTTTAACTTATTTCAATGTTACGAACATTTTGTTAAAACTTAGAATATAATACAGCTGTAGCTAATTACTTTCAGTGTCTCAATTTCTCATTGAGGTCGGAGTGGCTGAGAGGTATGGTGTCCGCCTCGAATTCTAAAGGTACCGGGTTCGATTCCCAGTACAGGGAATATAATTTATGGACGATTTTTCAGAACCAGTAGTCCTAATGATGTCATACTCCCTCCTGTATGTGAGATCGGATGCCTAGACTTCTTGGATAAGGTCGAAAATATTGCGCACGTTAAAAATCCCACGGCAGTTGGAAATCGTAGAGAGTAGGCCATAAGGCCGCAGCCCTGGCAACATTTAAAAAATTAGAAACCTACCCACCACACAAATATTCATAGAATGTGTGATTTCTATATACACTCGTTGGTGCTACGGAGTTCATGCACTGTGCTGAGATGCTCCTTGTGTGATCTAAGTGAGGAGATCAGAGAACTGATGGAGTTGTCCTTAAAACCACAACCAAATCAATTTCTCATTGCCCTTTTCAGGTTCTATACCTTTTTCTCTGTTATCACTTTCGATAAATCTTCTTTGTCCGTCTCTTTTCTCTTTGACATCGTTTTCCTTCGAGTGGCAGAATTGGGAGGGGAATTAAAGCCCTTGCTTCTGGAGGCAAAGTTATAATAATAGAGTTCGAAACCAGATATCGTTACGCTCCAGTCTACCCAGCTGTCAATGGGTACCTGACTCTGCCCTTGAGTTTAGAGAATGCAAAGGCAGCGATGAAAAGAACTTGTCAAACAGTATGCCATACATTTCTTAATCCTAGCTTGGGACAAGATGTGACGATCCTTTAAATGCAAGCCAAGCTGGAGAAACTGGAGCTCATGACTTCAACTCAGCACGTTTCGGAATGGCAGAACAGCCACAGGAACAGCCTAGATCTACAGTGTAGATAATACCAACTTGGTATTGGCTGCTAAATAGCAAGAAGCTCAGCAGCCCTAGTTCAACAATAACAACAAACCATCTCGTAAAGCTGAAACGTAGAATAGTCTCTAAATTTCACTCCCCTAACTGGTGACTATTTTTAGCTTTTTTTTCAAATCACATACAAGACCAAAATTTGGTTGTGTTCTGTTTCTATATTTTTGTTCGTCAAAAAAATTTAACACTCTGAAGTGTTGCACAAAACAGTATTACTACTAGGAATGTAAATATAATTTTACCTAAAGCACTTTCAGTATTTAAATGTCTCAATGTCCTTTTTAGTCTTTCTCCGTTTCTCTTTTGCCACTTGTGAAAAACGTTGTTTGTCTGCCTCTCTTCTCACTTAACTATTTATCTGTATTCTACTTTTCAAGTGCTATATTACAGCGTTTTCTCTTTTACCACTTTTGAAAAAAAGTTGTCTGCCTCTCTTCTCACTAAACACTTTTACCGTATTCTACTTTTCAAGTAATATATTTGAGCGTTTTCTCTTTTATTACTTTTGAAAAACGTTGTTTGTCTGCCTCTCTTCTCAATAAAAACTTTTTTTTTTTTTTTCGTATTCTTACTTCTCCCGTGACTCATCATGAATGTCTCCGTATCTGCTCCATACTTTAGCTTCGAGTGGGGAAGTTGTTAGAAAGTATGTTTCTCGTAGGCAAAGTTCCGTGTTAAAAAGCTGTAGCATCATGGCTTCACGCTTCAGTAAACCCAGCTGTACATGGATACCTCATTCTGCTCTTGAGTTAAGAAAGGCAAAGGCAGGGAGGAAGGGAACCGGTTGCCCCATCTCATAAAGCTGAAACCTAGTTTACGGAAGTTTCTAACACTTTACTCCTCTGCGGCAGTATCTGCAATTGGAATACCTACCTGTGCCATATTGTATACGGCAGACGACTACTTACAATGTTATCCTTTTTGTTCAGTTAAAAAGTACATGAGTATTTCGTCGCGAATTTATGCAGTGTACTTTTATTAAATTCAGTCCTATTGTATGGCTCTGAGACATGGAGAGCAACAAAAACAACAACCAAAAAGCTACAGACTTTTAAAAACGGGTGCTTGCGTAGAATAGAAGGACTGAAATGGTATGACAAAGTCACAAATGGGGAATTGATGACAAGAACCAGAAATGCCAGTGGAACAAGAGTTGAGAAGAAGACGCTGGCGATGGATAGGACACACATTGAGGAGACCTGTTGATAACATTACAAGGCAGTCCTTGTTCTGGAATCCACAGAGAAAGAGAGAGGTAGATGAAAAAACGCATGGAGAAGAGAACTGGATGCCGAGGTGAAAATGATGAAGAAAACATGGAAAGAACTTGAGCGAATGGCACAGGACAGGAAGACTTGATGATGATTGACTTTTATTAAATGCAGCATTGGCTCCATGCTCCGTCGGAAGCAAAAAGGAACATGATGATAGTGATGATGATGTGAACTTGTATGTGAACCACAACATGGACACGTCAGCTCCAATGATGAGAAGAGCTTGGTTCTAAATAAGGCTGCATTTGTGTCTGCTCGTGCACGTGTTGATAATGTTGCTCCTGTTGTGGTTGATGAAGGTGCAGCTGTGACACTGAGGTGGTGGACTGGTTGTTGAGATGAGCAGGTTGTGGCTGAGGTTGGTACTGAAAGTGGTTCATGATATTGCAGAGGTTGGAAACACCGACTATTCCGAGACCAATACTTACGTCAGTATTTACATCTGGGACAGTGTTGATTCCATTACCACTATTGGTGGTAGTTATGGCGCCACTGAAGCTAACACTGCTGTCGCGACTGCTGCAGTTGCCAGTGTCTATGTAGCTGGGCGACAAAATTGCATGTGGGCTGACGCTGCCCCGGTCTCCCTCAGAGGGGAGACTCCCCCACTGTCAGACCAGTGGGACCGCTGGATGATGATGATGGTGGTGCAAGTTATGAGGATGATGCGGGTGGTGGTTCCTCTCAATCGCTTGGGGCGAACAAAGGAAGTGGTGATGGAAAGACGAGCTCTCGCTCTTGACCAAGGGCATCGGGAGATTCTGCCTCAGGCCTTCAATCATTTTTGACTGCATGTTGTTGAAATCTCGTCCGTAGTCTATGTGGTGTCCATGCATCATTGCACTTTGGTTTGGACCCCCCATGCCGCACATTTGCTGCATGGCTTGTTTCATATTTTCCTCGCCGAAATCTCTGCAGAATGCATCCCTGAAAGATAAGACAGAAAAACATGCAAGTAAATAAACATGAATTTGAATTATAATAATGACATGATAGATTATGCGGTTGGCTTAATTTAGATGCATTTTTGAAAGCACTAACACTTCAGCCTCTTCCCTCTCATCACGCATCAAACCATCTGCGTAAAGGAATCTTTTATATAGGCGTCCTTTTATCTTGGCAATTTGTATTTTTGTATTTATGTTTATATTAACATCAGCGTTCGTTGCCATAAAGCGGATCATTGAAAACAACCGACATTCCTTACCGGCGGTGTGGCTCAAAGAAAGGAATAAGATATGAATAGGATTCAAAACGGTTCCGTTGTTATTTTTTTGTTGGTTTCTGAAGGCGTGAAAAGGGGTGTGAAATAGTCTGTTTTTGCAATAGCCTCTAAGAATGACATTTGAAGAGATAATCGTATTTTTATAAGTATTAAAATACTGGCGGCAAACGCTGCTTTTCAAGATGCAACCGTGTAACGACAGATAACATTGGAACAAAAGAGTTCTGAAACATAGATAGTCGGGCCCGGCTTTGGGATGTGCTGGGCCCAATACGGACCGGGCACTATGAGGGATGACAAAAGATAGTTTTAAAAAAAAGTTTAATTTCTTTCTTGTATTATTTACTTTCTATGACTATATAAATAATAATAAAATAACTTATAATGTACACTGTGAAAATACACTGAGCAAAGTGGAAGCAGTTTGTTGCTGCCCAACGAGACGCCACCAGGCGTGATGGCAATTGACTGCTTTAACAGTTGGTAGCTAAGGATCAACAAAAGTATAGACATTACACATATCAATTTGTTTAAGAGGAACTTTATTTTGCACCTAGCAAGAATGTTTTGAAAGTAATCGTCCCTGCTATTTTTGTCAGCAAAATGTTTCTGTATATGGCTTAATTCTAAGCACTTCATTACTTCGCGTTCAATTGACATGACTGCCAAACTGCTTGATTGGTCTTCCTGAATTGTTTGTCGCAGATATACTTTAATTAGATTTAGCTTCGAGAAGCTACTCTCCGGAGGATGCAGTCACCGGAAGAGCCCAGAAGATTAGAATAGCGATAAGCAGATTTGGGAATGCTGTTGGTTTGCAAGAAATTGAAGTACAGTAGAACTCCATTTAACCGAACCCCAATTATCCGAACATCCAATTATCCGAACACTTTTTCAAAAAAAAAAATAAAAAAATCAGGAGCCACCAGTCATGTTAGACTACATTTCTGAATCTTTTGATGCGGCAAGCTTCAAATGTGTGCGAACAATTTGTAGAGGATATGATGGGCTAATGGTCGGTCGCTTACGTACAAGAAGTCAGTTAGATCATAAAGTCAGTTAATATCTGGTTTACCGATCCAGTGTACGTGTGCGTTCTAGGCAGAACACTGGCTAAACAGACAGTTCAACTTAAAATAATTGTGTCTGCTACTACAGCAGAATAATTTTGGTGTACAAGTATTTCTCTGTGCGATATAGCATCTTCCAGTAGGCCTAAAGCATATAAAAGGAACTGCAATGTTTTGTCAATTGAAACGAAAACAGAAATTATCAAGAGACTAGGAAAAGATGAAACTGTGTCTTCACTTGCGAGGATTTTCAATGTTGGGAAAGCTACCGTCTCTGACATCAAAAGTAACAAGGATAAAATTATGAGTTTTGCATCGAAATTGGATAGTGAAAATGGGTCGAAGAAACGTAAAACCATGAGAAATGCGAAAGATTTGAAATTGGAAGAGGCTTTGTATATATGGTTTGTGCAAAGAAGAAGCAAAGGGGAACCTGTCTCTGGCTCTCTATTGTGTGAAAAGGCACTTCAGTTCAACAATCAACTTGACGGTCCTCCTGACTTTAAGGCTAGCCAGGGATGGTTAAGAAACTTTAAATCTCGACATGGCAAACGAGAATTGGAGATTCAAGGGGAATCTTTATCTAGTGATGCAACTGCCGCTGAAAATTTTAAAGAAACATTCTTGGCTTTTTTGGAAGAAGAAGGTTATTCACTCGATGATGTGTATAATGCCGATGAGACTGGCTTATACTGGAAATCATTGCCTCAAAAATCACTTGCATCTCAGCACGAAGCATCTGCCCCTGGGTTTAAAAAGTGCAATTTTGGTAGCCGCGAATGCCAGTGGAAGTCATCGTTCACCGATGCGGTGCTAATGATCGGCGAAGCCAAAAAACCACGTTGTTTAAAGAATGTGACATGTCTCCCATTGTGCCACAAAGCACAGAAGAGTGCTTGGATGAATAGTGAAATATTTCTTGATTGGTATACAAATCAGTTCATCCCAAATGTGAAGAGGTTGAGAGAACAAGAAAAGAAAACTGGAAACGAATTTCTTCTACTGGACAACGCACCATCTCATCCAGAGACGGATACATTGAATGCAGTTGATGCAAATTTTAAAGTAATTTTGCTGCCTCTCAATGTAACAGCACTGATTCAACCAATGGATCAGGGTGTTATAGCAAAGCTTAAAAAGATGTACAAGAAGGAAGTCCTGCGTCGTTTATTGTTGGCTGAAGATGAAGAAAGTGGGGTGGCGTTTTCCAAAAAGCTTAATCTCAAAGACTGCTGCTATATGTTAGCTGATGCTTGGACCACCCTGTCACAGGATAATCTCGACAAGGCTTGGAATAGATTGCTTGGAAAAAGGAGGAAATGAAACTACTGCAGTGGACACAAATGATGATTGTATAAATGAAGTTGTGGAACTGTTTCAAGCAATGCCCGGATTTTCGGACTGTGACAAAGATGATGCACACATGTGGCTAGAAGATGATAATGATTCTGGTTTTCCGTTTTTGAATGACGAAGAAATGTTGTTTTTGTGCAAGAAGAAAAAAAAAATGCATGTAGTGACCGATGATAAAGACTCCTCAGAAGTACATGATGTACTTGTAGATTAAGAAGAAAACCCAAAACGTTGACCAAGTCCTGAAGAGGCCTTTATAGCACTAGAAACAGCGATGGCTTGGTACGAGCAAGAAGATGACAGCTGTCCTACACAGCTTCTGCTGTTGAAGAGAATGCGGGACTTAGCACCCAAAAGGAGACTATCCAGTTTGGTGCAAAAGAGGATTCCTCATTATTTTAAATAGTGGGCTACATCTGTGCAAGTACATGTATACGTAAGTTGCGCCTGGTTTTGAATCGTTTGTAATGTTATTTTGAAAACATTTCTCTTTCTTAAAAAATAATAATTAATACAAGTAGTACATGCACTGCAGTGTAATGAAAGATGTTGGTGATACAGTGATCTAATACAGTGTGGGTATTATTATTACAGTACAAGTAAATATGTTTTATAGTGTATTTTCCTTGTGATGGTTAATTATTTTTAGAAATATGTGTACATGTACTCGATACATTATGTAATCCAATTATCCGAACATTTGATTATCCGAACGATGCTCGGTCCCATGGGGTTCGGATAAATGGAGTTCTACTGTAGTTGGATCTACAATCTGTCTACAATCAGATGAAAGAATTGACTTTAACACATCCAATTCCTTCACAAAGCATGTAGCCATTAATATCAAATGATTGAACAGTTGAGACTTGTTCGTTTTAGTTTCACATCTGCCAATGCCCTGCGTGGGGCCCTATTCGGAGGAATCGGTGTAAATGGCCTAAAGCTCGCCCTGTAGCTTCATATAACCTACGCTTCTAAAATGATGTACGGCTAGTGCGTCAAAATAATGATATTTCAGTAAATTGCTTCAGCTATAACACGCGTGACAAAGAAAGAAAAAACCTAAACTGTACCAAGAACAAGGCTTCCAAATTATCGTGTTTCTTCATACACACGAACCCCTCTTAAGGGTTTCAGAGGTCTCTGGAGGGACTAAATGATAGAATGGATTAATTAATAACAGTTGTGAATACAAGCCAGTGGTTTCACTCTGGGAGATCTAGAAACCAGACACGGACTACCACCTAGCAGAAATACTTAAGAAAACAAATAATATAGAAAATATTAAAAACACAGCCAATAAATATATACAACAAATATCAAAGGACAGCCTTAATGTATACACAGATGGACCCAAGTGAGAGTATGACAAATTTGGGGATGGGAATATATATTCTACTATGGAAAACGGCAAAAGAGTAAATGGTCACAGAATATACATCCATTGTCACTGCAGAGATGATGGCAATACTAAAAGCACTAGAAATATTCTCCTATAACCCTCCCAAGAAACTTACAATTCTAACTGACTCTCTTTCAATAATTCAAGCACTTAGAAACTTACCAGAATGCAGTAGACTTGATATAGCAGAGGAGATATTTCTGGCTACTATATACTTATATTCCAGAGGATGTTCAGTCTTAATAGCTTGGATACCTTCTAATGTTGGCATAGAGGGAAATTAAAAGGCAGATAAAGAAGCCAAAAAAGGTAGATCTGATAAAAATCTAATAAATGTAGGGATGAGTAAATCAGAGAGTAAAAGCTTAATTAAAGAAATAATAACAAATGAATGGAAAGTAGAGTGGGATAAAAATCCGAAAGGAAGACATGCATATAAGATGTTCAAGGCTCCAACAAGAAAATGTCAGATATCTAGGGAATTCAAAGTTCCCAGTAATAAGAAACTTCTCAGACTACAGCTGGGAAAAGGCTATTATAGAATAGAAGAACCTTACTGTGCAGGATGTCTTCAAGACAATAATATAGAGCATTTATTGTTAAAATGTAAGAGGTATGAACAAATGAGAATCCCAATATTAGATTACTTGCAGGTATCATATTTACCTCTAAATATAGAAGAGGTGTTAAGAATAGACAGACCTAGGGAACTGCAGAATTTAACCAAAAAGTATTTAACAATAATAAAAGTTAATAAATCGTAATTTTAAAGGTGAAGGTCTGATGATGTTCTTACAATACTTAGGAGTTATGGCAAGTGAAAGTCAATTAAATATCTAACTGGAAACCAGGACTGTATACCCCTCCCCCTGAGTATTATTTTGGTTTGGTTTTTTTGTTTAGTTTTCTTTTGTTTTATCTCGTTTTTGTTTGTCTTGATTTTTTTTTAAACATACAAGCTAAATTGGTAATTTTGAATTGCCATATCAAATACCATAATTCCCGCCGTAAGTTACTTCGGTTGGTCGGTCGGTCAGTCACGTTTTGCACACCGTCATTTGCGCACTTTTTTTCTATTTTCGAGGGAGTGCATTAACTTTTAACCACAGCTAAGGTAGTTGAAAGTTAGATAATAATTGTATTGTTTCCCTTATATGAACTCTCGCGAAAATAGAAATTTTGACCGTGTGCATTATATCAACAGACAATCAAGATACTCTTGTGTACAGTTTCATTCGGGAAACGGATTTAACTCATCATTTTTCTTAAAAATAACCTTAAAATGTAAGTTTTCTGATTGTTTCTTCGAGACAAAATTTTAATTTAAAGTTTTGCAGACTTATTATTATGGGTCAAAATGATAAGATGGCTAAAAGGAAGAGACGATCGCGTCATTCACAGCGAGCAAGCGAGACTATAGAAGAAGCAGCAATGTAATACGTGTAACAGAAACCACACACTATAATTAAAAACCTGCCAATGTTGCTATTCCAATACCATAATACCCGCCGTAAGTACGTCGGTCGGTCAGTCACATTTTGCACACCGTCATTTCCGCACTTTTTCTTTTTTCGAGAGAATACATTAACTTTCAACAACAGCTAAGGGGGTGCAACTGGGGTTGAAAGTTAGACAATAATTGTATTGTTTCCCTTATATGTATTCTCCTGAAAATAGAAAAGTACGCAAATGACGGTGTGCATGAACAGTTTGATTATGGCAAGTCAAGATTTTAAAAGATGCACGAACAATTACGAGACATGTTATCATAAAAGAAATGTTAGTTATTTAGTCAATTTACGGTCCATTAGATCATTATCACTGCTCCACATGTCATGTAGGAAGGTTACTACATGTCTTCATATTTAATACATAAATATAATTTTCACTACAAATATCTAATGACGGTCGACTGCAATGATATCACCACAGAGGTAATAGTACCGTCTGTAATACATGTAACCGAAACAACACACTATAATTAAAAACATGTCAATATTGACGGGTTATTGCTAGTTTACAAAGATCTGACAGATGTGATGCCGCTTTCCCGTATCTGCAGTTATTCATCTTATTTGCAATTGAAAACATTCAATCAATCAATATCCTTTAGCTCCCCGAGGAGCATAGGTATTCAACAGACACAAGCCAAGTTTTCCTGTCCTGTGCCATCTCCTCAAGTTCTTTCCATGTTTTTCTCATCATTTGGCCTATGTGTCCAATTCTCTTCTTCATGTGTTTTTGATCTACCTCTGCCTCTCTTTCTCTGTGGATTCCAGAACAAGGACTGCCTTGTAACGCTATCAACAGGTCTCCTCAATGTGTGTCCTATCCATCGCCAGCGTCTTCTTCTCAAGTCTTGTTCCAGTGGCACTTGTCTGGTTCTTGTCATCAATTTCACATTTGTGACTTTGTCATACCATTTCAGTCCTTCTATTCTACGCAAGCACCCGTTAAAAAAATTATATATATATATATATATATATATATATATATATATATATATATATATATATATATATATATATATATATATATATATATATATATATATATAAAATCTTCTCTCCTGACTATCATACAACACTCCCCACTCACATTTGTGAAACTGTATATGTCTACAGTCAAGCATTTCATTTGCAATTTAATTGCCCTCAGTCATATTCTTAAACCACCTCACGACAGTGAACAGTATGGCACGATGACCCAGTATCACCTTGAAAAATCCCTATGACCAGATCTGGCTACAGAAATCACTTTTGCAAGAGTACATGAAGATCTTTGACACACGAAATACTCGTACTAATTGAACAACACGCCCTGGTGTATTGTCGATCACTTATGCCATATGTGACGAGTTAAACTTTGCATATTATATATTTTGTTTGTTTGTTTTTTCAAGTTTAATATTTCAACTTTTTACAGCGACTCCCGCTGCTTTCTTTTCGGTAGTAAATATAGGAATTACTTTCTCAACTTTTATATTTTTCAAATCAATGTGTTTGTCGTCACGATGTTTTGGTTAAAAAAAAAAACATTCATGGAGAAAATACATTTTTTATACTGCAGCTGGGCATTTATCACTTTTATTTTTCAAATCGAATATGCCACAGAAAGGATATTATATATATATATGTATATATATGTATATATATATATATATATATATATATATATATATATATATATATATATATATATATATATATATATATATATATATATATATATATATATATATATATGAATGATAGGATATGAAACTCTATACAGTGCGACACAACAGGAGGCAATCTGATCATCAGAAACGGTCCCCCCGTCGATCAAGTGTTTCGGCCCTTTATTCTCCTTTACACTCTAAGGGGGCGGGCCCACCTGGGTCATGACTCCCAAGTGTCTCAGCCTCCTGTTGTCTTGTGTAGCAAATGAACCCTACCCACCTTGGTTGCAGCTTTAAAGTCCACAATTCCGCCAGCCGGAGGCAATTGTGAAAGTAACAAAGTGAAGACAAATTATTGTGGTTGTTCCGCGGCACACCACTGACACACCAGTGAGAAGCCGACGAAACGTTAAGCCATTACGAGCTGGCAACTGAAATCTAACTTCACCCAACACCTCATATAATACACCAGGAGCTATCTGTATAGCCGCCGTCCTTTCACCAAGACAACGAAAAACTAAGTGTATTGCGGACTTAGTAAAATTTCAATATCACGGTGTTTCTATACCGCAGGTGGGGTTAGATTTACTGTCCCGAGTTCCATAGCCCATTGTGGTTGTTCCACAGCCAACATGATGCCTTTTCCGCAGTTTCACTAAGCCTCTTCAGTTCCCTTGTTCTCGACTGTCCCCTCAGCCCCAACAGCTTCAATAAATCATACACTGACGTAGCCACGAGCCCTCTTGCACGCACCTCAACAGCCATAACCCATGTAATGAACCCATCGTGTCTCAGGTCCGCAGCCAGATCACTACACATTGCCGCTTTGGACGAATGGTGCTCGTCCCATCTGGATTCAAATTGCACGGTCAGCTCAATCAATTTAACCTGCTGCGATGAAGATAAATGCAGTACTATATCCGGCCGTCTTCGAGATTTTTTGATACTCTCTGGATATGCCCCTCGTCCATGTAGGTCTACCGCCATCTCCCAGTCATTTGCACAGTCAAGAAGAGATGGTAAACTGCTACCTGATTTACTCGGTTTGGGGTGTGCTGACTTTCCTGCTCTCAGAAAGTATGTATTTGCGGTGCTCAGCCTGACTTTGCTATTCGCCTTCATCCTTGCCAGGTCTATTGTCGCAGCCAGCTCACTTAGCACTTTGTTGTGTGGCCCTGTGTATCGCCTTTGCCCCAATGATACCTTGCAAGCTATATATATATATATATATATATATATATATATATATATATATATATATATATATATATATATATATATATATATATATATATATATATATATATATATATATATATATATATATATATATATATATATATATATATATATATATATATATATATATATATATATATATATATATATATATATATATATATATATATATATATATATATATATATATATAGTGTGCTATTCGATTATCAACATTAGTCTACTAAGCGAAGCTATAAGTGGTCAAGCCCTTTGTGGTTGCCCTTCTGATCTTGTGTTTCTCATCCTGTTACGTGTTTGTATTGTCTATAGTATTTTTCTTTAACCTGTCTATATTTCTTGCCCTTGTTGCCTGTTCTGTATCTGTGGCTGACCTAGGGTGGGTGATACCCGAAACGTCCCGTGTATCCTGTGTATTGTTAATTTGTAAAACTGATTCAATACAGTTTTATTTGTTTATATATATTTATATTTATATTTATTTATTTCCTTACAGTTTTACGGAAGCCCCCTTATTTATTTACTTGACTACTCAAGCCGTTTATGTGATTATTGACGTGTGATTGAACTAGACTAGGGTTTCTTAACTTGTCGTCCACAGACTCTGTGGGGGTCCATGAAGGTATTCTAGGGGATCCGTATACTTCCCAACTAACATAATTACCGATGTATGTTACGTCGGTCGGTCTCACTCAAAATAGTAACTCGCACCAGAAAAAAAGTGCGCAACGCACGGTGTGCAACTTGCGCGTCAGGGTGTTATATAAAACAAATACTTTGGTTTTATTTTTATTTTTTTGTATTCTTTCACAAAATTAGTAGCGCTACAAAGAAAAAGTGTGAAAATATTGGTGTGCATGAGCCAATAACATACCAACGTGAACTGTATTTTCGGACACGGCCAGCTCTATGTCACCCTCACCCGATGTACAAATCATGAAAACTTGAAATGTTGTCATCAAAGGACTTTTAAAAAGAATCTAAAATAACATAATTCTCGCCGTGTGTACGTTGATCACAGCTGAGGAATGCAACCGTGTTGAAAAATTGTATTGTTTCCATTATAAATACTCTCCCGAAAATACTTGTAGTAACAATCAACAAAGAAAAGCGTTCAAATGACGGTGTTCATGAACAGTTTAATTACACTGTATAATGGAAAGAAACCAAAAACACTCTAAGAATGTACTTCTATCTGCTCATCTGGGAGCGGAAACAGCACACTATAATTAAAAACCCGTCAAACTTGCTAGTAATCTAAGAATTTTAATTTTAATTTCCCAAAAATGCTAACTCGTAAAATTGTCATAGATGTTATGCTTCTTTAAAGAACTATATTCTTTCTACATATTGTTTCGTATGTTATCTTGACTATATGTAGGTTTTACAATTTTTCTTTGTAATAAAATGCATTATTTGTAAAAACAATAAATCAATTTTTCATCAATGTACTTTTTTTTCACCAGACAATCAAATGGGTTCGTAGCCTTCACCAGACAATCAAATGGGTTCGTAGCCTTCACCAGACAATCAAATGGGTTCGTAGCCTTCACCAGACAATCAAATGGGTTCGTAGCCTTCACCAGACAATCATAGGGGTCAATAGCCTTCACCAGACAATCAAATGGGTCTGTAGCCTTCACTACACATTCAAAGGGGTCCGTAGTCTTCACCAGACACTCAAAGGGGACCGTAACCTTTACCTGACAATAAAATGGGCCCGTAGCCTTCACTAGACAATCAAATAGGTCCGTCACCTTCACCAGACAATCAAATGGGTCCGTTGCGTTCACCGGACAATCAAATGGATTCGTAGCCTTCATCGGGCAATGAAACGGATCCATGACACAAGAGATGGTCAGAACCCCTGAACTAAACTAAAAGATCATATGCGACAAAGTAAATGGAAATAGAATTGACATAATGAGCCCATCTCAGGCAGAGCCCAACAAGTGCAAACAAGAAACAGGCAGACGTAAAGACCACGGAAAATCCCATGCTATAGCAAAACTTCGTGAATGATCGCTGTTGTAGAATAGAAAGTTTTACAAAGTATAGTCAAGTCGAAAGAACCTCGTGCAGTTCCAGAGGAATCTGCAAGGAATAAAATAAATGAAATACTGCTTCCTGAGAATGTCGTACGGGCCGACTAATATGAGCTTGTGTATGAGGCTGGCGGGACTGAAGACGCAGCAACAGTGATAAATGCAGTCAGCGACCCATAGCTTGCTGCTTGCATCAGGGTCAGCGAACCAGAGCTGACCAAGACCCTACTCCACCTCCAAGTGGTGGTCCTGGAAACAGGCTGCATCACTGCATTCTGGCTGAGAGAGTAGGGATCGAAGAGTGAAGGCTAACCCGGTCGCAAAAATGTCATGCTGAAACCGGATGTGTCGGGCCGAAAGGCGCAAATATCGCAGCTTTGCTGTAAACGGCGACACATCGTAACAAACGTTCTTTTCAGGACGAACGAAGAAGAAGAAGAAGAAGAAGAAGAAGAAGAAGAAGAAGAAGAAGAAGAAGAAGAAGAAGAAGAAGAAGAAGAAGAAGTATGAGGCTGGCAACCTCAGCATGTAAAACAAATATTTACAGAAACCACTTCTGCATGAGCACATGAATGCTTTGGAGTAGATTTTCTGCATTGAAAAAGGTAGGTCGAAGACAGCTGCAGCGGTCGCTACATGTTCTAAAGAGAGCAAGATCATTTAAGAAAAAAAAAAAAAAAAAGAGAGAGGAGGCTTAACAGGGTGTGATATAAAAGGGGAAACAATTTCTGTTACACGTGGACTATCTTATCTGACTGCTTCCCTGTTCTACATCAGGACACCTGGAACCATTGTTTTCATTGTGACAGCGATCGTAGTAGAGTTATGGTTCTTCTCCTAAAAGACGAAGTACCAGAAGATAAGACTGCACAGTGGGAGATTTCTTGAAATATCTTCTTGTGTATTCTTTCTTTCGCTTTGTTCTCTTCCTTTCTGTTTTTGTCTTTTGTCTAGTGAGTGCTTCTTAACCTTTTAAAGGTCCACCCCTTTCCAGCATGTTAAGAAGCCTAGTACCCCTTTACAGCATGTTAAGAAGCCTCGCATCCCATTATCTTCTAGTTCGAGAAATATCCCAAAAATAATGAAAATGGATAATAGCATGTTTTGAGAAAGTGTTATTTACACAATTTGACTACAGTTCGCTATCTAAGTCATGTTGTTTCTGTTCTATGTTGCAAAAGTACATTTGAGTTCAGTATATTATGTAAGATTCGCATTAAAAAATGTCTGGCATATCTCGCACCCCTAGAAGGTGGGGTTCACGCCCCTGTTCAATCATGTTTTCACGTGTAACGAAATGGGGACGGAACTAAGTTTTTATATTATTCTTTGTATTACATTTTTCTCATTTCTTTGTCTTTTCTGAGACCCATGGGAACTGCAAGGAACATGTTATTTGTACTGCCTTATTCGTTGTGCGTGTACGAACTTTGTTGTATAAAGGAAAAAGTGGTCCCGTAGCATGTACTGCCGTAGGGGAGTGAAGTGTAAGAGACTTTAACATAGTAGGTCCAGTATCGAGAGGTGGGGGTGACCATTTCCCATCCTCGCTGCCTTTTCCTTCTCTAACTCAAGATCAAAGGTATACATTTACAGTTGGGTAGACTAAAGCGTCACGATACCATGAATCGAACTCGGCATCTTTGCCACGACAGAACATGGCTCTAACCATTCTGCCAGTCATATGCTCACACTACAGAGCTACAGTCAGTGGAGTACAGACGAGACAACAGAATCTTACAACAAGTTGAAAAATATAAAAGACTCAAAGGACACCCCATGTGCAAGAGAGTAAACAGGCTAGGAAGAGACAAGCTCAAGCGAACTAACTTTGTTGCCCAAGCAAAAGAGAAAATTGGCAAAGATACCATGCTAGCAAACTCAATCGCAAAGAAAATACAACCAAGCACAATTATCCCACTGTGGAACAGAAGAGGCTTTCCTGATCTAAAATATGATATTCCCGGCATTGAAAGTAAAGGAAACACAGACAGAAACACAAAGAAAGTGTATAGCAACCTAGTACATTGACGAAACATTTCCATCAAAGCTCTGGACACATCATGTACATACTGATGGTTCAGCAAAAAATGCAACTTAGAATGGGGGAACTGGCATCCTCATTAAACTAAAGAATATAATTTACTCTATGTCAAATGCCACTGGCGAATCCTGCAATAACTTTAGTGCTGAAGCAGAAGCCCCGAAACAGACAGCGCAAACTCTTATTGATTACAAAGCACATGCAGAAAAACAGATAGTGATCTTTACAGATGCCCTCTCAGTATTAACAGCCCTGAAGAGTCACCATCCTAAGGGATTGAAAGATCTGATAAACTCACTTAAAAGCCCGGCCAAATGCTTCAACAAGTGCACAGTCTAGTGGATACCAGTCCATTGCAACATTTCAGTCATTGGAGCGGCAAATAAACTTGTTGAAGAAGTTGAAGCGTTGCAGTAAAACGATATAGAGAAAACCTATGAAATGGCTAAACCAACTATAAAAGCCATATTCACGTCCAAATAGAACAGAGAACACTCAGGTCAGATCAAAGATAATGCCTATCAACAGTTATTTAGGTGAGACCAGTTCATCATTTTCCGCCTACGCACTTGTCACAATAGGTTGAAGTACCATCTATATGACAAATACTGAAATGGTCCAACAGATTTCTGCTACTGTGGTACCAGCTCCACGACATCAGAACATCTGCCCCAGTCCTGCCCAATACACTTCCTCTTCGTTCGCTCATTTGAGCGATAAGTACGTTGTGTCGTAGTTTACAGCTGGGCTGCGGTATCTGCGCCTTACGGCCTGGCACATCAGATTTCAGCAAACCGTTTTTTCGGGTTTGCTGTCAATAGTCCTTGACTGTCCTCAGCCTACGTGCAAGGCAGCAGGTGGTTTAAATCAGTTTTCCTTCTCCTAGATGAACTGCCATCAAAGGCTTACGAGCTTCATCTACCCAGAATTTAACCCGTGTCTGGGGGTTTGGGTTGGTGCTGACCAGAGCAGGGTCCACTCGTCAGTGGGTATTGCACCTGGGGTATTGGGGTCCCAGACTACTCCCGACCTTGTTATATACCGCAGACACTCGGTCAGCCACATAGCAAACTCTGTGAGAACAGGATTTCCGCGTGAAGGTGTTGCAATAGACACGTTTGTGCAGGAGAGGACATATGCTAGAAGCTTACTGTCAGAGCAAGACAATAACTTCCGCAGCGATCACTACACTTGGATGTGAGAGGCTGTGTGTTCACATCAACATCCATTAACGTAGGCGGGACGTGCGGGCCCGGACCCTACATAGACTCTTCCCAACATACAATTGTGGTACGGAGTGTCATATGGCAACAACCCACTTCTCTCCACGAAAAACTGTTTGGAGATGTCAGGAACCTAGAGCTGACTACTACCTTTACTAGAGTCACTAATGTAGAAGTCAGAGGGCGAACGAAAAAGAAGGATGCTCACTTTGTTGTATATTTTTATACAAACTGAGAAAACTGTTTGCACAACTGAAGGTTGATTGTAGTACCGCTAGTTTTCTTAAACAAATAAAAAATAATAATAATCAAGATAATAATAATATAATTAAAAATTAATATTAAAAAAAAATGCATCGCAGCAAAATAGAAACAAACAAAAAACTTAAAACCAAACAATAACATTCCTGCACATTCGGCGCAATTCTTTCCTAAACTACCCAGGTACTGTCCTATGAATTACTCTGCACGTTATTTACTCTTCTCTTCTTGTTTGTCTTATTGTTGTTCTTCTTCTTCTTTTTCTTCTTCTTTTTTCTCCTTCCTTTTCTTCTTATTTTTATCTGTCTCCTTCTTCTTTTTCTTCTTCTTTTCCTTCTCCTCCATTTTACTCGTTATGAAGCCATGGAAGCACATTTGCAGCTAATCCTCAAACATTCAAGTGTTCTTGCTGTGCTAGCATTTGTAGCAATGGGTTTTCCATAATCAGGTTACCAGCTCCACGTCCAACCCCCGTAATAGTCGACATGCTTGAGGGAACAGTTGTCCTATTCTGTCTTTTTTCTCATCAGAGACACGTCCTCCCCCCCCCCACCCCGGGGGGAGGGGGTGGACTACTTGGGGCGCTACTTTAGTCAAGTGAAAATTATTCTGGACAATATTTTAGACATACGTGTGAAAAATTATACGTAACGTTAATTAACTAGCTTTTGAAATGGGTGAAAATACCTGCCGCTACATGAGACAGCTTTATTAAAACACAAATAAATAATAAACAAATTAAAAATGAAAGTAAACAAGTGTTGCATAAAATCTCTATTACTTTATGGGACAGACACACGGACAATTAACAAGTAGTCGGAAGAAAGAATTAATGTCTGTGAAATATGAATACATTTGGGGACTTATCTAAGGAAGCCAAAGAAAACAAAAACAGAATCATAGAAAAACTAGGAATGAAAAAAAAACAACGTTTCACGAAAAAAGAAGTATTAGAAAAAAGTAAAATATTATGGAGATACAAAGATGGATAACACATTCCTAAACCCCATTGTCGTGGAACGAGTTGTGTAAACCCACTACTTTGTTAAATCCCTATGTCGAGAGCCCAGCCAATCACGCACAGTTGCTGAGCCGGAATAAATTACAAGAAGTTACGCCAGGAAAAAAAACTTAAGCCCTGTTTTTTCGGATGTGGGTCGCGGCCATCTTGTTCACGCAAGATGGCGGAAGAAAACTGAATAAAATTAGGCTGTACGAGCATAAGACGAAACTGCAGGCAACCAATCAGCTTGCTCCGCCAGGAACCAACCAAACGCTTTCCTTAACCAGTAGAAGTTAATTTACCTGCCTATATAATCGGGCGAGATTTTATGCTAAGACACGCAACACCAGACACGAAGCCAGAGATACCGACCGACTGAAGAGGAGCTGTCACCTTGATTTATAGCTTACCTGAGGGCATTGACCTGCAGCCTGCTTCACTGAGTCGAGTCAAAACCTGGCCAGTTTAAAATCTTAGAGGGTTTTATTCGTGTCATCAAACCTGAGGACGTATGTCGAGTCAATCCAGCTGTCTGAAACTTCGCAGGAGCACAGAGATTGTACCTGAGCTACATGTTTAGTCCCCCTCAGTCTTGGGTGGGCTAAAGGAACGATCCACAGCAGGTGGTGTGTCAATCGAACTAAGGAGAACAGAACGTTTTGAGAGATGAGTACACATTAGTACCATTTCCGTCGGCAATTGTGAGCATTTAAGTCAATGAAGAAAACGTGAATTAGCGTAGCAAGAGACAATAATAAGATCATAGTGGATAAATTATACGTAATTAACAGCATAGCTAATAATTGTTATGGACGTAATTAACAGCACAGCTGATACCTGTACTATAATTGAATAACAGCACAGCTGATATAATTTGTGTTCCTATAATTGGAAAACTTGTTGTAATATATTTATATATCTATATTTGTAAATCATTTGTATACTTACAAATTCATTACATTCCATTTTTCACCATTCAGCACAAGAGTAGATAGTGTTTATACTAAATAAATAATAAGGAAATTGTATTTGAACGACTTGTCAATTTTATCATTGTTAAGTAAAATCTGTTTCCTTGTTTTTTTAATATCACAGTTAGTTACACAGCGGAGGTGGCACTTTATGTCGGTCTCCTCTCTACTATTGTTTCGAGATCAGATCATTCACAGCCGTAACTAATTTGTGATACCAGTAGTTCTCTCAGACACTGGAACTCACCATTTTTTTGCAGAAATTATATTTCTGTAATTGTCAGTACTATACTGATCCAAGAGCCAAATAAAACCTCATGCCACACCAATAACACATGAAACAATGGAACGAAGTCAGACAAAACACCGACATAACTGCAATTGGGACAGTAACATCAAGAGATAGACAGGAGTTAGTGTACCGAGAAAGACAATGTTGAAGATCTATTACAGTCAGCCGTTGATACTAAGATGGTACTTGATCTGATCTTAACAACCATTCTACTGTGGATTTCCAGCATGCGTCAACTACTGATGTATCTCTTGTCTCTGAAATTTAGACCTGTGCTGTTGTAATTCGGTTCGGGGGTCGGAGTGGCTAAAAGTTATGACGTCCGCATCTAATTCTACAGGTCCTGGGTTCGCTCACAGTACAAGGAATATATTTGATGAACATTTTATTTTTTCAGAACCAGTGGGTCATAATCATGTCATACTCCCTCCTGATCTCCTGGGTAGGGAGATCGGATGCTTAGCCTTCTCAGATAAGGGTGGAAAAAATAGGAGGCCCCGTGTGCAAGTTGCGCACGTTGAACATTCCTCAGCAGTTGAAAACTGTAAAGAGTAGGACATACGGCCGCTGTCCTGGCAGAATTTACAAAAATCAGGAAAACTACCCACCACAACAATATTTATGAATGTGTGATTCCTCTGTACACACATTGGGATCCTCACCGGTGCTATGAAGTTCGCGCACTTGTGTGATCGGATGGAGGAGATCGGAGCACTGATAGAGTTGCCGTGTGCAATAAAAATGGTCATTAAAACCCAAAACAAAACAATTCGATTTGGTTGAATGAAGAACAGTGGGCCATGTTCATCGAGGTCATCCAAATAAATGAATCACGCCGTTTGGGTTAGGATTGAAGTTAGGGATTAGGATTATGTTTAGGATTCCACCTTTCGCCTCATTATTTTTAAGCATTACTGCGTCTATGAAATCTTTTTTGAGGCCGTATCGAACACACAGCCAACTGTGCTTCATTCCAACAAATATATTATAGTCATTGTCGTTTGTTAATCAACTAGAGTAAAATCCTGTCTTATGACAGGATTGAAATTCAAAAGCACCAATACTTAACTGCAATTTTATTAATTTAAATACTTGTAGAAACATAATGTTAGGTGTGAATATATGATTGTTGATCAGAAGAGCACCTCGATTTTCTGTAGTTTTAATCGGCCGGATAGTTCATAACATCACTGGGATCTTCAGATACTATTTGACGTATAATAGATCTTTAGCTCACCCGGAAGTTTTGTTATAATTTCTCTATTCAGATCTAAAGCATTCTTGGTGCACAAAATTACTCGTTTGAGGAAATAAACATCCGTAAACATTAAGTATGGGTATTTATACATCTCTAAACACTTGTATGTCGGCGTCTGTGGCCTAATGGATATGAACGCAGTTTCATAATCCAGATATACCAGGTTCGAAACCTGCTGCAGGCGGTTTTGTAGCAGATCGCTTTGTGTGGATTTTTAACAATGGTATAAGCGCCGTACCGTTCAGAAAGCAATGGCAAACTACTGAAGGAAAAAAATTGCCTAGAAAAATCAAAAACAGCCAATAAAAGCTATGGTTGATTGCCGCGTCCTGTAAAGGATAAGCAACTAACTTTAAACACTTGTATACGAAAGTGCATATCTAAACATTTTCGCTGCAATTGTCTCTTCATCAGATACAATTCACTTAGGTGGTGACAGTTAGAATAGTTATCAACATTGTCTTCCATTTTTTTTTCATATTCCCGTATTAAAAGCCAAAATATTTGTTTTACATTCGATGTCTGAACATGCACGTCGTTCACATGGCGCATGTACAGCAACCTTTGCGCACTTTTCTTTGGCGAGTGTTGCTATTTTTCGGAGAGTTGCGAACGGAAAAAATGAACTGGAAAACTATATATGTGAACTAGTGTAAGACGGGAATTAAATTCAAAACCACCAATACCTAACGGAAATTTTACTTATTCAAAAGTATTTTTTTTAAATCACTATGCATCACCACAGTACACGAACTACGTAGCAGCAGCGAGGATCCCAATGTGTGTATACGGAATCACACATTCTGTAAATATTTGTGTGCACACCGCCATTTGCGCATTCTTCTTTGGTAAGTGTTACTATTTTCGGGAGAGTACATATAAGGGAAACAATACAATTAATGTCTAACTTTCAACCAAAGTTGCATCCCTTAGCATTACGCACTGACAGAAAAAGCTGGGATTTTATATATAGGATGAATATGAGCTAAAAAGGACATGAAGAAAGGTACCTAGATTTACGCAGGGAAAACACCATTCTAAAACAACAACAAAATCACCTCATGATCCGGACAAAAACGGCAATCACGACGATCTTTTTCCTTTGCGCTCCTTACTGAGCATGGAGACACCAATATAACTGGTGTCCTTACAGAAAACCTGCACCGAGTAATCACATGCTCTTGTAGCGGTGGTTTCTCTGGAAATTTCTTTTACAGGATGAGATTGCCAGTCCAATGCACACCCTCATATCAGTTGCCTTGTATGCAAGCATTACAAAGCAGTCCCTCTAGAATCCGCAGGGAAAGAGAGGCAGAGGTAGACCAAAAAACACAAGGAGAAGAGAACTTGATACAGAGGTGAAAATGATGAGGGAAAACATGGAAAGAACTTGAGCGGATGGCACAGGACAGGAAGACTTGGCATGTGTTTGTTGAAGGCCTATGCTCCTCGGGGAGCTAAAGGGTATTGATTTATTGATGATATACAAGAGAGTGTGGTACGGTAGTCCTTTTCTGTCTCCGCGGAGATCCCTGGGAAGTCACGGGGCAAAAGACAACAAATATTATGCTTCTAAATATGAAGGTTCGTTATTTAGTCAGACCGCCAGTTGGAAAATAAGAATTTAACATTACAGTAAAAAAAACACACAACACGTGTATCAAACAGTGCGTTGCTAGATAGTTGGGAACTTTTTTTTGTTTTTTTGTTTTGTATATTTCCAAATCTATGAAGACGTGTTCGCTAAACCTTGGATAATCTTTCACAACATCCGCGTGAATGAATAATTTATCAAAATCTGTCATCGGTAAAAGGGCTGTACATGAAATTTAAGGAGCTGAATTGACTCCCTTGGGTGAAACCGTTGCTCCAGTAAAATTAACCTTAACTCTTTAAGCCCCAAGAGCCAGTATACTGTACTTCCCGCTAGACCCATTTGGCCCAATCAACAGTATACTGGCTTTCGTATCTCTTGATCCTTTCTAGGGCTGTTTTCTAATTTTGACAACTCAAAAACGCTATTTTCTTAAAGTATAGCCATCCATTCTGGACTTTTGTTATTTATGAATATGAACATTAAAAAAAATTATTTCCAAACAAAAACAATAAAAACATACTGGTATGGCCATTTTTGTTTGGGCCAAACCCACCTTTTTGCTTGGGACTGAAAGAGTTAAGCTAATTTTTTTTTGTCCGGAAGATCGAATTATGCCTTGAGAGATTCTATTCCCTCTAAATACAAAAGAAGGGGTTTAAAGACAAAATTACCTCTGTCTTTGTCGAGCAACTGTTTGCGACATATTCTGAACTGAATAAATTTAATTTTTGTGTTATAGATAAATGTAGGCCTTTCGAAGGTGGGGTATGTTTTTTCTCTTCGAAATGCTTCTTCTGCTTCAAGAACCTTGCCTAGTGGCGTAGGAGATCATGTTTCCGCACAGCTTCCTGCTTCCAGTACAATTTATCAATACTGCTGTTGACTTCTTTCCATGCCACGATGTCAAACTGTCCAGTATTAGCTCTCTTTGTCTTCCCCTATCTCTGTTTCCTTCAATCTTATCTGATGTTACGATATATTCCAGATTTCCTCGTTTCGTAACATGCCCAAAAAAATGTGAATTGCTTCTTTCTAACTTGTGAAATAAGTTTCCTTTGCGTATTGGCCTCTTTCGGGACATCCTCATTACTCTTTTTGACTGGCCATGGTATTTTTTACATTCTTCTGTAAATCTACATCTCTATAGCCTCTGGTGCCTTCCCTTTTTGTTTACTAATTGTCCATGATTCACTTTCGAAATGCTGTAACATTAATAAATTGGCTGAAAAGTCAAAGTTGGCAGAAACTAAAGGTAAGCTCTGGAGTTAATAGTTAAATTCGGGAAAAATATAACAAAGTGGATAATCAAAATTCATTGCCAAACAGCCAGGTAGGTAGTGAAAAGGGTGTGCAAAGATACGCTCTGTAATGACTTTATTCGTGTGTGTGCGTGTCGTTCTTTCGATATCGTCTTTCTGCGTCGACGTCCTACACTCGCAGACGTCTACTTGAATGTTTTCAAAGAAAGCAATAGTCAATACAGTATAAGGTTATTTGCATCTGTGACGTACGGCAACACTAACGCAAGTTTTCACGTTATTATTAGAAATAAAGTCTAACAGACCGACGTACTTGAATAGACTAGCAAGTATAAGCACTAGTCAAGAGAAGGTAACTCTTAGAAATTAATAGTTAGCTCCCCTTAATTAATAGGCGAAGACCTAGGCATTGTTGACACTTGAATGAGCGTGTACAGAAAGATTTGCACGGGCTCGAGTACTTTTATAAGAAGAGTTGAGAACTAGCTTCCGAGCGAGACACATCAGTCTTGCAGATCGGTGAGTTTTCCTTGTTAGAAGTTGAGAACTGTCCCTTTCTGCAAGTGTAACTTTTCACACGACTAAGTCAAGATATTATGTTGGAAGAATTGTATACGGTTTGTACCCCTCGTTATGTTGTGTGAACATTTTGATAACCTTTATCTATGAAATTACAAAGAGTCAGTAGAAGCCACCATTGTTTACACATGACATGGGACAGTATTTCATTGAGGATGTCGTTTTATACAAGGAACAATGCTCTTTTTGATTGTGAACGTTCTGACCGTCAGTAGTCAGGGTATTGAGTTGTGTCCACTATATGAACCTTATAGTCCAGTTGGATTTGTAAATAAAACGGATTGTTTATAAAACCAGTGAGTTATTGAATATGCACGTTGTAGTGGAAGGTATCAAGGAGAATAGATAACGTGACAGCCTGTGGTGAGTAATAAGAACTTGGGTTGCAATAATCTTTCCTTCGGGTAACAACAGCTCTGGTGGTAACCAGTTACACTCGAGAGATTCCCATAACAATCACCAAAACTTCTCTCCCCTGTCACACATATGACAAAATAGTGCCGCTCCCTGTGACATAAGTAAAGTGGTGCCGTTCCCTTCGTTCAGTCACCTTACTGCCACACATCTCCGTAGAGCTCTTCCACGAATGATACTGGTGTCGGCCATATGCGCTTTCTTTGTTCCGCATATGTTGGACACCTTTGAAGCAGATGTTCAGCAGTCATTTTATCGGTGCCACAGTTACATTGATCGGTAGTTCCTATCCTTAGCGTGTTGAATAGATGGTATCTCAATTTGTTGGGGCTAGTGATGACATCCTTTTGATATTAATCTGTACTTGCGGTTTTGAAATATAAGTTCCCCGCCGTGATTCGTGTGATTAATGCTGCCTTTATTTTTCTTAATAAAGCTTTGCTTTAATTTGAGGCTTCCTTTTTTTTAAAGTCATTATTAATATTTTCATGATATTTTGTGGGTGAGGCTTAACTATAATGAGGTTTGTGTTGTTTTTTTAACGCTAAAATTTCAGAGCATTTTCAATAATTAATGTAACAATTTACTTCTAAACTTTCTGAAGATGTTTGCAGCAATGAAAGCGAAAAGACATAACACTTCAGTCAATCAGCATAAATTATTTAATGACAAATTTGGAAAACCAAAATGGGATGAGAGAACTATCGTGACTGACAAGGAAAATACTTCAAAGAATTTTAAAATACACTAAGAATATGACAGACCAAAAGAAAAAAAAGTACATTCACTCCAAGATATTTTAATCATAAAGTTGAAGGTCGTCCTATAATAAATACTGATGTAAGGGGGTGTTAGAAGTGTTAGAGACTTCACCATATTAGGTCTAGGTTTTTATGAGGTGGGGTGACTAGTTCCCTTCCTAGCTGTCATTGACTTTCCTAACTCAAGAGTAGAGTCAGGTACCCATTAACAGCCGGGTAGACTGGAGAGGGGCGGGGGTGAGGCTATCAGGTGTTGATATCGGAACTCGTTTACTGTGACGCGAGTGTAAAGCGCTCTAACCCATTTAGTCCATCGGTCACACAAAATCTGAAACTTATCCACAAAAATGTGAGACGCCAAAATGTGCTCGAAATCAGGGCTGTGGGGTCGAAGTCGTGGAGTCGGAGTCGTGAAGTCGATTATTTTTTAGTGGAGTAAGAGACGGTTAAAAAATGCCCCGATTCCAAATTATACGAGACTTAAGTCAAGAAAGATCTACGTTTGATCCATGCAAGAGAGGAGGGGCTTAACAAATTTAAAGTAGCATTTTAAAGTAGTAGAACACCTAAAACCCCTTTCATGTTAAAGTAGTAGAACTCATAAAACCATTTTCACGTTAAAGTACTATAACTCCTAAAACCACTTTCATGTCAAAGTAGTAGAATTCCTACCACTTTCATGTTATAGTACAAGAACTCATAAAACCACTTTCATGTTAAAGTAGTGGAACTCCTAAAACCACTTTCATGTTAAAGTAGTAGAACTCCTACCACTTTCATGTTATAGTATGTTACGGTATTTTATTGAAGTCGTCTGCTATAGTTGGCAGTGTGCTACTTCTAGGGTCACAGCGTTTAATATTATTTGATGTTAAGAATTCACGGACTACTGAACGCTATATGCACGACCGATTTATGACGTGTTAGCGTTGATAGGTCACGCATCGTGACTTAGATACCAGACCCTTTTTACGTTGACCGTCAAGCTATGAAGACGCGTCGTATATTCGTCCAGTGTTGGGCATTGTATTGCCTCATATTTATATAAGTACTTCGAAGTAGGGACTCAGGGTCAGTCCAAGTTATATGAATCAAATAATATAAATAGGTTAGTATACAACCAACTTCAAGGACGATTATTTCAGTCCATAATATGATATTTATCAGATGCATACGCTCATTGTCGGCCGTTGGAAACCCTAACCGCGCGTGCACACAGCTATGATGTTCTGGCTATATTAATTCATTTTACTGGACACGGACTGAGAATATTAAATGGATTCAACTGTACTCAATTATATATGTATGCTATTAATGAATAATACTTGTGATGTCTTCATCCGTTGTTCCGTCAATAAACGTTTGGACTCAATCAAGGACTTACCCACATTACTTCGATTACGGTTGGTTGCTTCAACTTGAATTCTTGATTGTTGTTTGACCTGATGAACTCTTCTTCATAGGAAGTTTATACTAATGATAATCAGGTTCATACGGAACCAATATTCTTTTGGACACTCATTAATCAACGAAAACCATTATGTTGACCTCAACTGAGATAATGATAAATAAGCAAAAACTTACAGATTCAACTAATAATAATAGAATGAAAGACCCAACAACCGAACCCCGCAACAATGGTGGCCTGAGTGGCTGTGGACTTTTAAGTCACACTAGATTGTAAAGAAACAATTCCCTTCAAGCAGAATCGAAATGGACATTTTTTTCTATTTGTACACCGGTGACGTCATACCATAGCAACATAACGAAATCAGCTGAATGGCAGCGCCAGACATCGACCTTCAAATAATTCTGTCAAAACTCGTCTTTGAACGATGGAAGCTAATTTCAACCTTCATGAACTGGTTATTCGAGTTCCTTATCCTATGGTGAAACGGGCACTGTAAAAACCTATCGTGTCTAAAAGCTAAGTACCTATTTGTACTTTAAACAATGTTTGGTCCATGTTAGTCACCTGCACGTCCTTTCAAAAGCATCTGTTACCCGTTGTATGTTTTATGTTTCCATATGTATTTATATCGTATAGTTAACTTTGTGGGCGGTAGGTGGGAATCAAAACTGATCCTTATGGCTTTTCGAACGTCAAGGTCAGTTTTGATTGTTCCGTAGGGCCGTCAAATGATCGCATTTGGCGAAAAACCCCATTGATGATTATGCCAATGGGTTGTTTGTTCGCATTTGCTAAGATTTGACCTTGCGTGTTAGGTGTCCAGTTCTGTGAATAACTAGTGTATTTTACTGTATTCAGTTTCATTTTATTGAGTTTTGTATTATTGTTTGTAAGCTATCTCGTTAATCCTAACCTTGCTATCTTTATGTTCATTTATATGTATTGTAAATACTTTCAGATGAGTCCTGTGACGTCATTAGTTTTTGCATTCGTATTTTTTTTTCTGTATGCTGACCTACATTTAGTTCAATCCTTGACCTTTCAGTACTTCCGATTTCTATGCTTAGTTTTGTAAAATCATTTATTTTTGTGAAATTGTCAATTATATCTTGTACTTCTGTGTTGTAAATTTTTGGTTAATAAATAGTATTGTTTGTATTGATCTCATATATTAATAACATAATGATATTACTATAAATTTATTATTAATAGAATAATACTATAATTTCATTAATTTTTACCAAATCATTTGATGACTTAGGTAATGTCATCTATTTGCAGTAGTAGTCTAATATACTATTGAAGCATATTGTAGATTATGACAAGGAAACAATAGCAAAATATATAGTGATAAATAACTTTGATTTATGGTTTGCCTTGAATTGGACAAACATATTAGATAATAAGTAGTACATTTTCATAATACTACAGTGGTGATTTAGCACATATAATTGATTAAATAACATAATTATGGAGGGACAACACCCATAATTATTGAATATTGATATTAGGTGTATGATATAAATTCAGCATCTTAAATAAATAAATAGCTTAACTAGTTATGATATAAATTACTTAGTTACAAAATAGTTGTGGAACTTACAATTAATAGTACTATAAGATTATAGCTGATTATATTGTGTATTAATCTATTGTTACACATACATATAATTCAATAATTAACTGAGGAGGCATTTTGTTGAATTAAAATGGCTACTCTTGAATCCTTTGTTAAGATTGGGAAGGATTATGGTTACAAAGGACCAGAACTTCGTCAATTTGCACAACAACAACTGGCTGCATGGAAGCAGGAAGAAGCTGATAAAAAGGTTTTCAGGGTCAGTCCAAGTTGTATGAATCAAATAATATAAATAGGTTAGTATACAACCAACTTCAAGGACGATTATTTCAGTCCATAATATGATATTTATCAGACGCATACGCTCATTGTCGGCCGTTGGAAACCCCAACCGCGCGTGCACACAGCTATGATGTTCTGGCTATATTAATTCATTTTACTGGACACGGACTGAGAATATTAAATGGATTCAACTGTACTCAATTATATATGTATGCTATTAATGAATAATACTTGTGATGTCTTCATCCGTTGTTCCGTCAATAAACGTTTGGACTCAATCAAGGACTTACCCACATTACTTCGATTACGGTTGGTTGCTTCAACTTGAATTCTTGATTGTTGTTTGACCTGATGAACTCTTCTTCATAGGAAGTTTATACTAATGATAATCAGGTTCGTACGGAACCAATATTCTTTTGGACACTCATTAATCAACGAAAACCATTATGTTGACCTCAACTGAGATAATGATAAATAAGCAAAAACTTACAGATTCAACTAATAATAATAGAATGAAAGACCCAACAACCGAACCCCGGAACATAGTACAAGAACTCATAAAACCACTTTTATGTTAAAAAAGTGGAACTCCTAAAAGCACTTTCATGTTAAAGTAGTAGAACTCCTAAAACCACTTTCATGTTAAAGTAGTGGAACCCCTAATACCACTTTCATATTAAAGTAGTAGAACTCTTAAAACCACTTTCATGTTAAAGTAGTAGAACTCCTAAAACTACTTTCATGTTAAAGTAGTACAACTCCTCAAACCACGTTCATGTTAAAGTAGTAGAACTCCTAAAACCACTTTCATGTCAAAGTAGTAGAACTCCTAAAACCACTTTCATATTAAAGTAGTAGAACTCCTAAAACCACTTTCATGTTATAGTACAAGAACTCATAAAACCACTTTCATGTTAAAGTAGTAAAACTCCTAAAACCACTTTCATGTTTAAGTAGTGGAACTCCTAAAACCACTTTCATGTTAAAGTAGTGGAACTCATAAAACCACTTTCGTGTTAAAGTAGTAGAACTCCTAAAACCAGTTTCGTGTTATAGTACTAAAACTCCTAAAACCACTTTCATGTTAAAGTACATCCATTTTTACATAATATAGGAAAATTTCAGTTGCTTCTGATCACATATAGTTTTTATCACAATTAGAAATTTATTGCCACATTTAGAAAAAGCACACAAAAAATGAAAATAAACTATATACACTGTCAATTTTCACGTCATTATTAAATACAACTATTTTGCCTCATGGTGTTTGGCAAAGCAGTCATTTGAGCGCAGGTGTGGATAATTTGTTATTTTTTTATTACGGTATGAATGAACGGACAGTTTAAAATGTAATCAACGAAAACCACATATTCATTTATTCACGCACATGCCATATTTATACATAAAACTCCATATAAATGCATAATACAATGCTATGATACGGAGCGAAGGATTCAGACTTTCGAGTATAAATGTTATAGAAGAATTTTGCGCATTTGCTATAAACAGCACACAACAAATGTATATGTTAGAGAGAAAATATGCAGGCCACCAAGAACCACTTTTGTCAGTAGTGAAACGTCGAAATCTTGCCTGGTTTGGGCATGTAACTCGTCATGACTCCCTTTCGAAAACGATCCTCCAGGGAACAGTCGAAGGTAAACGGAGAAGAGAAAGGCAAAGAAAATCCTGGGCTGATAACATCAAAGAACGGGCAGGGCACCGTTTTTCCACACTTATACGCATTGCTGAGGATAGAGAGCAGTGGAGGACCCTGTCTGCTGATGCTTCCACCATGGCACCCGTACGACCCATGACGGGTTAGGGGTTGAGATGATGATGATAATGCTATATCGCTAGTTAAAAAAAAAAAAAAAACTGTGGTCGGAGTCAAAAGTTCTAAAATTTCTTGTCGGAGTCGGACAATTTGTTTGGGCTACTCCACAAACCTGCTCGAAACGACAAGATATACATCAGTAGTTGACGTATGCGGGAAATCCACAGTAGAATGGTTGTTAAGATCAGATTAAGTACCATCTTAGTATCAACGGCTGACTGTAATAGATCTTCAACATTGTCTTTCTCTGGTAGACTAACTCCTGTTCATCTTTTGATGTTACTGTCCCAGTTGTGGTTATGTTGTTCTTCTGTCTGATTTCGTTCCATTATTTCTTTTGTTATGCGGTTTTGGAAGGTGTCAACCCTCTTTGTATCTCTATAGTATTTTACTTTTTTTCTAAGATTGTTCTTTTTTCATTAAATGTTTTCTTTCTCCCTAATTTCTCTATGATTCTGTTTTTGTTTTATTTGGCTTCCTTAGATAAGTCCCCAAATGTATTCATATTTCACAGACATGGATTCTTTCTTCCGACTACTTGTTAATTGTCCATGTTTCTGTCCCATAAAGTAATGGAGATTTTATACAACACTTGTTTACTTTCATTCTTATAATGTCAACTGTAGGTTCAAATGACGATGTTTGTACTTTTCAACATATTTTTTGTCATGCTTATAAGTAGTTAATGTTAATATGAGTGTGCTATTTTATTTTACTTTACAACATAAAATTCCTTGAAAGTGATATGTCAAATGCATGTGAGAATACATGAATTCAGTATGAAAGGTTAGAGAAAGGAAGGGCAGAATGTCAGACGGGCCTGCGTGCCCAATTCTCAACCCTTTGAAAAATAAAGTTCGTTCGTTCGTTCATTTTTAATATGTTTATTATTTGTTTGTGTTTGAATATCTTTCTCCTGTTGCGGCAGGTATTTTCGCCCATTTCAAAAGCTAATTAATTAACGTTATGTATAATTTTTTTAAGTATTAATGTAACAAGTAAAATGGAGATGTTAGTGGCTCCCACTGCTGTTGTGAACATCTTATCTGTCATTCAAATCTATATCTCTGCCTGTCAATATTGTTTGTACAGCATACATAACATTGTTTATGCCTTTATCTTCTACAAATTCACACTATTCATTACCAGTTTCTTATTTAACTTACTTCTCTCTCTTCTCTTGGTAATAAAAAAAAAAAAAAAGCCGCGGTAGCATAGTGGTTAGTGCACTGGCTTCCTAGCGCAGTGGTCTATGGTTCGATCCCCAGATGAGGTGGGATTTTTTTAGGCCACAAACGGCTCCTGGGTCGACCCAGCCCCAATTAGGTACCAGAGCAAATTCTGGGAAGGTTAAGGCGGCCGGCGTGATGCCGACCACATCACCCCTAGTGTGCCGACGGTCAAGATAATATGGGCCTAACACCATATTTCCAGTATGCCTCAATGGGCATGTAACGGGTTCCTTTACCTGGTTTTTTTTTTACTTTGAGCTGTCTACTGCCTTTATTAGAGTCAGTAATGTGGAAGTCTGGACGCGAATAATGAAGACGAAGAAAGAAGCAGATATGTAATTGAACGGTCTTTGTTTAATCACTTATATTCCTAATTCCCATCACAGTTAAGTTTTTCTAATGTAATAGTCCAGCGGTCATGAATCTCTTTATGTGTCACATGACTCCCTCTTCTTCGACTACACTTCACAGTTGTCTTGAACACATATTTCTGATTTCTTTATCATCATAAAGTTCTTGGTGTAGTCTGTAAAATTTTCGATTACTTACTCTTGATCCATTAATATTGTCACGTCTTTTTATTTATTTATTTAATTATTTTTTGTTGCGTGGCTTGCCTGTTAACTCAGTTACTATCTTGTACATAGATTATGTGCCGTTCATGCGTTGCATTTCAAGCTCTCCGCATATCTTGATTATCTAGGATTCTTTAGTTGTCTTAAGTTTGTCTTACTTTTAATCAATTTAGTTTCTCATATTATTCTTTGTCTTGCTTCTTCTTTTTTATATATATATTGTGTACATCAATATTTAAATATCACGTGGTATACATTTCTTAGTTATATTCGTTTTACTGATATGATTTCTTTTGATGTTTGATGTATCAACTGCTTAAGTGTTTCACACCTTTCGCCTTTACGCTGCATTGTTACTAAATGCGTTATATCTACTCTATATTGTAATGTTACATCTTTCACTCGTTTATCTGATTTAATTAAGGCTAGATATAGATCATTATTTTTTGAATCACTGTTCACTTTCTTCAGTATTATTCTCCGTTTTTCCGTGACCGGCACATAGTCATTGCTGTGATCTGCTCCTGGCCAAATTTTCCCAGGTATCTAAATCTCCTGCAGATAAACGTTGTCAATTTGATTACCGATACTGTGTCTTGTTTGTTGTTGTTTTTTTTATTTGTATTTTGTTTTGTTTTTTATTGGGGAAAAAAAGGGGGGGGGGAGGCGCTTTTTGTCGTTCAAAAATGTCAAGGATGTTGACTAAACCACAGTTGCTTATTATCATTTTCATTTTTTTTTTTGGTGCCCACTCTTTCAGTTTTACGGTCCGTTAATTTAAATTAATGTATTAGTATGTATTGATCATGTTTGGAATTACTTGGTTCTCGCTTTCTCTCTTTTCTGTTTTTGTTCGTTTGTCCCTGACAAAGGCCTTGTGATCATAATGTAGGTTTTTTCTTGTCACATGTCCTAGAATGACGAATTAAATTTCTTCCCCCCCCCCCCCCCGCCCCCCCCCCAAAAAAAAAAATAATAAAAATTTGACTATTTTTCCGCCTTCCTGCTTTTAAAATACTGCCTACAACTCTTATATGTTTATTTCCTCAAAAATAACATACTTCAGACTAGTAGTTATAACATTTAATACTCACCATCAGACTTAAAGGTCTTTCATATTTTGACACACGCCTTAATATAACCGAATAGGTTGAATGGGACGCGCCTCGCCAAAACGAGGCAAAATGTTATTTTAAAAAAAAACACAAAAAAAACTTCATAGTTATCAAAATACATTTCACTTGCTTCTATTCTGATTTGTCACATTTCCTAGCTAATAATAATAATAATAATAATAGCCCCTTCAGTCATAACTGACTATGGGAATGCGCCCTTGAGGTAATAGCCCTCAGCTGCTTTTTTTCCTGGTGTTCCTTTCGACGTTTTCTCCTCTCTTATGCTTGCCATGAGAGCTTCTTTTTGCTCAATCTGAGGTGGTGCCATAGAGAGCATCATCACTTGGTGCGATTGGCAGCTTCATCCTCCCAGGTTGCTCGATTTATGTCCAGTGTCCTCATGTCTCTCTTGGACACATCTTTGAGCCTCAGCTACGGTCGCCCAACTGTTCTTTTGCCGTCTGCGAGTTGTCCGTAAAAGATATCGTTCGGGATGCAACCATCTTCTATGCGCCGGACATGGCCAAGCCAGCGTCGTCTGCGATGTCTAAGCAGTGTCTACATGCTTTGAAGGCCAGCACGTGACAACACCTCGACATTTGTCACTTTGTCCTCCCACAAATACCGAGGATGTGGCTTGGACACTGAAAATAGAAGGTATTGGGCGTTCTTTCTTGCTTAGCATAGGTTGTCCATGTCTCGCTACCATATAGAAGTGTACTGGTGACGCAGGCGTTATATACCGCAGCTTTGGTCTTCGCTGTAGAGTTTGTAGTTTCCCCAAACACGCGTTGTGAGGCGGGCAAAGGTAGCTATAATCGTGATAAATCTCTCCATTTCCCTCTTGAGGCCATCTAATTGTCCCACTCAAGCGTCCTGACATTCTAAGTTTCTATTATCAAGGTATCTTTAACTGCAATTGTGTATATTAAGAATGTGAACAAAAAAAAAAAAAAACGTTGCTCTCAGATCGCTCTAAAATGGACTACAATAGAAAATGGATTAGGGAGAAAGTCTTTGAAAAATTAACATTACAACAGACAAGGAAAATGGAAAAATTTAGGGAAAGACAAGGAATGAACTGAACTAGTCATTATGTGTAAATGTTGTCAGTTATGGAGAAAATATTATTTGTAATGGTGTCTGTGTGTAACATGTAGAGTTGGTGAAAAGGGTAGCCCCTCACCAAATACTACCTTAGGGGAGTGAAGTGTTAGAGACTTCACCATACTAGGTCCAGCATCGAGAAGTGTGGTGACCAGTTCTCAAGTGACCATTTACAGCTGGGTAGACTGGTACCGTAATTCCAACCCGGCACCTTTGCAGCGAGAGACCAGCGCTCTAATCATTCTGTCAACTCGTAGAGTTGGTAGACCGCATTAATATACAGCAAGAGACTGGATGATACAAACCATGTAGGATCAAAAGGGGGTAAAGGGTAAACGTAGTCCCATAGTATATACTTCTGTATTCATTCATATTAATAACACTCCACTCCCAAAGGAGCATAGGTGTTGCGTGCATATTTTGACGCACATATTACAAAAATCGATATGGCTATTTAATATGGAAAAGATATAGACATTCATTCATTTGTGTATGAAAATGCTGTCTATGGGGAAGGCTAGATAATCCATAATTGTTTACCCTGTTGATTATAGGAGTAATCGTTCTTGATATTAATTCGGCGCATGGATATGACACCCTTGTCTGTACCTATTTCTTAGGGCCAGAAAATAGATTAATTTGCTTATTATGTTTATGGCCTGAATTCATATGTATTACATATTATTAGTACAAGTAGAATCAGTCCTATATTGTATATTTTGGATGGGTAGGCAGGACTATATTCTTGTTACACCGCTCTAGCGGAAGTAGGAGTTGTCTTGTCTAGTCGTGATGAGTTCCGATGTACCGTGACAATGGCGGGTACGCATTTTTCCAGGGCTGGTATATTCTTCAGTAAAAATGATTTACGAAGTAGTTTTTCTTCTATAGGAGATTGTGTCTCTACTAGAGTTGTGTTAGAGACTTTCCTAATGTACGGTACCATGTATGATTCGGACTCCAGGTAATTCCAGTCCCTGTTTTGATGATCTCAGGTCGGTTAGGCCTAGCGGGAATTTTGTGCTTCGCAACGCTAGGGTCAAATTTGTATCGACGGAGATGACAGGCTCCATACTGTAATTATGTCTACGTGAGGTAACTGGATTACGGTAGATCTGTATGGAGGAACTTTATGAAATTATGCTTATGTATTGCAAATTAACTTTGGCTTATATATATATCCTCCTGTGAGCGAGTGAGCGACAACTCAGGGAGGCGGCCATGTTACATTCCTGTCTTCGCATTTTTTGGATCACTGTCTAAAGAACGGGGCATGTATCTTATTATTCGGACAGTGGCAAGGAGATCTCAATTTGGATAGAAACCCCTTATCGTGGTTTCACAATATGATAAACTGTGAATATAAAGCAACTTTAGTTACTTACCGATCCGCCTTCACTGACGCGCTTAGTCAGATAGGGGATGCGGCCATTGATGTACTACCTATTATTTATGAATGTGCCATGACATAGGATCTACTATGTATGCCTGCAAATTGATATGTCAACATACCCATGATTTACTCGTTATGTCCCAGTGTGAGCGTCCAAATAAACTGTGTAAACAAAGATTCCAGCAGTCTGCATTGGTGCCTTGTAGACACAAGTGAATGAGTGTTTAGATTGGTCAGAACACGAACAGTACACCATTCGCGGTAAACACACTCTACACTTCTACCCATATCTACACCATCCTGCGTCGGTTGAAGTGACCAAGTTTAGGGCCTGCTTCCCCTGGAGCCTTAGAGGGAAACTACTGTTTACAGCTGCCTTTGCCTTCCCTAACTTAGGACTAGGGTGAGTTACCCATTTACAGCTGGGTAGACTGGAGCATGCCTGATCTCGACAACTCTGTACACTACCATGGACACATACAGTAGTGGCACCACCACAAACAACATGCTACAGTGATTGATAGTGGAGCTTTACAGAAGAAAGAGAACACACCACACTTTACAGAAGGTTTACAGTATACAACTGATACTTCTTTACAGACTGACATTTTACAGTAACAGTGTGTGCAAGCAAACTTTACAGTGGTGAGCCAGATCCCTGGGTCCAGCCTACGCAGTCTTGTGTTGAGAATCACATTTTACAGTTACAAGAACATTTGTTTGACCACATCAATACCAATAGGACAGCTATACAATCAATGTCAGCTTGACCTGTTCTGACAAGTGTAGCAATATCTGGGACAGCACTTGTTGACATTTGGCACAGTACAGTCAGTGTTCTAAACCAGTGATTGTTTATCCTGCTGTAATAGAAGAGCATTGTTGAACATAAAGTGCAAATTTCATCGGTGGATCTTCTAATGTGCTCAAAAAAATTGGACAGTGTAATAGTTAGAAAGCAAATCTATTACTCAATAAAGTGGTAGTCTAATTTATTAAATCTGAGCATACTTTGCAACACATTCTATCCACAACACATATATTATATTATATATGCATTTATGTTATTTGTTATGTATTAAATTAGTTTATGTTCTGTGTGACTAGTACAAGGTATGCCGAGTGACATTGGTCTGGTACTAGTATTCTATAGGTACACATTTTCTTAATTGGAAATTTGTTAGCAACAATTTGCTGCTATTTCTGTTAGTTGTGATGAGGTGTTCTTTTCTTCGTTGTTTTTGTTAATAATTTTGTGTTCCTTAGTTTTGTTTGATTTGTTTGTATAATTGTAGGTCTCATCTTTTCTATTTTTGATTTCTTTACACCCTTATGTTTATACACTGTGGCGTTATTTGTCTTGTTATCTTATTGCAGTTATCATCACGGATTCTGTGATCATTTTTTTCATTTCTCCTATTTAATTTAATTTGATCTCTGCAAATGTTTTCAGATTGTCTTTTCTTGTTTGTCCTTTGTAATGTCTTTAGTTGACATATGACATATGAGGTATAGTGGAATACACTTATATTATAGTACAGATCAGTACTTTATGATTGTTATTGTTATAAAACAAAATGTACAAGACCTTTATAAGGCTTGTCTCCCAAAGTGATTGGTAAAGGGAAATATTATTTTCCACAGGTACTCAAGTGATCATTGATTACATTAGGGTATACAAGACCTTTGTAAGGCTTGTCTCCCACAGTATTTGAGATACAGTTATTGTTGTCCACAGGTACTCAAGTTATCATTGGGTATTATAAACCATACAAGTTTTCACTAAGACTAAGTCTATGGTATAGACTTGTATCCCATTAAAGTGAAATAAGGTAATTTATTTACTTTTTCAGGTTTCTGATTTAAGAAGACAAAATGTCTACATTAGATTACTTTATAGCACAAGGAAAATCCCTTGATAAGACTGGGAAAGACTTAGAACAATGGGCTGTTGCTCAATATGACAAAGCATTAGCTGCAGAAGAGAGGAAAGCTCTAGCTGAAGAAAAAAGATTAGAAAAAGAAGCTGATACTGCTGCTGAACTAAAGAAATTGCAGATGCAAGTGGAGGAAAGGAGATTTGATGCAGAACAGAAGAAATTAGAAGCTGCTGCTGCAGCTGAAGCTGAACAAAAAAAAAATTAGAAGTTGCTGCAGAACAGAAGAAATTAGAAGCTGCTGCAGAACAGAGAAGATTAGATAGAGAAGCTGAAGAGAGAAAAGCAATAAGAGAACATGAATTTGAGTTAGAGAAATTAAAATTGACAAGTATGAGTAATGTTAATCAGGCATCTAGTGGTAATGGTAAACCCTTTGTGTACAAGGTCAAGGTACCAGCGTTCAACTCTGCCAGTGATGATATAGCATTCTGGCTTGATAGATTTGAACGGGCTTGTCGAGCTCATAATGTTGACAAATCACAGTATGTGAATCAGTTGTCTGAAAATCTAAAAGGGGAGTCTCTGAGTAAGTTATATTTCGTCGAAGAGGCCGACAAGGATAATTATGATGCTGTTAGGGCAGCTTTGATGAAGAGATATCAGCTGTCTGAGGAAGGTTATCGTCTTTTGTTTAAAACAATGAGACCTGAGGTAGGTGTAGAATTCTCAGAATTCATCTCAAAAGCACGAATTACACTTTCACGATGGATTGAATTATCCAAAACAGAGAAAACATTTGATGGTCTTACGGATTTATTGCTAAGAGACAAGGTCATGTCTTCGGTAAATAAATCATTCCTAGAGTTCTTACATGAGCGTAAACCTAGTACATTAAAGCAAATGGAAGAATATTGTGACCAGTATGCCACGGCACACCCTGACATGATTCTTAGTAACTCTAACATTAAAGAGAGTATGCCAGTTGCTTCGGCAACAGAATATAATCAGAATTACTCACACAAATTCCAAGGAGCTAAAAATAAATTTGATAAAAAGGTTAATTGGAATAAGTATCAAAACCAAGATAACCACTCAAATCAGGGTTCTTCTTCGAAGAACTGGAATCGGGCTGATAGTCCTCGACACGCGAGGGGTACCCATAATTTTAGAAATTCTCGGAAAGGGAGTAGCTATAGGAACTACCCAAGTGCTTCATGGAGACAAAAAAACCAATATTACAGGGATACTCAATATAATGAGCATGATGATTATGATCATGAATATTATGATTCAAACCCAAATAGGGGTTATAACAGAGGCAATAATAATTATAGAGACAATTATAACCGAGGTAGATCACAACACAAAAGACATGGTAAATCTTATTACCAGGCTAACTCTGCACAACAGGAGTTCCACGACACCGATAATCAGAATAATGATAAAAAAGACTCCAACAGTGTAGCAAATTCCGCTTTCGATTTTGCTAGAGCATCTGAGTGTTCGCAATGCAAAACATTATTCGATCCAACCACAGTTTCTACTTTAAGCTGCGGTCACCCGCTTCCCGCGCTCCATGCGTCAATCGCGCATAATGGAAGGGGTGCTCTTGTCTTTAATAGGGGCCTAATAGATGGTACTCCGGTATCAATTCTTTTCGATTCGGGGTGCACTACCATCGGAGTGAGGCAATCACTCGTAAATCCTTCTCGAGCTACAGGCAATATAGTCAAATGTGTAACATTTGGTGGCACATTGGAGAAGTACTCCACTGCCATTATCAATATTGCTACGCCTTTCTTTACAGGAGAGGTGCAAGCATGTCTCTTGCCGAATCCGATCGCTGATCTTATCATCGGTCGCATTCATGGAGTGAAAGAATGCACTCCACAGCAAATTTCTAATTGGGAAAATGTTAATATGCAATCTGCTAATGCAGTAATCACTAGGGCTCAAGCTCTTAATATGCCGCAATCTTCACATTCTGAAGATAATGATGCGCAGATCCAAGATGATCCCTTGGAGATTTCCCATGATTCCTTTATAAAACAGCAGGAAGATGATCCTACTCTAAAGAAATTCTTTACTCTGGCAACAAAAGGTGATCCGAATAAGGATACAAATCGTAAATCATGGATTACGATGAAGAATGGCGTACTTGTACGTATGGTACAAGACTCCGCTAAGTCCATTCATTCTCAAATCCTTGTGCCTAAAAATATGAGAGTTAAAATCTTACAGCACGCTCATGATTCGCAGTGTGCTGGACATATGGGTTTTTCCCGTACTAAAGCTAGAGTTCTTGAATCTTTCTTTTGGCCTGCTGTGAATAAGGACATACGAATCTATTGTCGATCTTGTAAAGTATGTCAAGAGATTAAATCCAGAGGTCCACGCCATGATGCACCTATTCAGGCTGCAGACATTCCCATTCGACCATTTCAAAAAATGGCGATAGACATCATTGGTCCATTTAAGATAAAGTCTGCTAGAGGACACCAATTTATTTTGACGTGTGTTGATATGTGCACACGTTGGCCGGAGGCTGTTCCTCTAAAGAGCATAACTACTGCTGATGTCGCAGATGCTCTTTGGTTAATATTTTCTCGTCTGGGATTTCCAGCAGAAATATTATCCGACCATGGTACCCAACTCATATCGGATACCATGTCTCAAGTAATGTCGACTCTTAAGATAGAGAGATCGCTGAGTAGTATTTATCATCCTATGTCCAATGGGATGGTGGAACGTCTGAATAGAACTCTGAAAAACCTACTAGGTAAGATAACAGAAGATCATCCTCAGGATTGGGATAGGGTTTTACCCGCGGCTCTCTTTGCATATAGAGAGGTCGCCAACGAACATACAGGATTTTCTCCCTTTGAACTTGTCTTTGGCGCGAAACCGCGAGGTCCTATGTCCTTACTTCATGATCTTATAACTGCTGATAATATTGTCGATGACACAAAATCCTCTTATGAATATGTCATCGCACTTAGACACAAGATTATTGAAGCATGCAAATTGGCAACTGCTTCTTCTGAATTTGCGAAACAGAAGGCAAGGGAATTTGCCAATAAAAAGAGATGCTTGCGACAACTTTGTCCAGGTGACAAAGCATTCGTCTTGCTACCTTGTAGGGAAAATAGACTTCTTATTTCTTGGAAAGGTCCGTACGATATAATATCAAAAGTTTCCGACGTTGACTATATCGTCGATATTGATGGGAAGCGTAAAACCTTCCACATCAACATGCTCACGGAATTCCATGAACGTCCTGATTATTTACAACCTGTTTTCCAGGCAACGGACGATTTTCCAGTCCAACATGGACAGTACTCATCTCTGTCAGTAATACAGGATGAGGAAACGAGTTTCTCGGATGTAAATTTACCTTTTCCAATGATTCCTCTTCACTCTAATGAATCATGGAAAGATGTTGCAATTTCTCCAGAATTATCTCCAGGAGAGCAGAAACAAGTTTCTACTATGTTAGAACAATTTCAGGATGTCCTTACTGACATTCCTGGTCAAACTGATGTCATTCAACATGACATTATTCTTACTGACCATAGTCCTATAAGAGTCAGACCGTATCCTATTCCGATACATTTTCAAGCACAGGTAGAGAAAGAGTTGGATGAGATGATAGAGTTAAAAATTATTGAACCATCCACATCAGCATATTCTTCGCCGATGGTTATTGTACGAAAAAAAGACAATAACATACGTCTTTGCGTGGATTATCGCAAATTGAACCAAGTGACGAAATTTGATGCTGAACCTATGCCTTTACTAGAAGAGCTACTTACGAGACTATCGAATTCTCATTTCTTTACTAAACTCGATTTGTCTAAGGGATATTGGCAAGTTCCATTATCCGAACACGCCAAACCGTTTACTGCTTTTTCGACGCCTAGGGGTCTATTCCAATGGAATTTCATGCCTTTCGGTCTTATGAACGCCCCTGCAACATTCGTACGCATGATGCGTCGAATCCTATCTCATCGCTCAGATGTCATTGCGTATCTTGATGACATCTGTCTTTTCAGTGATACTTGGAACGATCACTATAATGGGATAAATGAACTATTGTCTATCTTACGCGAGCATAACCTGACAGCGAAACCATCGAAAGCATGTATTGGTTTTAGCGAAATATCTTTCTTAGGACACCGTGTTGGTCATGGGTTCCTAAAAACAGAAGACCATAATACAAGTAAGATACTTAACATTTCTATTCCTAAGACTAAAAAGCAAGTACGAAGTCTCTTAGGTCTAATACAATTTTATGGACGATTCATTCCGAATCTGTCCTCCATTATGTCACCTCTTTCTTCCTTGCTAAAGAAAGGGTCTCCTAATGTAGTCCACTGGACTCAAGAATGTCAATCCTCTTTGGATAAGGTTAAAACTATGTTTTCTACTTCACCTATCCTAGTATTGCCTTCTAAGGATAAGACATTTATTCTTCGTAGTGACGCTTCATCCACCGGGATTGGAGCAGCACTAATGCAAGAGTACTCCGGAACTCTGCATCCTGTGATGTATATTTCTCGGAAATTAAATGCCGCAGAGAAGAATTACTCGGTCCTAGACCGTGAATTATTGGCTATGGTTTGGTCAATCCTTAAACTGCAAAGATTTCTTCTTGGCGCGCATTTCATTGTGGAAACTGACCAGAAAGCTCTTACGGCTATTCAGAGTAAAAATCTGAAGAGCGCGAGATCAACGCGTTACGCGATTGCTCTGCAGCCATTTCATTTTTCGGTGCGAGCTATCCGTGGGTCAGAAAATGTGATGGCAGATATTTTGTCTAGATGCCCACATGATTCATAACTGTTATACAACTTTGATACAGTTGTTCCTATGTTGAAATGTGTACACATATGTAATATCATATATTGATTGTAACACTACTTAGCGGTTCATTGATATTTATTCACCGCTGATTTTTCAATGTTTTTCGTCTTTGATGATCATGATGTTAAGATATCTTAGATGAAATTTATGTATAAACTAATGTACAAATTGTGTCATTGCTAATATTGTAGTATGCGTTGGTGACACCTCTCTGGAAATATTTATACTTAGAGAAATACTTTCTCTAAGGTCAGAAAACTTATGCTTATCATCTGCGCATTGTTATGGGTGCGTTGTGAGCCTATTGTATGTTGCTCCTAGATGTATTTCAAAAAAAAAAAAATGTACCATTTTTTTTTCCCGAGGGGTGTGGTAATCTGTTGCGTGCATATTTTGACGCACATATTACAAAAATCGATATGGCTATTTAATATGGAAAAGATATAGACATTCATTCATTTGTGTATGAAAATGCTGTCTATGGGGAAGGCTAGATAATCCATAATTGTTTTACCCTGTTGATTATAGGAGTAATCGTTCTTGATATTAATTCGGCGCATGGATATGACACCCTTGTCTGTACCTATTTCTTAGGGCCAGAAAATAGATTAATTTGCTTATTATGTTTATGGCCTGAATTCATATGTATTACATATTATTAGTACAAGTAGAATCAGTCCTATATTGTATATTTTGGATGGGTAGGCAGGACTATATTCTTGTTACACCGCTCTAGCGGAAGTAGGAGTTGTCTTGTCTAGTCGTGATGAGTTCCGATGTACCGTGACAATGGCGGGTACGCATTTTTCCAGGGCTGGTATATTCTTCAGTAAAAATGATTTACGAAGTAGTTTTTCTTCTATAGGAGATTGTGTCTCTACTAGAGTTGTGTTAGAGACTTTCCTAATGTACGGTACCATGTATGATTCGGACTCCAGGTAATTCCAGTCCCTGTTTTGATGATCTCAGGTCGGTTAGGCCTAGCGGGAATTTTGTGCTTCGCAACGCTAGGGTCAAATTTGTATCGACGGAGATGACAGGCTCCATACTGTAATTATGTCTACGTGAGGTAACTGGATTACGGTAGATCTGTATGGAGGAACTTTATGAAATTATGCTTATGTATTGCAAATTAACTTTGGCTTATATATATATCCTCCTGTGAGCGAGTGAGCGACAACTCAGGGAGGCGGCCATGTTACATTCCTGTCTTCGCATTTTTTGGATCACTGTCTAAAGAACGGGGCATGTATCTTATTATTCGGACAGTGGCAAGGAGATCTCAATTTGGATAGAAACCCCTTATCGTGGTTTCACAATATGATAAACTGTGAATATAAAGCAACTTTAGTTACTTACCGATCCGCCTTCACTGACGCGCTTAGTCAGATAGGGGATGCGGCCATTGATGTACTACCTATTATTTATGAATGTGCCATGACATAGGATCTACTATGTATGCCTGCAAATTGATATGTCAACATACCCATGATTTACTCGTTATGTCCCAGTGTGAGCGTCCAAATAAACTGTGTAAACAAAGATTCCAGCAGTCTGCATTGGTGCCTTGTAGACACAAGTGAATGAGTGTTTAGATTGGTCAGAACACGAACAGTACACCATTCGCGGTAAACACACTCTACACTTCTACCCATATCTACACCATCCTGCGTCGGTTGAAGTGACCAAGTTTAGGGCCTGCTTCCCCTGGAGCCTTAGAGGGAAACTACTGTTTACAGCTGCCTTTGCCTTCCCTAACTTAGGACTAGGGTGAGTTACCCATTTACAGCTGGGTAGACTGGAGCATGCCTGATCTCGACAACTCTGTACACTACCATGGACACATACAGTAGTGGCACCACAAACAACATGCTACAGTGATTGATAGTGGAGCTTTACAGAAGAAAGAGAACACACCACACTTTACAGAAGGTTTACAGTATACAACTGATACTTCTTTACAGACTGGGACATTTTCAGACCCAATTGCTGTGACCTCTCATCGAGTGTTTTCAATTTGTCCTGCATCTGATTACTGTTATGGGACAGAAGAGCCAAGTCATCAGCAAAATCCAGATCATCCAACTGCTTAGTCAGAGTCCACTGGATTCCATTTCTGTTGTGTGTTGTCGATGATCTCATTACAGCAAGAGACTGGATGATACAAACCATGTAGGATGAAAAGGGGGTAAAGGGTAAACGTAGTCCCATAGTATATACTTCTGTATAGTAGAGAAGTATTAGAGACTTCGCCTATACGCTGTTACACCTCTATGAAGTGGACTGACCGTTTACTTCCGCGCTGTCTTTGCCACCCCTAACTCAAGTACACAGTTAGGACCCATTTACAGTTTGGTCGACTGGAACTTAATGCCACCCGGTTTCGAACTCGGCAACGTTGCCTCAAGAAGCAAGTGCTGAAAACCAGGATACTAGCAATAATAACTGCAGTTAACATGCAACCAACGAGAATGGTCCGCTCTGAACGCCTGGATGTACACGTGGTCTGATAGAAACAAAACTATGGGAGATAAGAAATAAGAGACGGTTGAGGTAGTGTGCTCTCTTTGGCATGCACATAATAATCATTCATTCAGTAATATTCAGCTCCCCAAGGAGCATAGGCCTTCAACAAACGTATACCAAGTTCTCCTGTCTCGTGCCATCAGCTCAACGTATTTCCATGACTTCCTCACTTTCATTCCTGTCTCCATTTCTTTTCTTTATTTTGTTGTAGTTACCTCCGCTTCTCTTTCCCTGTGGATTCCAGAACAAGGACTGCATAGTAATGTTTTCAACGGGTTTCCTCAAAGTGTGACCTATTCATCTTCTTATCTCTTGTTCCTCTGTCACTTGTCTGGTTCTTGTCATCAGTTCCTCCACACTTGTCATCTTGTCGTTGCTCTAGTCCACGTAAGCACTCATTTATGAAAGTGTGTAACTTGTTGCTCGTTGTTTTTATTTTTCTCCATATTTCACAGCCATACAATAAAATTGCATTGACAATTGAGCCAAATATTCTTAAAATTTTTATGTTCGACCGGATTTCTTTTAATTTCCATCTATTTCCAAATACAATGAAACTTCTTTTTCCCTTTTATATACTTTATTTTGGTACCACTGTTTGTCCCTCCAACGCTGTGGCTTGTCGTTTTTGAAACGCCTAGAATCCCTACATAAAAGGGCGCTACGACTTGTTTGCCTGAATGATAACATTCCCAGTGCTCAGCTATTTTCACAGCTGAATGTTCTTCCTCTTAAAAAATTCTTCTTCTTCCAAGATCTCCTATTTGTGCATCAAATTTTACACGGCAGAACGCCTTTATACTTGCAAATGTTCTTTCGCTATAAGTACTGCTCTTATTTTATACGTGGCGACCTACTTTTGGACCTTGCAAAACCTCGAACTGACCTCTTCCGAAGTTGTTTTAGTTATGCAAGTGGTTAAGCATGGAATTCTCTACCCAAGTCTGTCAAAACTGATAATTACACCACATTCAAAAGACATCGGCATTCCCATGTCATGAAATCTTGTATACACATTTAACGACAATTCTGTGTCAGTTATTTCGACGTTTCCACGAGCATCTAACTATCATTGTAATATTTTCATTTTAAATTGAATATTTTTTATATTAAGTAGCTTTATTGCTTGACCTCTCCCCCCTCTCTCTTTCTATGTGCTTGAATGACTATGAGTAAATGTACTTGTGTATGCTAAGTTTCTGATTATGATGATAATATTAATTGATCCTGTCTGAAGTTGTTAATATTTTAATTTTTAAAACGCTGAAAATTTATTGCAGGGCAGAAATGTAAAAAGGCAATTATGCCTATTTCTTTACCCTGATGAAATAAAGATTTCGTTCGTTCGTTCGTTCGTTATGTCGATATATGCATAATAATTGCGTCACGTAAATTATATTGTTCCGCGGTGGGCAAAAAGGTATAGTTTTAATGGCATCGGACGAACACCCACCGCTGTATAGTGAATATCAGCAGACGTGGAGTTAAAAAAAAATGGCAGACATCGTTTAATGCAAATTTACACAGATAAATTGAAGCTCTCATTCATGATCGTTTGCGGTGCATCTTTTGTCGCGGTCTCTGCATGAAACCTGCAGCGAAAAATATCTAAATACCGCTGTTATCGTGGCGTTTGAAGTGCTGCGACTCTTTTCCGGTGCTGATTAATGTGGAAACTATTTGAACAATTTTCACTTCTCGCATTTATGCGGTTGGGCTATTTACGCAACGCAAGGCTGCGTTTGATACAGCCGTAAAGTTGTGGTGATAGCAATGATTATGGTGTTGCTGATGGTAATGCTAGAGAGACGGATTTCAAGTTGTTTCAATAGTCAAAACAATTGGAAATACGTTATTACTGCAGCATATAGATGTCTATCTATCTATCTATCTATCTATCTATCTATCTATCTATCTATCTATCTATCTATCTATCTATCTATCTATCTATCTATCTATCTATCTATCTATCTATCTATCTATCTATCTATCTATCTATCTATCTATCTATCTATCTATCTATCTATCTATCTATTTGGTCCGTTTGTCCGACCGTCCGTCCATCTGTCTGCTTGCGTAACTATCTAACTGTCTGTCTAACTATATGTTTGTTTTTCGACCTACCTATCTCTCTACGTAAATTAGCCTATCTCCTGCACAACGTCTATTTCTTTGTCTTTTAATATGCCTTCTGTATCAATGAAGTTAGATATTCAACTTTCTTATTTCCAATGTACATTAACATACTCCCTTCCCCCCCCCCCCCTTTTTTTTCCCCCCTGTACAAACTTTGATCATCAAAACCTCTACACAGCTAATCCCAAGAGATCGGCTGTAAATTTTCATTACACCAAGTACGGTAATTAGACCTGGCTTCACCTTTCTCTCTATTGAAATTCTAATCTTTGCCATTTTCCGGTATGTGGGGATCTAGACAGAGAACATTATTAAAAGCAATGCTTCATTAAAGTTCACCCGTGGTTGTTTTAGAAAAGGCGTTTTCGAATTATAATGACAATTTCCATTATTGTCTACCATATGAGTATTTAAGGGTAGATTTAGCTTCCGTTTCTTTATAATTTAGGTGAGCTCTGGAATGTAAGAGAAATTGTTATATAGCCTGATGAACTTTCTAGCATATTCTTTAGCTTGTCAACATCTATCGTTCTCTCTCTCTCTCTCTCTCTCTCTCTCTCTCTCTCTCTCTCTCTCTCTCTCTCTCTCTCTCTCTCTCTCTCTCTCTTGAAAAAGAGTCAAAACACGTATCATATAGAGTGATCGGCAAAGTCAAAGTCTCTCTCGTTCTCTCTCTCTTTCTCTCTCTTTCTCTCTCTCATTGTATTTTTTTCGTTTATATAATTTAAAAAATAACATTTAAAATGCATGTGAGAATAAATTAATTCAGTATGGAAGACGAGATAAAGTAAGGGCAGAATGTTAGACGGGCCTGTGTGCCCAATTCTAAACCCTTTAAAAATAAAGTTCGCTTGTTTTCTCTCGCTCTGTTTCTCTCTCTGTCTCTCCCTCCTTCTTTCTATCCCTCTCTACCTGTCTTCGTACAGCCTTCTAGTCTTAATTTGTACCACGTTCCATTTACACCCTGTTATGACTATTATTTTACGTTGTTGTGCATTGCGTAGTCTTAAGTCAGTGTTTTGTTATGATGTAATCTTTTCTTTATTCTTTCTATTGTTGTTTCCTCAGATGTATTTTGAGACCGGGGACCTACTTAGAGCGGCAGGAAAATATTTCCAATTCGTTGGATTTCCTACTTTGCTCTAACACCTGGATAAATTACAGGAAAACGGAAATTGTAGACTGTGACTCATCTATAGAGTGGTACCACCCCTGGAGCATTGGTGTGTTGAATTGATTGGCCGCCCTTAAGACGAGGACTGTTCTAGCATTTTGTTTTTCCTTTTGCACGCCTTTAATTTTGTTGCATTGTGTGATATATATATATATATATGAGGACTAATTTTTGTCCTTATGAACAGTTTTTGTTTTTTGGTTAATAAATAAATATCTTATAGCTGTCAGAATTCCCTTTTCTATTTCATCTGTCACCTTAACGCTTACCGTTCTATTTACTGTGATATGTCATATATCTTGGAGAGAAGGAATGTATGTATGGCATTTAAATCGTGAATGTGACAGGAATTAATTAAGAGAGATGATATATATCTTCTCTCCTGACTATCATACAACGCTCTCCATAAACATTTGTGAAACTATGTCTGTCTAATGACAAGCATGTCACTGTAATGAAGTCTGATTCATATCTCGGCATCATTCAAAAGTTATCACCGTACAAACCCCGTGGATGTAACTGACCAATGAAAAGCCAGCTTGGTATAAATAGTGTCGGAAGATCGCTGGACATGGAGGAAACGAAAGTGTAGATGTTAAGGATATTTCGGAAGGCAGTGTGCAACTAATCATGGAATACCTACATAAAGAAGGACCCAATTCGATAATAGGGATCAGTAGCTTTAGGCAGATAGCAATAGATTCACTGGATGTGTCGTAGAGCCGAAGTTATTATGAATAGAAGACAGTGGAACATGAACCATGTTGTGTTGTTTCTCTGTTTCGGCTGCTCCAGTGAATAGTCGGATAAACTATAGGATTAAATGGATATCCATAGTGATAGAGCTCATTTATATAAGTAAAATAATCCTAAGATGGAGGAAATCGGTGCAGAAAAAAGGATTCTATAATTATTTTGGATTTACTATCTTAGCACATCTTGCCTTGCCTACACGATTTTGGATGCACGCAAACGTACCAAGGTCCAGTTGTCACCTCGTACATTCGAAATGCCATTATAAAAGGGGAGAGAACACATGACACAGACACACTCGCCGCCTATTTCAAACTACAGACACAGAGCACAAGCAGTTATATCAACTCCGTTGCCATCTGCAGAAGAGTGAGCAGACTCTGTAACCATTAAAAGCCTGTCTGTGATTGAGGTTAAGCGAGATGTTAATTTTATACATATATATATATATATATATATATATATATATATATATATATATATATATATATATATATATATATATATATATATATATATATATATATATATATATATATATATAATCAATGTGTGTTAAAGAAATATTGGCAGGTGTAGAATCATTGTGCTATTTCTGGAGGAAAACCCGAAGTGTGTAGGTTTAGTTTAATTGTGTAATAATTAAGTAGAACGAATGGATTGAACAAGTTGGTTGTGAAAAGCGTTTTACAGATATTATGCTTGCTGGAAATGACTATCCAAACTGGAGGAAGGAATGACTATAACAGATTGATTTTCTGTATTATTTGAAATAAGACACAATGATTACCATAAGGCCTATATGATTTTATTGAAGCAAATCATGGACAGAACTGTAACAAGTGAATTACTGAACTATTGTGCTAGTACTTGAACGAATTGTGTTATTCATGACTTACTATGTCTCTTATGATTAAACCCAGCTTGTCTGAACAGTCTCGTATTACTTCCTGTCTGGCTAAGGAGACAATGAGCGAACATACGTAGGTTGTATATATTGTTTCAGGTTATATCCTGCCCTGAGTGTCATACACAATTTCTAGTGACCAAGTCAGCAACTAGATGTTCAAGTTTGTCAGAGCTTTTGCCAGTATTAACTGCGTCATCTTGACGAGTTGTGACAGAGTTATGTAAATAGATTACATATATCAGCACGTCTTTGCTCCCACCTGGCTCCCACCTGGCTTCCTTATTGGTATGCACGTTTTTGTTAAACGCAGAACCCCTACACTTCGATATCTGTCTAACTCATAATTTAGCCACGCCTATTTTCGTTTCTCTATGTCTTACAGGCACTAGGAATGTTTACAAACAGACTCTATTAGCTAGTCCAGAGCCGTTAACTGAATTATCACGCGAGCGATTGGGCAATCGTTGAAAAAGTGACAGAAAAGAGAACAGGACGTCTATTTGTAAAATCAAGGGGGACTTAATTAAGCGAATGAAGAAAATCAAAGGGCGATAACCACAGTTACCTACCTCAGCCGTCTGTTCGTGAGTCCCAGAGAATGTAATTAGCTACGGAACGAGCCGAGATCAAAAGACTGTTCGCTCGTTGCCAAAGTCGAGAGCGGTCGGCAGGTGAGAAATGAAGCTTTCATTCAAAAATCGGCCGCAGATTTCTCAAAAAATACGGGCAAGGCGTGAAATCTCGCAATCGCTAGCGAATTTATACCTATTTCATATAAATACCTTATCTTTTAAAAATCATTTATCTAGTAGCCTCAGAATTTTCGGAACATCTAGCTTCGAACCCTAGACCATTGTTAAAGTGGATTTCTTAGTATTTCCATTGGAGATAGTTTCTCGAGTATTAGCGGGTGTACGAAAAAAAAAAACACTACTACTAATACTACTACCACCACCATCAACGCTACTACTACTGCTAATAATACTGTTGGTACTGGTATTAATGTTGCTACTTCTACTGTTACAACTACAACTATTATGACTGATGTTGTTACTACTATTACTACTAGTACTACTAAAACTACTGTTACTACTAGTAGTACTACTAAAACTACTGTTACTACTAGTAGTACTACTAAAACTAATGTTACTACTAATACTACTAGTAGTACTAATGTTACTACTGTTACTACTAGTAGTACTACTAAAACTACTGTTACTACTAGTAGTACTGTTACTACTGTAACTACTAGTAGTACTACTAAAACTACTATTACTACTATTACTACTAGTAGTACTACTGTTACTACTAGTAGTACTACTAAAACTACTGTTACTACTATTACAACTAGTAGTACTACTAAGACTACTGTTACTAATATTACTACTAGTAGTACTACTAAAACTACTGTTACTACTATTACTACTAAAAGTACTACTAAAACTACTGTTACTACTATTACTACTAGTAGTACTACTAAAACTACTGTTACTACTATTACTACTAGTAGTACTACTAAAACTACTGTTACTACTATTACTACTAGTAGTACTACTAAAACTACTGTTACTACTATTACTACTAGTAGTACTACTAAAACTACTGTTACTACTTTTACTACTAGTAGTACTACTAAAACTACTGTTACTACTATTACTACTAGTAGTACTACTAAAACTACTGTTACTACTATTACTACTAGTTGTACTACTAAAACTACTGTTACTACTATTACTACTAGTACTACTACTAAAACTACTGTTACTACTATTACTACTAGTACTACTACTAAAACTACTGTTACTACTATTACTACTAGTACTACTACTAAAACTACTGTTACTACTATTACTACTCGTAGTACTACTGTTACGATTATTACTACTAGTACTACTACTAAAACTACTGTTACTACTATTACTACTAGTTATACTACTAAAACTACTGTTACTACTATTACTACTAGTAGTACTACTAAGACTACTGTTACTAATATTACTACTAGTAGTACTACTAAAACTACTGTTACTACTATTACTACTAGTAGTACTACTAAAACTACTGTTACTACTATTACTACTAGTAGTACTACTAAAACTACTGTTACTACTATTACTACTAGTAGTACTATTAAAACTACTGTTACTACTATTACTACTAGTAGTACTACTAAAACTACTGTTACTACAACTACAACAATACAAGATCGTAAACAAAGAAGTTATTTTTAACTGTACTGAGTATAATAAGAGCGTCCCATTGGCAGAGTTGTAAGAGTGCTAGTCTCTCGCGGCATAGGTGCCGGGTTCGAATCATGGTATAGTCCCGCTCCAGCTTTCTTCTTCTTCTTCAAGTACCATGCCTAGTGGCGTAGGAGATCATGTCTCTCCTCAACTCCCTGTCTCCAGTACAATTTATCAATTCTGCTGTTGACTTCTTTCCATGCGACGATGTGAAACTCTCCAGTATTTGCTCTCTTTGTCTTCCCCTTTTTCCTTCAATCTTACCTGTTGTTACCATATATTCTAGCTTACCTGTTGTAACCATATATTCTAGCTTACCTGTTGTTACGATATATTCCAGCTTTCTTCTTCTTATAACATGCCCAAAAAATGTGAATTGCTTCTTTCTAACTTGTGAAATAAGTTTCCTTTGCGCATTGGCCTCTTTCAGGACATCCTCATTACTCTTTTTGGCTGTCCATGGTATTTTTAACATTCTTCTGTAAAACCACATCTCTGTGGCCTCTAATGTCTTCCCTACTTGTTTACTAATTGTCCATGACTCACTCCCCTATGTCAGGATTGGTTCTATATAACAATGAAGAACTCTCTTTCTTACTTCCAATGATAACGAATTGTTGCGTAAAATACTCTTCATTTTATAGAATGCTGTTTTTGCCTGAGCTATTCTGCTCTTCACTTCTGAGATGCATCTTCCATCCGTTGTTATTTATCCGACAATGTTTTTGAATTTATTGACTTGTTTTAAAACTGTTCCATTTACTTTGATAGTGCATTCTGGTGAAGCCCTTTTCTAAGAGACGACCATCGCTTCTGTCTTCTTGCTCGGGTCTACCCAGCTGTTGTTGTTGTTGTTGTTACTGATCCAGCGGCACTCGGGCTCTCGCCCTTCGGCCCAATGCCATGTAGGGATATCTGCATGTTTTCGCAAGTTGTTTTGTTTCTACGTACATGGTGTTCCACTTATCTGGCCTCCGAGGAAGGAGCATTTTCTTAACATCATCGAGTGCTGGGCACTCAAAAGGATGGTGGTCAACAGTTTCGTAGGGGTAGTTACACAGCTGGCACTCTGGAATATGTTGTGGTTGGATTCTGGTCAAGTGACTGTTGAGTGGTATGTGTTGTGTTCCCAGCCGAAAAATGGTGCTCTGATCCCTCCTTGTAAGATGGCCGATGTTGTCATTAGGATCAGGACCAGCCATATATCTGTAAACGTCTCTTCCGGTGTTTCCCATGGCCCATCTGTTCAGCCAAGTTTCTTTGGTTGTTGTTCATATGAGTGATTTGGCTGTTTGGAGAGTTGTTACTGTGAGTGGTTGTCTTGTTCCTTTCTTTGCTAATCTGTCTGCTATGTCATTACCTGGTGTATTTGAGTGACCAGGGATCCACCGCATAACTATTCTGATGCCATAGGAAGTGATACGCTGATCAGCATCCAGGATTAATTTGACTAATTCAGTTCTACAATGTCCACTGCCTTCCAAACTGATATTAAGTCAGTAAAAATGACGATGTTTTGAGCCTTTGAGGGAAAGGCATCAAATACAGTCTTCGGATGGTATACGGCTGTTTCCAGTGCAATGATTTCAGCTTCGTAGTTGGAGCAAAACACCCCGCATGCATCAAACAGCACGTCGAAGGATCCATCTGTGTAACATATGTAGACTCCATAACCTGCTTTGATGGTGGCCCTAAATGCAGATCCGTCAGTATAGGACACGCAACCATTCTTCAGGGTAGGCATCAATGGTTCGTTGTGATGCACTCATAAGACTGACTGGGTCGGAGTGTTTGGTTGTTCCATCTACTAATTTTATTTGTACTTCTGGTGTTTTTAAGCGAGTATGTGGTGGTAAATTATTTACTAATTTCTGTATATCTTGTGAACATAAAACTCTAGGAATAGTCGTTAACCAGCATCTAAATTGGAACTCACATGTTCATGCACTGACCACGCAAACGGCACAGAAAGTTTACCAGTTAGCTGATAACTCGTTTTTCTGGCCATCACATAGATAAGTGTATATTTCACACCGTTGATAAATGTCATTCTTTATGTATTAGTGATGGAATGAATGTTTGTATGTACTCGTCTGCTTGATGAGAGTAAGTGGTCAACTCAAACCTAGACACAGTGTGGGTTAACAGGTCGCCTTGTCCGGAACGTGTTGAGGCCCTGGCAAGGGATGTTGACGTTAAGTGTGAGTATGAATGTCAGTAACGCGAATGGAATGAATGGTTCTGTGGAGTTGACAAGTTGGTAACAATGCACTCATACCCTCACTACTGGAAGTCAATGATACCTGGAACTACTGTAAACGTTTTTAGACAGTTTAATGACACACACTCTGACTGCACGGTTGACAGTCATTGGAACAGGTTGACACAGTAAATCATTGGATACTTGACAAATGGATGGCAACATCAATTTGGCAATCTCATAGCATGTAAATATAATTGAACGATAGTAGCAACTATATAGTTCTGATTGTCTATCGTCTCATATCTCCACTGACTAATCGCATCAGTTTGAGTTAACAATAATAATGGTCATCACAATGCTCCCTTACAGACCCTCTGCTGACTACGTCTTTCAGGCTAAGTCTTTTAGACTTTAACTTCAACAGGGTCTTTTATATAAGGTTGACAATCTCAAATAACAAAGAGTGGACTTCAATACAATGTAGGTCTTGGTATCGCCATCAGGTAATAAGATATATCTGTTCTCTGACTGACAATTCAAACAGACCAACAGTGGGGTTCAAAATGGCGCTGGTCCCAGTGAGCGGCGTTCATCCAAAAAGATATCCTCACTACAAATGAAAGCTCCGTTCATTTGCTCAACTAATATCTTGGGTTTTCCATACCCATAAGAAATACATATGTCCACTCACAGTGCTGCTAGTACAGGAATCGTCTACATACGATCCATCAAATATATAAAGATGATATAACATCTATGATGTCGTTAGGCCTAGGTAAAGTTTTAGAAAATGTTCCTTCTTTACCTTAAGTTCAGAAAATACTAGCAACTAGCACACGCCATTCCCTCGGCGTAAAGTATATATACTGAAGCACATTAAAAACGCACCACTATTATATATACTGATGCCGAGAAGCTGGAAAAAAAAGTGTGGGAATGGATTTTCCCCGTGTTTGCCAAGATGTAGAGAGCGAATGGCTGCTGGAATGGAAAGTCCATGATTCAACCCACGGGTTTGTGTACAGACTACATGAAAACGATGAAAGTTACACGTGCAACACGATTCCCAGCAGCTATGACCCTGAAAATGTGTACACGTTGTGGCAGTATACTTGGTATAAAAAGGCCGTTGAGACAAAACACCCAGTACATGTGCTTGAAATGCCACGACTATCTGAAAACGACCGCCAACGAGCCATTGGTATGTTGGAGACCGGAATGAGCTCGCAAGCCATTGCCAGAAGGATGAATTGCCACCACAGCACTATTGTACGTCTCAATGAACGTTACGGAACCACTGGCAGGACCCGGGATAGACTTCGGAGTGGCCAACCACGAGTTACTACCCCTGCGCAAGATCGTCATATTGTGCTGAGTTACCTAAGGAATCGTACTCTCCCGGCAAGTCAAACAGCAAGAGCAATAGTGGGTAGTCATGGGCAAGTCTCTTGAATGACAGTCATACGACGACTCAGAGATACAGGCCTTACTGCAAGACGACCTTATGTTGGGCCAAACTTGACTCACAGACATCGTCAGCAGCGCCTGCAATGGGCAGAGCAACATGTCAGATGGACTAGACTGCAGTGGAATGCTGTCCTATTCACAGACGAGAGCAGATTGTAGTGGTGTTTGATGGTATTGTATGATGGTGATATTACTAAATGTAATGTATGAGGCCAGCTGTGAAGGCTCCTGAGATAAAATGTAGTTGAGAATTGTCAGAAGGCCTTTCTTGCTACCACTACGACCTCACACTTATTTTTTTTTTAATGAATGTGGCTACGTAAAGTGTCTAGGGTTATGATATGTAGTGTGGTGTAATAGGTTATAGATATACCCACAGATATTTAACAAGACTAATAATATTAATAAATGTTACAACACACTGAACTAACTCAATAGTGTAAAATTTTTTGATAGAATTATATTACATTTATTTTGTTCTGGATCAATTTTTTAGATTGACCAGAACTTAAAAGGATTTAGAGATTATGAAAGAAATGCATGGAATATTATATCATAAATGCAATAGTGTACATATATATGTACTATACTAGTTAGTTTTATTAAAATGTTCTAGTAGTCATCTACTTGGGAGGATAGTTAATGTTTGTGCTGTTGGGGTGGCCTCATCACACCTGTCTATATTGACTACACAGTGTCCAGAAAATGGTGGGAATTTTTATGGGGGTATTAGTAACTAAACGGTGTTGGTGAATGTCCAGCAGACCAGAGGCTCACTCATCTTGTAGTTGTAGCTCTGGTGCTGAAATCTTGTGGTCCCACCTCTCCGTGCTGGCGGGCAATAATGGTGGTCTCTGTCACAAGTACTGCACAGATACACTCGAGTAAAGTCACCAACTGAATAGACACTGCTTGGTTGACAACAGAAACTCACAGCTCTGCAATCAAAGTATGGGCCATGTGTCAAAATCTATTCTCTACCCACGTCTGGACACAACACTGACACAACAACCACATCATACAGACAGGTCAGATCTCTCTGACCAAACAGCACATTTACCATGGTGGGTTTACATCAGATAGATCCTCCCAGACTATAGATTCTGAAAAATATTTATTAGTTGTCTGCCCTAAAAGAGGATAGGTAATATGTTTCATTATTCTCAACACTTGATCTGTCTTGCCTAACCCTTGCTGGAGTTTATGTACATTGTTGGTCCCTAGACCCTGACTTGGGCGGGGGGTCTAGAGCAAATCCCTACTTGTTTGTAAGGCTAGATTTCGATATGGCAGTATCAAATCACTCGAACATGAAACAATATTCAAAATATATATAAGGAAATAATTTCAATCTTACCAGATTATGAATAAATAACACAGAATTGCTAGCAAAACTCAGCTGAGCTGCTGGCTATAGTATGGCGTCCCTAAACTTCTTACACTTTCTTTCATATGGAAATCACCACACTTTAAAATCTGTGTCTATCACTGAACAACTATTGAGAAATGACCCCAAATCCGCGTCTAAGCGCCGACAATATGCTTGTCTGTGGCCAATCACTGCCTAGGTTTATTTGAATTTCAAATTTCCTACACTAAAGTCATTTCAGTCATGCTTCAGTCAAGTATGGATGTTTATCTGTTAGTCTGTCCGTCTCTACTTGTGTTTCTACAAAATGTACTTGATTTTTGAACCAACCTTTCTCTCCCCTCCAAAATTTTGTCGTTAAAAGTTATTTTTAGACACAGCCACCACAATATCCCCTCTCCTCCATACCAAGTAGATTTGAACACCTGCGTCTCGAGGTCGTGTTTTTTTGTGCAAAATAGCGACACTTTTAGATTCAATACAGTCTGTCGATGATGTAAACTACACTGTCTTTTGTCATTATCTTCAATATTATCTATCCGTCTGTAAAATTAAGAACATATTAGTTCACTGCTCAGAATAGGCCATCCGGCCAACTAATTTTTATATTCCTAACATTAATATTAAGAAAAAAGTACTTTTTAATTTTTGTAATATTCCTAACATCTGCGTTTAGCCGCTGAATTCAAATCAAGGGCTTGGTATCGCAAAAGCGTCCAATAAATGACTGTGGCGTAACATATCTATGGTCCCTTCTGTCGAGTTGCTTACTTTTTATGTCAACTTGGGAAACGTGACTTTTCTCCGTTTCCTTTCCCCCCCCCCCCCCCCAATTGCGTCTCCTTAGCCTTTCTAGTCTCACGCAATCTTTCCAGTCATATTTTTCCTTTTTGATCCTCCGTTCCCCTCCTGTCTAGCAAGTCAATTTTTATGGAGGGTGATGACCCGCGGTCTAGGCGATCATGTACATCAGCAGCCTACGCATTATGTTTTTATCCTTATATGTTATCCTTGGAGGTATTTTACCGTTGTATCTCTGTCAATTTCACTACACATCTCCCCACTTGAAAACATGCCTATGGCAAGTTCCAAAACCAGCGATACACATAGGTAAAATTACTCCTCACGTCTGCCACTACTCTAATTTTGATCACAGGGGTGCCGACTGAGGAAATCTGCACCGACATTCAATTTGCCTGGGATATATTGGATACTAAACTGATAAGGTTGAAGCAACAAAGACCACCTCAGCAATCTTGCGTTTTCATGCTTAGCCTGAGACAAGAACACGAGAGGCTGATGGTCCGTCTCCACCACAAAAGTCCTACCATACAGATAGATTTGAAACTTCTTTATTGCCCAGATTAATGCTAAACATTCTTTTTCGCTTGTGGAGTATCCTTGTTCCGCCTTATTCAATTTGCGGCTTGCATAAGCGACTGGTTTAAGTTCCCCATCAGGTGAAGCTGATCTTTGCAACAAAGCCCCTCCGAGTCCTACATTACTTGCATCGGTTCTTAAGACAAAGTCCTGTGTCAAATCAGGCAGTTTGAGAATAGGCTTGCTAGTGAGTTTTTCCTTTAACTCTTGGAACGCTAGTTCACATTGTGCAGTCCAAATAATTTTATCTGGAAGTCCCTTGCGAGTCAGATCAGTCAGAGGAGCACAAATAGCGTTAAAATTTTTGATGTATTTCTGATAAAATCCGCATAACGACACGAATGATCGCACGTCCTTTTTTGTTTGTGGCCTAGGTGCTCTCTGCAGTTTTTTCCAAGTTCTTAGGATCAGGGGTCATATTACCCTGATATACAGTGTGTCCCAAGAATTCCAACTCTTTGCATCCAATACAACATTTTGTTGGCCTAGCAGTTAAGTTCGCCTCCCGAAGTCTATCAAACAACATCTCCAGAGCTTCAATGTGTTCTTCAAATGTCTCGGTGGCGACGAGAATATCATCCATGAAATTTGTGATACATGGGTTATTCAGGGGATCCAACAATTTGCGCATCATCCTTGAAAACACACTCGGAGCATTTTTCAGTCCGAATGGTAGCATATTGAATTCATAATGTCCATCCGAAGTGCTAAAAGCCAAATAAGGTCTCACTTCAGGCTTCACTGGGATCTGGTAATAGCCTTTACTAAGATCCACCTTTGAAAAGTATTTTGCCTTGTTCAGTCTGGCAAATAACTGTTTTGTGTCTGGTAATGGATCCACTTGTCCTTCTGTGACAGCATTCAGTTTCCTGTAATCTATGCACAATCTGTGTTCCCCAGACGGTTTTCTCAACAAAACGACACTAGAACTAAAAGATGATTCACTGTGCGAAATAATCCCCTCCTTCAACAAATACTCTATTTCTTCCTTCAATGCCTTCTCCTTCGCGAACGGAATAGAATAGGCTCTCATACAGATTGGGTTTGAGTCTACCAGTTTCATGTCATACTGTAGCAAATTTGTATGGCCTGGTTTATCTGTTAATACATCTGTATGTTCCTCCAGAACCTGTTGAACTCTCTCCCTCTGGTTTTTTAGTCAGGTGCTTACTGACTTTTACCTGTGCTGCTGTTTCACAAGGATGTAATGGGTATTCATGTGAGGTGAGTGGTTCTTTTTGCATCTGGGTTGCAATAGCCAAGGTCAATAAGGGGGTGCTTTCCTGGAGTGGTCTGTCCAGATACTTCTTTAACAGGTTTACATGATAAACTTTTTCCTTCCCCTTTTTGTCAATTTTATAGTTTGTTCTAGACACCTTCTCTAGAACCGTATATGGACCTTGCCAACCAATTTGTAATTTATTCTGGCTTGCCGGTAGTAGAAGCAGCACCTTCTCTCCGACTGCCAGTTCCCTGTCCTTTGCCTTCCTATTAAAATATGCTGCATGTTTCTTCCTGGCTTGTTTCAAATTATCATTTGCCAGTTTCCATCCAGCTTTCAAACGAGTGGTCAGTTCGTTCACGTATTGATACGATGAGGTAACAGTCTCTTCCGCCTTCTCATCTGTCCAGGTCCTTAATAGGGTTACATCTGGATCTTTAATTTATCATACTTATTTTTCATGGAACCCGTCGGGTCCCGTCCATTAGAAGCTTTATAATGAGGACTTTTCTTCCTAGAATCATCACTCACAAATCGACCACTACCAATTTTTTTCTGGGGTTTGTCTCCCCACTTTAGATTGCTTATGAGAGATCTTCGCTCTCTTTCTGTTCTTCCAGCTTATATAATCCTGACCGAGGGATTGTCAGATTATTCTGGGTTAAATTTCTTCTTTGTACTTGTCGCATAGTGGCCATGTTAATCCATTCAAGTGACGACTGGGTGTGAAAAGGGGGCTCCCATTCCACTTTGTCTACCTGAGTATAATTAGTTTTCCTTTCAGGCCTAAAGTTGCCCCGTGGCGTTTCTAGGTCCTGCACATATTTTCCCTTTGTGGGTGTTCCCTCATGAAATACGCCACATGCTTCTACAAAGTTTTCAACATCGACATTTACGTCGGGCCAATAGTATTTTCGAGCAATCTTTTGGCAGATGGTACCGACTTTCTCATGGTCACCATCTTTTCCAACATGTAAGCTCCTTATTAAGTTTGCCCTATATATCTTGGGAAGAACTAACTGTCCGTGACCAGTGGATCTAGTTCCTGTCTTCCTGTATAATAGTTTGTTCTTCATGAAATATTCCCCCTTGCTCGGAGGTGTGTGGCATTTGGGCAATTTTTTAAAACAGGGCTTGAGTGTCCTATCCTCAGCCTGCGCCTTCCTCATCTCCTCTGGATGAGCATTTATAGGTTCACCTTCTTCCTCCTTCTTCTGTGACCTGGTCTGCACTGTCGCCATGATCACAGGTTTCTCGGGATTCCCCAAGAAGACGTATCTACACCCCAATATCAGAGGGTAGATTGGTTCATCTATCACTCCTGCTCTGATTTCTCCTTCCACATAGCGAGTTTTCACCGTTATCCTTGCGATGGGAAGTGTCATGAGTGGTATGTCCTTAGTCGCCCCTTGTATTTCCACTGTTTCTGTGATATACTGACTTGGGTCCACTAGGCTAGACTTCACAACTGAATCATAATCCAAACCTGTATCATAAAGGCACCTTATGGTGACCCCATTACAAATAACATCCTCACAAACTGGGGGGGTGATAAGGTTCCTGTTGTCCATTAGGATTAACCTTTAATCTTTGCGTCCCCGACTTCATTGCAGCAATGTTTGAAGGTTTCATTCTACAAAATTCGGTGTTATGGTTATCCTTCTTGCACCATTTACACCATCTTTTCCCTTGGTTCAACGGTTTTCTTTCATTGAACTTTTGGTCATTGAACTGTGAGTTTCTGTCGCGATAGTCATTTCTTGGCCGCTCAAAGTTTGTCCTACCTTTATTTCCCTGCTCTCTATTATCAAATTTATTAAATTGCTGTGGAGCTTTAAAATTGTCTATGTGCTTCTTCTTAGCACCACTTACCTCTGCTTGGGCTGCCTGATACCTCTCAGCAACATTTAAAATTTCCCCCAACTTCTCTGCACCTTGTTCCATGAGAAATTTTCTCATGTCTGGAGCCATGGACTCTCTCAATTGCTCAATCATGATCATTTCTTTAAGATCTTGGGTCTTCCCCAGAGCCGTCCATTTCTCCAAATAGGTTTCTAGTCTAGCAGAGAATTGGTGGTATGTCTCCCCAGACAACAGTTTGGCATTTCTAAATTTCTTACGATAAAATTCACCATTCTTCTCGTACCTTAATAACAAAGCCTGCTTTAACATGTCATAATTGTCTTGGTCTTCCCTGTTCATTTTGGCAAATACTTCATAAGAAGTACCTCTCAATCCCTGTGATAGCTTTAAGCTCCACCTCTCTCTCTCTAACCCATATGTAGTAGCTAATAACTCAAAACGTCCTAGGTACCCCTCTATGTCATCGTCTTTTTCAACAAAATGGTCTAAATGAAACCCCATAGCTGAGTTTGAGACTCCCAGACTAGGCGTAGCATCTGAGGCAAAAGGGCTGGCACCATTTTCAGGAGCCGGGCCTTGTAATTCCAGCTCCCTTAGTCGTAATTCGTGCTCCCTTTGCAACCTTCTATCTTCTGCCTCCCTTTCGGCAGTCAATCTTTTTTCTTCTGCCTCCCTTTGCTGTCGTTTTTCTTCTGCCTCAATCTGCAGCCTCTTAATTTCTCTATCAGCCTCTAACCTCTTCTCTTCAGCTAACCTCCTTTCTTCCCGTTCAATATATTTATCACATTCAGCCGTTACGTATTGAATTAAAATTTGACCATCCATTCCCATCTCCTTCGCGGTGAGCACAGCAGCTGATCTAAATTTTGCCAGCTCCGCCATACTTTTTAGACAATATAATAATATACAAGCTAAATCTCTAACCGTAAATACACTAAGTACTTCTTATGACTATAGTCTAACTAATTCTAACTAACCAGTTAACTAATTAATTATTACTGGCTGTGAAGATTCACCAACTTTTATCTGCAGGGACACTTTTAATGTTAAAGGGAATTTTACAATTTATTTCCCTACTTTTATTTCTCCCACCAGGAGATCCTAATATTACTGTTGGGCTAATTATCCCCTGGACAAGACCCCAATATATGTAGTGGTCTTTGATGGTATTGTATGATGGTGATATTACTAAATGTAATGTATGAGGCCAGCTGTGAAGGCTCCTGAGATAAAATGTAGTTGAGAATTGTCAGAAGGCCTTTCTTGCTACCACTACGACCTCACACTTAATTTTTTTTTTAATGAATGTGGCTACGTAAAGTGTCTAGGGTTATGATATGTAGTGTGGTGTAATAGGTTATAGATATACCCACAGATATTTAACAAGACTAATAATATTAATAAATGTTACAACACACTGAACTAACTCAATAGTGTAAAATTTTTTGATAGAATTATATTACATTTATTTTGTTCTGGATCAATTTTTTAGATTGACCAGAACTTAAAAGGATTTAGAGATTATGAAAGAAATGCATGGAATATTATATCATAAATGCAATAGTGTACATATATATGTACTATACTAGTTAGTTTTATTAAAATGTTCTAGTAGTCATCTACTTGGGAGGATAGTTAATGTTTGTGCTGTTGGGGTGGCCTCATCACACCTGTCTATATTGACTACACAGTGTCCAGAAAATGGTGGGAATTTTTATGGGGGTATTAGTAACTAAACGGTGTTGGTGAATGTCCAGCAGACCAGAGGCTCACTCATCTTGTAGTTGTAGCTCTGGTGCTGAAATCTTGTGGTCCCACCTCTCCGTGCTGGCGGGCAATAATGGTGGTCTCTGTCACAAGTACTGCACAGATACACTCGAGTAAAGTCACCAACTGAATAGACACTGCTTGGTTGACAACAGAAACTCACAGCTCTGCAATCAAAGTATGGGCCATGTGTCAAAATCTATTCTCTACCCACGTCTGGACACAACACTGACACAACAACCACATCATACAGACAGGTCAGATCTCTCTGACCAAACAGCACATTTACCATGGTGGGTTTACATCAGATAGATCCTCCCAGACTATAGATTCTGAAAAATATTTATTAGTTGTCTGCCCTAAAAGAGGATAGGTAATATGTTTCATTATTCTCAACACTTGATCTGTCTTGCCTAACCCTTGCTGGAGTTTATGTACATTGTTGGTCCCTAGACCCTGACTTGGGCGGGGGTCTAGAGCAAATCCCTACTTGTTTGTAAGGCTAGATTTCGATATGGCAGTATCAAATCACTCGAACATGAAAACAATATTCAAAATATATAAGGAAATAATTTCAATCTTACCAGATTATGAATAAATAACACAGAATTGCTAGCAAAACTCAGCTGAGCTGCTGGCTATAGTATGGCGTCCCTAAACTTCTTACACTTTCTTTCATATGGAAATCACCACACTTTAAAATCTGTGTCTATCACTGAACAACTATTGAGAAATGACCCCAAATCCGCGTCTAAGCGCCGACAATATGCTTGTCTGTGGCCAATCACTGCCTAGGTTTATTTGAATTTCAAATTTCCTACACTAAAGTCATTTCAGTCATGCTTCAGTCAAGTATGGATGTTTATCTGTTAGTCTGTCCGTCTCTACTTGTGTTTCTACAAAATGTACTTGATTTTTGAACCAACCTTTCTCTCCCCTCCAAAATTTTGTCGTTAAAAGTTATTTTTAGACACAGCCACCACAATATCCCCTCTCCTCCATACCAAGTAGATTTGAACACCTGCGTCTCGAGGTCGTGTTTTTTTGTGCAAAATAGCGACACTTTTAGATTCAATACAGTCTGTCGATGATGTAAACTACACTGTCTTTTGTCATTATCTTCAATATTATCTATCCGTCTGTAAAATTAAGAACATATTAGTTCACTGCTCAGAATAGGCCATCCGGCCAACTAATTTTTATATTCCTAACATTAATATTAAGAAAAAAGTACTTTTTAATTTTTGTAATATTCCTAACATCTGCGTTTAGCCGCTGAATTCAAATCAAGGGCTTGGTATCGCAAAAGCGTCCAATAAATGACTGTGGCGTAACATATCTATGGTCCCTTCTGTCAAGTTGCTTACTTTTTATGTCAACTTGGGAAACGTGACTTTTCTCCGTTTCCCCCCCCCCCCAATTGCGTCTCCTTAGCCTTTCTAGTCTCACGCAATCTTTCCAGTCATATTTTTCCTTTTTTATCCTCCGTTCCCCTCCTGTCTAGCAAGTCAATTTTTATGGAGGGTGATGACCCGCGGTCTAGGCGATCATGTACATCAGCAGCCTACGCATTATGTTTTTTATCCTTATATGTTATCCTTGGAGGTATTTTACCGTTGTATCTCTGTCAATTTCACTACACAGATTCAACATATCCTTTGCTGATGGACGTATGCGGATTTGGCGACGGCGTGGAGAGCGCTTTGCAGATTGCTGTGTCAACCGATTTGGAGGTGGCAGTATTCACATTTGTGGATGATTCAGTTTTCACCATCGCTTGCCTCTTCACGTCTTCCGTGGAAATGTTAATGCTGTGACATATCGAGATGAGGTTCTGGATGCACTGGTTGTTCCTGCGTTCACAATGTATCCAGACTTGCAGCTTCTCCAGCAGGATAACGCACGTGCATTTTTTTGTATTTTTGCTTTTCTCCCTTGCCTGCACAGAATGCAATTAATTTCATAACAATCAAATGTACAAATTAATGACCAGCATGGATTCATAGGAAAATGAATAAAGATTCCAAATATGTAAACTTGTAAACACTTATATTTACATTTCACACTCTGTTCCTGGATTATACAGGTGGTGCGTTTTTAATGTGCTTCAGTATATATTCTGGGAGAAGTATCGACCATCATGGTCTACTAAGAGAAACTCCTCTTTTCCCCATAATCAATCACCAAAATACTGCCTCTAAGAAAGCGCTTTCTGTTCAACAAAGCTAAATTTGTTCACAAAATCCTGTCACAGAATGCTCCAACATATCTGTGGCCAATGTTCAAATACAGTGAAAGACGCAGTCAACGCCTTAACAAAATACAAGTGCCCAAGCCTAGGCTTGACTTATTCAAGAAAAGCTTAGCTTACTCTGCTGCTCATCTCTGGAACTATCTTCCACATTATCTGAAAGATAACAACCTCAGTCCCTATTCATACAATCGTAAACTTTTCGATTACTTTATGAGTTCTGATTTTCTGCCCCCCTAATGTGATTATTTTTCCGAACAAATGATATAATATCGAATGTAGGTTTAATGATGATGATAGTGTTTTTCAACATATTTTGTTTCATGGTGATACTTAGTTTGTATTTTTCAACATACTTTATTTCTTGTTTATAATTTGATACTGTGAATGTAAGTATGCTATTATTTTACCTCTATAACGTTGAATTCCTTGAATTGATGGGTAAAATGTATGTGAGAATAAATGAAACCAGTATAAAAGACGAGAGAAAGGAAGGGCAGAATGTCAGACGGGCCTGCGTGCCCAATTCTCAACCCTTTGAAAATAAAGTTCGTTCGTTCGTTCTTCTTTCTGAGAGGTGGTTTCTATCTTGAATTTCATGGACATGGTGTAAGACTGACTTGTGTTTTATTCTTTGCTTGTGTTCACAGTTGTCTACAAGGTGTCTATTGGGGTGGTTTCGGTTCATTCCCTTACATCTGTCATAAACTTCTGAAGCAGCTTTATCCCTCGGCAACCAAAGGGGTTCCACATTTGTGTGTATTTCCCATGCAGCAGTTGGAGTTGATATCATTGCTCCATTAATTAATCGAAGGGCATTGCTTTGCACTCTGTCAAGATAATCTTGATTTGTCTTGGAGCAGGTTGTAAGCAGTGAGTTGTTGTATTCTATCGCAGAACGGACATAGCCAAGGTACAATCCTCTCAAAGTATCCTTGTCTGATCCCCATGTAGTGCCAGCAAGCCTTTTCAATAGTTGTAATCGCCTCGGTGCTTTGTTCTTTGTATTCTCAATATGTTCTTGAAGTTCAGCTGCTGATCAAGTGTGACTCCAAGATATGTGGGATGTTCTTCTGTTGTCACTTGGTGTTTGTCTAGCCACAGGTTGATATTCTTCTTGGCTACTTTATGGCTTTTGGTAAAGATAGCGTACACTGTCTTTGTATAGCTGACCTTTAGTTTCCATGTTTGTCAGTACTCATGCAGTCTTCTAAGGTCTCCGTTTGTCTCTGAGCTCCACTTTCAACATTCTCGTGACTGTGCCATATTGCAACGTTTTTTCGACTATGTATTTATTTTCTAATGCATGGGAAATAACTCATGTATTGTAGTCACTTTTTTATTTCTACTAGTTGTCTAATCGTGTGACGATAGTTGCCGATAGTTTGTGCGAACGATTTTGAGTCATGTCCATATACGGAGCGCTCAGGTCGTCAGTTCTTAGAAACAGTTGGCAATCGCAATGTTTCAAGATTCATTTCCTTATTAGGTTCGAATCTGTACGATTGTTCTCCAGAATATTCTTTGGTTCGTAAGTTGGCTGAACACCGTTCGAGTCGCGCTTGTCTGCGCATGTCTGGTCTTGATCGTTTTTGCACGGGTTCAGCTCCAACATTCAGAGAGACTGGGCAGAATTGCTGGTGAACCGAGACGTAGCTTTGTGCTGGCGTCTTCGCTTATATTATTCAGGAAAGAGTCCTCATCATTGTTGTTCCTTTCTTGAGATGATATATCTCTATGCTATTCAAAGTGCCGGGAGGCCTATGTGATCTATGTTATTTAATTCCTGATGAACAGGTAATTGAATTTTTCTGAGTAACTTTATCGCCATCTTGTGATGTTGACATTTTTGCCTAGCCTGCCTTGTTGAAGAGTCTATGATATGACAAGTTCGCTCAGCTCACGATCCACTTATATTGTCACGCATCGATTGATGCCTGTCCTAAGGACCCTTTGCTTCCTGAAGTTTATTGATGGGACGCTGACGATAATACTTGTTTGAGGACGATTATTGACGCTGTCTGCTTGTTGAGGTCGAATATAGGAGACTAGATTTAATCTCCTATTTGATATCTACTAGCTATGATGGAAAGGGAAAGCTTACCACCTGACTACATGCACAGCTGTTTATGATATCCTAAGAAGGCATATAATGTACCATTATTATTGATGCTGTCTGCTGTTCCTACTGTATTGACTACGTCGATGATGTAATGACTATTGTTCTATACCAGTGATGTTACTGCATAATTATCTTCATGTATCTCGTCTTTGTGGCGTATATTATATGTTACCAACAACATCACTTGCTGTTCAACGATTTATTGACTTTATACGTTATGAATTGATGTGACGTCCCTATCTGATACTTGACTTCATAAACACGTCACACATAAACCAGACCACGACACCATAAGATCTCGCCTCATCATCCTTGGTGTCCAAGGGCGATAACCCTCCATGTTGAGTGGTGCTACTACCAAGAAACATCAACACTTTATAGCTCCACATCAACATATCCAGTAGAGTACTGTTACACACCTCTAAATAGACACTCTACATATATCTGGTGGATTCAGCACTCTACATATTTGGTGGCCAGTCCAAAGGCATTCCATATGCCCACCACATCTCAACATTGATTTGGTGAGCAGACACGGGGTCCCTTACCCACTTCATTCAACAAACAGCATTCTTCAAGAAATTCTACATCTACATACAGAATTATGAAAGTACTCGGCGTTGCCCGGAAAAGGTCGAAATGGCAACTTTTTGCCTGAATCAAGAAATTTGACAGTACCCGGCGTTGTTACATATTGCCGGATATCACAGACTGTTGCTGTCGTTAACTCAAGTGAAGCCAGTCGCTGCTGTCAAGGTGCCAAGTTGCTGTCGTTGTAAGAAGGTCAAGTGCCGTAACTACACTACCTGTACACTGCCTGTACCGTTTAGAAGCTCAAGTCTCAACCATCGTCGTAGCTGTTTTGATGCAAGTACAGATGGCAATCAACGTTGGATCTTTGATCTCAGAATGCTGATTACATCCTGTTTGCTGTACTGACGATTGGGGTTCCATAAGTTAAGTGGCCTGTTTGTTCGTGAACTGTGCCCTTATACTTCTACTGAGTCTTCTGTATTTCTAATTCTTTTGTTTACATGTTATATGTTTATTTATTATTTGTATATTTATATTTAAATGTTTATGTTTCTGCGGGTCTGGATGGGTGGCGACTCCTATAGATCATACCACGTCATAGAGGTCTTCTATTGAGAGTGTTCTGTAGGGTAGGCAAATTTCCTATAGCGAAATTTGCTAAGCGACTTCTGTTGCTATTCATGTTAGCTGTGATGACATGTGTTAGTGTTGTTTTCGTTATTTTTCCGCATTCTTTAGTTCTGTTTTGATTTGTTTGTATTTGTAGATCTTCTGTTTTCTATTGTTTAGTTTTATATACACCATTTATATTTATACACTGTGGTGTCTTGTATTTGTATCATATTGTCGCAGATATCATCACATTTTTTGTGATATTCCTTTAATTTTCGCTTTATTTTTTGTTGATTTCTGCGAATGTTTTCGTATTGTTGCTAAATCTTTGTTATTGTTTACATTGTATTGTTTACATTGTTAATGTTTACATTGTTATTGTTTACATTGTGATTGTGTTTACATAGTCATTGGTTACACTTATAGTAGTTAATTCATATTTGATAATGGATTATGCTGATGCACTACTACTACACTGATGATAAATAAATGATGAATAATATTACTTATGGTAATTAATTCAGATTTGATAATGGATTATGCTGATGCACTACTACTATACTGATGATAAATAAATGATGAATAGTATTGTGCACTATTGAATGGGAAGTGCACCTATGATCAAGAGTTGATTGATGATATTTCAAAAAGGTCTATACACAAGGTCTTTGATTTAAGACTTGTTTCCCACAGAGATTGGGATGATAATATGGTGTTGTGAGTAAACAAGTGCTGATTCAAGACTTGTTATTATTAAGTTTGAAATAAGGTAATTAATTATTTCAGGTTGTGGACTCAGATTTTAGACAACATGTCTACACTTGAATACTTTATTGAGCAGGGTAAATCGCTTGGGAAGACTGGTGATAAGTTAGAAGAATTTGCAACTACTCAATATGATAAAGCATTAAAAATGGAAGCTGAACAAAAGAAACTGCAGATGCTGGTGGATGAAAAAAGATTCCAAATGGAAATGGAAAAACAAAAAAGAGAAGCAGAAGCAAAAGCTGAAGAGAAGAGACTACAGATTGAGTCTGAAAATAAGAGACTACAGATTGAGTCTGAAAATAAAAGACTTGAAAAAGAGGCTGAAAATAAAAGACTTGAAAAAGAGGCTGAAAATAAAAGATTAGAAAAACAAGCTGAAGCTGAAGAAAGGAAGTTACAAAGAGAGGCTGATGAGAGAAAAGCAAAAATGGAGCATGAAGAAAAACATTTAGCTTTAGAGTTAGAAAAGTTAAAGTTGATGAACATGGGTAATGCTAATGATCCAAATAAGGGATCATCTTCTAATAAGTCTAATGCTGTTGATTTCAAGCTTAATCTACCAGCATTCAATGCTTCCATTGACGATATAACGTTTTATCTAGATAGATTTGAACGTTCATGTAAAATACATAACTAGGATAAATCACTGTACGTGTTTCATTTGTCCAAAATACTTAAAGCTGATGCTTTGACTATGTTGGGCATGGTAGATGAATCTGATAAGGACAATTATGAGATTGTGAGGGCTATCTTGTTAAAGAAATACCAACTTAACGAGGACGGCTATCGTCTTCAATTTAAAAATATGTTGCCTGAAACTGGAGTAGAATTCTCTGAATTCATATCAAAGATACGTATTACTTTTAGACGTTGGGTTGAATTGTCTAAGATAGAAAATACGTATGAAGCACTTATGGACTTACTGCTAAGAGACAAAATAATGTCTTCTGTCAATGAATCTTTTCTTGCTTTTCTTCATGAGCGTAAGCCTAAAAACATAAAAGAAATGGAAGAATACTGTTGCCAGTATATTACTATCATCCTCATGTAACCATTAGCAACTCTAAAGTAAAAGAAGGTCTGCCAGTTGCTTCGGCAGCACCCTATGGCCCAAATTTCATACGTAAATTTCATGGTAGCCAACAAAACTTTAATAAGAGGAGTAACCGTAATTATGCTCAGGATCATAGCAATCAATTTCAAGGTGATTCTTCTTTGAAGAATTGGAGACAAGCTGACAGTCCTCGTTACTTCCAACCTAATAATTTTAGGCATTTCAGAAGAGGATATGGTAACAGAGGTTATTCCTCGAGAAGACCTCAAAACCAAACAAATAGATGTTCGCATCAATGTGGACATGATAATAATCATGGAAACTGTAGTTCAAAACAGGATAACAGTTATAATAGAGACACTAATAACTACAGAGATAATAACAACAGTGATAACTTCAGAGGTAAAAGTAGTCGCGGTAGATCTCAATACAAAAAAAGAGATATCAGCAGGCTAACTCTGTTCAACAAGAATCTCAGGGAGCTTGTAATCAGGTTTCTGATAATAAAAACTCTGACGCTGTCACTTGTTCTTCTTTTGACTTTGGGAGGGCAAACAAATGCCCCCAATGCAGTACTCTGTTCGAACCGACTACAATATCGACTTTGAGTTGTGGTCACCCTCTCCCCGCTCTTCCTGCTTCGGTTGCGCATGACGGGAGAGGTTCTCTAATCCTACATAAGGGTCTTGTTAATAATACTCCGGTCTCACTACTTTTCGATTCCGGATGCACCACTATTGGTGTTAGACAATCGCTTGTAGAACCATCCTGTGCTACAGGAAAGGTTATCAAATGTGTCACATTTGGCGGCACTCTAGAGAAATATCCTACTGCTGTAATTCACATTGCCACTCCTTTCTTTACGGGAGATGTGCATGCCTGTCTCTTACCTAATCCTATTGCGGACCTTATTATTGGTCGTATCCACGGAGTTAGGGAATGTACCCCACAGCAGATTGCTGCTTGGGAAGATGATAATATGCAAGCTACCAATGCAGTGGTTACAAGAGCACAAGCTCTACAAACACCACAAACTTCATTGAATAATGATAATGAAGTTCATAGCCAAGATAGTCACTAGGTTATTTCTCGTGACTCTTTCATAAAGTTGCAAGAAGAAGATTCTTCTCTAAAAAAATTCTTCATTCTTGCAAAGAAGGGTGATCCAAATAAGGATACACAAAGAAAATCTTGGATAGCTATGAAAAACGGCGTACTTGTACGTATGGTACAAGACTCGGCTACGTCAGCACATTCGCAAATTCTTGTTCCCAAGAGTATGAGAGAGCAAATATTGCAACATGCTCATGACTCGCAATGTGCTGGACACATGGGATTTTCCCGTACGAAGTCGAGAGTCCTTGCGGCTTTCTTTTGGCCTTTTGTCAATAAGGACATTCGTATTTACTGCCGATCATGCAAGGTATGTCAGGAGGTCAAATCTAGGGGACCACGACATGCTGCGCCTATCCAGGCTGCTGACATTCCTATTCGGCCGTTTCAGAAAATGGCCATAGATATTATTGGCCCTTTTAAGATAAAGTCGGCCAGAGGACATCAGTTTATCTTTACATGTGTCGATATGTGCACACGTTGGCCAGAGGCTATCCCTCTAAAGAGCATATATACTACAGATATCGCAGATGCTCTTTGGCTGATATTTTCTCGCTTGGGGTTCCCCAGAGAAATACTATCAGACCATGGCACTCAACTCATATCTGATACTATGTCTCAAGTAATGTCTACCTTACACATTAAAAGATCTCTCAGTAGCATCTATCATCTTATGTCTAATGGGTTAGTTGAGCGTCTGAATAGAACGCTCAAGACTTTACTTGGTAAGATAACTGAAGATCATCCTCAAGATTGGGACAGGGTTTTACCCGCGGCTCTCTTTGCCTATAGAGAGGTCCCAAACGAACACACAGGATTTTCTCCCTTTGAACTTGTCTTTGGCGCGCGTCCGCGCGGCCGTATGTCTTTGTTACACGATCTCATCACTGCCGATGATATTAGTGATGACACTCAATCCTCATATGAGTATGTCATTGCTCTTAGGCAAAAGATCATTGAGTTATGCAAACTAGCAACTGCTTCATCAGAAATTGCTAAAGAAAAAGCAAGACAGTTTGCTAACAAGAACAGATGTCTACGACAACTTTGTCCAGGTGACAAAGCATTCGTCCTACTCCCTAGTAGGGAAAATAGACTTCTGATTGCATGGAAAGGTCCGTATGCAATAGTCTCACGAATTTCCGATGTCGACTATGTGGTCGATATAGATGGAAAGCATAAAACTTTCCATATCAACATGCTGACGGAATTTCATGAGCGTCCAGACTATTTGCTGCCTATTTTCCAGGCAACGGACGAATCCTCTGTATCTCATGGTCAATACTCATCCCTGTCTGTCATACAGGATGAGGAATCTGTTTTTTCTGATGTCAATCTTCCTCTTCCAGTGGTTCCACTACATTCCATGGAATCTTGGAAAAACGTTTCCATCTCTCCTAATCTTTCTGTTGATGAACATCGTCAAGTCTCGTCGATGTTACAGACATTTAAGGATGTTCTAACCGACATCCCTGGTCACACGCATGCCATAGAACATGACATAATTCTTACCGACAATAATCCTATTAGGGTTAGACCATATCCTATCCCTATACACTTTCAGTCACAAGTGGAAAAGGAATTGGATGAAATGATTCAATTAAACATAATTGAACGATCGACTTCTCCATATTCTTCTTCCATGGTTATTGTCCGGAAGAAAGATAAGAACATACGAATTTGCGTTGATTATCGCAAATTAAATCAAGTCACAAAGTTCGATGCTGAACCTATGCCTTTACTAGAAGATCTACTTATTAGACTTTCTAATTCTAGTTTCTTCACTAAACTTGACTTGTCGAAAGGTTATTGGCAGGTGCCTTTAGCAGATCATGCCAAACCTCTTACTGCTTTCTCAACACCTAGGGGTCTATTTCAATGGAATGTTATGCCTTTCGGTCTTATGAACGCCCCTGCTACTTTCGTTCGCAAGATGCGTCGAATTCTTTCTCATCGTTCAGATGTCATCGCATACTTAGATGATATCTGTCTCTTCAGTGATTCCTGGGAAGATCACTATTTGGGTTTATGTGACCTACTGTCCACTCTACGTGAGTATAATCTGACAGCAAAACCTTCTAAAGCTTATATTGGTTTTGGTGAAATTTCTTTCCTGGGTCATCGTGTTGGTCATGGTCTCTTGAAGACAGAAGACCACAATACTTCGAAAATATTAAACATCTCTGTACCTAAGACGAAGAAACAAGTCCGTAGTCTCTTGGGTTTAATTCAATTTTATGGGAGATTCATCCCGAATCTATCTTCGATCATGGCACCTCTCTCAACGTTGTTGAAGAAAGGATCGCCTAATCTGGTTCGTTGGTCTCAGGAATGTCAATCTTCCTTAGACCAAATTAAGAATATATTTTCATCTCCTCCCATTCTAAGATTACCTACTCTTGATAGGACTTTTGTTCTTCGAAGTGATGCTTCATCCACTGGGATCGGAGCAGCACTTATGCAGGAATATTCAGAAATTATGCATCCTGTTATGTACATTTCTAGAAAACTAAATGCGGCAGAGAGGAACTACTCGGTTTTAGACCATGAATTGTTGGCTATGGTTTGAGCAATTCTCAAACTACAAAGATTCCTCCTGGGCGCACATTTCATTCTAGAAACTGATCAAAAAGCTCTTACAGCTATTCAGACTAAGAACTTGAAGAGTTCGAGATCAACTTGATATGCTATTGCTCTTCAACCTTTTCACTTCACGGTACGAGCTATCCGTGGTTCAGATAATGTGATGGCTGACATTCTGTCTAGATGCCCACATGATTCCAACTAATACTTCTGTCCTATATTCCTATATATATTACAGAGTAATAACACATCTATATTGCTACAATACATTAGCACATCTGTCCTCACTTTATGTGAACACATAATATTGTGCTTTGTTTTCATCTTTTTCTGTTACCTTCTTTTATAACAAAGGAAGGCTGAGTAGTTAATATAAGGGCCGAAAGTTCACTCGGCCACAATTGTTAATAATAATGTATTGTATAGTATGAAACATAATGGCTATTAAATAGAATTATATTGGTTGTTTTTTTCTCAGCATGTCATTGATGATCTGAGAAGCTACCTTTCTGTTGTCAAACATGGAGAGTTCCACATTGTGTATTTACCCTTGGAACTACAGGAGATGTGTCCTGGATCGTCATTTATGTTTAATTTCATTATGTAATGATATTATTAAACGTTTAGATAATATACTATTTAATATTCACTATCAGATGTGTACATCCATTTTAAAGCGGTATTAGTATATGACACCGCTATTTGATAACGATTGTATTACACGTGCATATGTATATTGTACTTACATGCTAACGTAGTGTGTGTTGGTGGCACCTCCCCGAAAGGTATATTTTTTCTGTTGAGATATATTCTCACCAGACACTATATGTGTCAATTTAGCCTCATATTAGGCAATTTAATCCATTATCCGCGCATAATTCGTGCGTTGTTAGGCCGCTTTTGGCCGCTTTTTTCTTGAATATTTAAAAAAAAAAAAATGTTGCACATTTTTTTTAATCGGGAGGTTGCGGTAATGTTGCGATGATTGTTGCAACGTTTTTCGACTATGTATTTATTTTCTAATGCATGGGAAATAACTCATGTATTGTAGTCACTTTTTAATTTCTACTAGTTGTCTAATCGTGTGACGATAGTTGCCGAAAGTTTGTGCGAACTATTTTGAGTCATGTCCATATACGGAGCGCTCAGGTCGTCAGTTCTTAGAAACAGTTGGCAATCGCAATGTTTCAAGATTCATTTCCTTATTAGGTTCGAATCTGTACGATTGTTCTCCAGAATATTCTTTGGTTCGTAAGTTGGTTGAACACCGTTCGAGTCGCGCTTGTCTGCGCATGTCTGGTCTTGATCGTTTTTGCACGGGTTCCGCCCCGACATTCAGAGACTGGGCAGAATTGCTGGGAAGCGAGACGTAGCTTTGTGCTGGCGTCTTCGCTTGTATTATTCAGGAATGTTGTTCCTTTCTTGAGATGATATATCTCTATGCTATTCAAAGTGCCGGGAGGCCTATGTGATCTATGTGATTTAATTCCTGATGAACAGGTAATTGAATTTTTCTGAGTAACTTTATCGCCATCTTGTGATGTTGACATTTTTGCCTAGCCTGCCTTGTTGAAGAGTCTATGATATGACAAGTTCGCTCAGCTCACGATCCACTTATATTGTCACGCATCGATTGATGCCTGTCCTAAGGACCCTTTGCTTCCTGAAGTTTATTGATGGATCTAGGTTTGATACCTTTGTTGGAACATAGAGGACGATAATATGACGCTCAGAAGACATGCCTGTCTTGTTGAGGTCGAATATAGGAGACTAGATTTAATCTCCCATTTGATATCTACTAGCTATGATGGAAAGGGAAAGCTTACCACCTGACTACATGCACAGCTGTTTATGATATCCTAAGAAGGCATATAATGTACCATTATTATTGATGCTGTCTGATGTTCCTGCTGTATTGACTACGTCGATGATGTAATGACTATTGTTCTATACCAGTGATGTTACTGCATAATTATCTTCATGTATCTCGTCGTTGTGGCGTATATTATATGTTACCAACAACATCACTTGCTGTTCAACGATTTATTGACTTTATACGTTATGAATTGATGTGACGTCCCTATCTGATACTTGACTTCATAAACACGTCACACATAAACCAGACCACGACACCATAAGATCTCGCCTCATCATCCTTGGTGTCCGAGGGCGATAACCCTCCATGTTGAGTGGTGCTACTACCAAGACACATCAACACTTTATAGCTCCACATCAACATATCCAGTAGTGTACTGTTACACACCTCTAAATAGACACTCTACATATATCTGGTGGATTCAGCACTCTACACTAAGTCATTGATATAGATGAGAAATAGAGTGCATCTTAATGATGAGCCTTGTGGTAAGCCCTCCTCTAAGACCTCTTTAGATGAGATTGCATCGTTTATCTTTGTCTGGATTGTTCGATCAATCAAAAAATACTTTATCCAGTTGAATAACTTCTCATGTATTCCTATACCAATCATCTTCATTAGGAGGCCTTTTCTCCATTCACGATCACGGGCCTGATGGAGGTCAAAGAAGATGGCCACAGTATGTTTCTTATTCTGAAAGCTATCTTGAATTCTTTGCGTCAACCGAAAAAAGATGGCCTTCTGTGCAGCTGCTGGTTCTGAAGCCTGCCTGTTCATGACACAGAATACTGGAACTCTCAAGGAACAAATAGAAACGTGTGTTTATCATTCTTTCAGCAATTTTGCCCATGCACGATGTTAGAGATATCGGGCGATATCTTTTGAGTTCATCTGGGGGTTTGTTGGTTTTTAAAATGGGGATAATATGTGCATTCCTCCAGGTTTTCGGGAGTTTGCTTGATCTCCATGTCTTATTTATTAGCTTCTTTCTTTAACTGGCATAATTGTTTCCTGTCCAGCTCTGTGAGTTTTCCTGCTCTATTCACATTGGCAAAGTAACGGTTGAAGTGTTCTGCTTTCTTTTGGTCTTCAGTGATTGTTTTCCTTCCTTCTATCATTGGCTTTGGATTCATCCTTCAACTTTCTCCAGAAAGATTATTTATCAATGCCCATGCTTTATTTCCATTCTGCCTGAAATCTAATTTGGAGCTACCCAGCTGTAAATGGGTATTCCAACTCTACTCTAGAGTTAGGGAAAGAAAAGGCACGAGGAAGGGAACTGGTCACCCACCTCTCGATGCTGGACCTAGTATGGTGAAATCTCTAACACATCACTCCCCTACGGCAGTGTCAGCTAATGTTAAAGTATAATACGACGTCCCAGACTAGAAGAAGTCTAGGCTTAAAACACGCTGCTACAGAAACCACTAGTGCAAGAGCACATAAGGTGTTTTTGTAGAGGCTTTCTGTATGAAAGATACCACAGTGGTGACTCAAAGCTCCATAAATGAGGAGGACACAAAATGGGACATTCATTCAGATGTTTTGTCATTTTATCACTTTACACAAACATTCTAGAAAAAGTTGTGGGATTCTGTGGGCTTACCGATATATGTTGCTCCATTACTAACTATTCCAGGGATTCCCAAACTGAAGTACGCGTACCTTACAGATGGGTACGAGAATCTTTTTAAAAAAAGTACAGGGAATATTTGGTTAAATAACTATATTATTCAATAGAAATATTCCAAAAGTAGTAGTGCGTTACTGGAAAAAAAAACCCAATGTGGATTGGAGAGAGAACGACAAGTCATTATATATATATATATAACACAACACAAGAAAAAAGTTAGATTGTAATCGTGAGTTTCGGGTTATGTTTTCCATATTCTGTACCAAGAACTCGGAGGAAGGAGCATTTTCCTAACATCATCGAGTGCTGGGCACTCAGAGAGGTGGTGGTCAACAGTTTCGTAGGAGTGTCGTGAGAAATTCTAAATCTCATATCTAAATTAGAAAGTAAATGTAAAGCCCAACGAATTAATTCAATAAAGGAAAGAAGAATGGTAAAAGAACAGTGCGGTCACAATAGCGTACGCCTGTGTTATAGAACGTCATACTAGCTAAACAAGAAAAACCCCTTTTTCTACTTCGTCTGCATAATTGTAGCGCTTTCACGTTTGCTAGTAAGGCCTACTGCATCAAATACACGAGTTTCTAAAAATAAAACTGGTACTGTGTTTCTTAGAAAACCTTGTGATAGACACACTGCGTAATGACCTAGATTTAATATTCCATTAATGTCATTTTATGCACTAAGTAAACTAAAAGACAGACGGGCTTAGAAGAGAGAGAGAGAGAGAGAGAGAGAGAGAGAGAGAGAGAGAGAGAGAGAGAGATGTACGGAGGAACGCATGCAATTTTACCACGTCGCTTCGCGATTTAAAATTAATGCCACCCCACGCGAAAGGCATGCAGGCTTGATTTTTTTAAAATAAACAGTGACAAAAAACACTACCAATACGAGGTAAGGTTTTAAAAAACATGGTTAATGCTTATTAGGAAACATGACACAATACTGTTTTACGTCTGAAATCCTGACATTAGCCTGACAGTACAGAAGACACCCCATCGTATAGAAGTGAACGGGTGGAAGAAGAAAATACATATTTTGAACGCAGCCACTTAGCTCCATTAAACTTATATATTTGGGTGCCTTAGGACTTGCTGACAAAGAATATGTTAGGTGTTAAGCAAATAGTCTAATAATTAACAAATTATAGCCAAAATACTATAGTGGTGTTGTCTGACAACACAGGATCATATTTGCTCATAATGGCGTGTTTGGACACTGCTTTAGAGGAAATGAGGCCACCACGTTAAATCCGATTTGATTGGCTAGAATAATATGTAAGGCGAAACATGATTAGTCGACTGCTAATACTATTTTTGGTTGTTAATGGAAACGGTAGGAAGGGTACTTTTTTTCAAAGGCTTTTGTAAACATGGTCTCATTGGCTAGACCATTTAATATAGTCAATTAGGAGCGTCAGTTCAGTGCCACTTTTTGAAAATACAATTTGTAGAAGCAAGTGCGTTGAGAACCAGCTCATATTTTTCTAATAAAAGCCTGGGACAGAGGCAGATCGGAATGGTGCCATAACTCATCGCCAGTCAACGTACTTGTTTAATATTTCCTTGAATTGTGGTAAGCTAGACATATTTGATATCTTTTTGATGAAAATTGAATGTGAATTGATAAATTTATGTCTGTATGTGTGTGGTTCAGTAACAAACATGAGGCAAAGCCTAGATATTGCTCCACCTGGAACAAAACTTGTCGGAGAGGAGTATAACTGCATGGGATTGCCAAATAGTACTATGACACCTATCTTATTGAATAGAAAAGAATAATGCTGGAATTGCAGAGGCGTTGTAACCATTAGGGAGAGGAATACTGGTGGGTGTATATTGTTTCGTGAGAAGCTAACAGTTGGCCTACTGCGCTGAACTCGGTGTTTGTTATGTATTGTGCTTCAGTGTGGAAATAGATTATAAATTAGTTCTGAAGTAGGAGGTACAACCTTCTTGTTTCAGGGACCGTGGTACTAAAGTATTAAAGCAGCACCTGGTCTGAGTTTTGCTGAATCCAGAGGCTGGTAGCATACTCCTTGGTCAAGATATCGACCAGTGTTGTTTCTCAAGAAAACGGTGAAGCAAGCGAGCAGAGGAGTCAGAGTTCCTGCCGCCCACACAGAAGTTAAGATTTCGTTGGCCAGAGCAGCTCAACTTTGTGTATACCCCCCTCTAAAATTGACATTACATTAAATCAAGAGGGACAGTTATTTGTTTCAAAATAAAAGAAACTGTGAACCTTTCCAATATTATTTCCACCAGAAACAAACACCTGAAGTCATGATGACAAACAACAACCTAGCTTGAAAAGCCAGTATTACCTCAGAGTACTACATCACACTTACACACATATTGTAATAATAATATATGTCAATATAAAGATCCTATCTATAAATTGTGTACATACAACTTGTGATTACATTTGAGTGTGATTCCTGATTCACTTCGTAGTTGAATCAGGATATCTATTGTTGAAAGGAATTAATACATATTTTTAAAGTTAACACTTGACTTATTAAGATAGTCTTATAGAGTGTTCTATGTATGTGAGTGTCACAGTGTTGTAAAGTATTGTGGATTAAAGTAAATTGTTTATCTGTCTGTTGGTTGTTGTGAACATACACTTTATCACTATCATAACCCTAGACATTCAACGTAGTCATCACAATATTCCAGAATAAGTCTGACTGAGGTCTAAATGTGGTAGCAAAGTAAGGTCATCTGTAATACACCACACTTATTAGATACAGATACCTTCACAGCTGATCTCAGTCAGTACACTAAGTCCCCTATGAATATTTATAACATCCCACTTTACCACAAGGGGTAGTTATATAGCTGGCACTTTGGAGTGTGTTGTGATTGGATTCTGTTCCAGAATATTATTACGTTCCCAGTACTGTAATGTTTTCTTTATGAACAATTAGACTTTTTTATTTTTTTATTTTTTTTTACGTATGGTCTTATGCATGATAAACTCTGGGATGTATTTCCTCTTATAGTGAATAGGGTCACGTGTAGGTCATATGGGTCTGGGATGAGATAAAGATAGAATAAGACTAATGCTCCCTCAGGCATGTCGTACCAGGCCACTAATTTGAGGTGACTAGGGTAGAAGCTTTGAGGTAACTAGGGTAAAAGCTTTGAGGTAACTAGGGTAAAAGCTTTGAGGTAACTAGGGTAAAAGCTTTGAGGTAACTAGGGTAAAAGTTTTGAGGTAACTAGGGTAAAAGCTTTGAGGTAACTAGGGTAAAAGCTTTGAGGTAACTAGGGTCAAAGCCCGTCATAAGACGGGAATTAAATCCAAAAGCACCTATACCTAACGGCAATCTTACTTATTCAAAAGTATTTTTTTTAAACCACTGGCCATCACCACAGGACACGAACTACGTAGCAGCAGCGAGGATCCCAATGTGTGTATACGGGATCACACATTCTATAAATATATTTTCGTGCACACCGTCATTTGCGCATTCTTCTTTGGTAAGTGTTACTATTTTCGGGAGAGTACACATAAGGGAAACAATACATTTAATGTCCAGCTTTCAACCAAAGTTGCATCCCTTAGAGTTACGCACTGACAGATAAAGCTGGGATTTTATATATTTGATGAATGGCAACCTCATTGTGTAAAACACATTGCTACATAAGCTGCTACCACAAGAGCATGAGAATCCTTGTTGCAGGCTTCCTACCAAGGGACCAGCTGCAGTGGTGGCTCCATGCTCCATCATAAGGAGCAAACAGGAAAATTAATGAATACTGACAAGGGGGAGTCGGGAAGGTTTTCAAAACCCCAATGGGGTACGGGGACCGAAAAAAAAATATTGAGAACCACTGATCTGTTTTGTTCTCAGTAACGCATCTTGTCACGATACGATATCACCAAATTATGACTTCATCATGGGTAACATAATGTACTTTTTTTCCTTTCTTTTCTATCTCTCTCTATTTTTTTTTTTTTTTTTTTTTTTAGCTGTCTGTTATCCACTTTTATCCATCTCATACAAGCAGCATTACATACCTCCTCCGTGTGTCTCACAATAAAAATCTTGTGTTTTGTCTCCTAGCGCGTTGTGAAGGGAACAGAAACTGAGGTTTCTTTGTTTGAGAAGTATTGTAACTTCTAAAAGCGATGTTCAGCAGCATAGGAATTGAGAGGGGTAGAGGAACATGGCAGTTGGATATGCCTAAGGGTTGTATATTATCTATGCAGCCACGTTTGTTTTCTGCCCTCAAGTCCCAGGCGGATAATGTGGGTAGGTTCCAACCTCCCTCCTCAGACTGGGGGGCTCTGTGACAACGAGAAACGCGTTTGAGTGGAAAATGCAGACATTTCTCCCTGTGTGCTAGCTAGCTCAAGAACTAATAATGATTCGTCTGCCCGCCTGGAGTGGCCTCGATTCCAAACAACATTCACAACGAGGGACGAATGCGTCGTGATATCTCGTTGTCGTCGCTACGCACCGGGGACTCTTCCATCTTGGCGGTTATAATTAATAACTACAATTTTTCCCCCCTCCCGTCAGACTGTTATATGTAGCGAATATTATGAAGGTGGCCTTGTCTCCCCACGCCGCAAACTCAGGGGGTCCTCATGGTCTTCATGTCGCTGAAGTCCCCGATTGTTGGAGGCGCCCGGGAAAGATAAAAGCCAATGGGCCGTGGGATTCACAATCATGTCACAGCTCGAATGATCCTGTCATCACGTGCGTATCGGAATCGAGCCCGTGGAAAGCCGCGATAGAACATGGGTCAAGGGCGAGAGCGAGTTAGTTATGAAAAGGACTCAGCCGGGGAGACCACCTCACGACAAATCGACATGCTGATGCATGCAGAATGCAATGTCACTTTTATTTGGTCCTTCAGTCTTTGTTCTTTCACGAGCTTCGAGTAATGTTATTAATGCTTGCTGCGTTACGCCGTGTGTGCCTGTTTCTCAATTGCCTCAAGCTGGTAGCGTGGATAAAACCAGGACCGGATTGAAGTTGAATGCTGCAACCAAGGTGAAGTGGGTTCAATTCGCAGCGCAGGCGTGAAAGGCAACAGGAGACGGACACCTGGGAGTCATGACCCAAGTGGGCCCGTCCCTCTCAGAGTATAAAGAAGATAAAGGGCTGAAACATTTGTCCGACGGGAGAATCTTCTGATGATCAGACCTCCTCCTGTCGTATCGTTCTGTACACCGTTTCCTATCATCATATCATGTTGAAGTGCTATTGTTTTGTTTTTTTCCAAGCACACTTTCAATTTGTAGACAGAGTGTTTTCACTTATGCTAGCTCCGCTAAGCATGTGAGATTAATTCGTTCATTATTCCTCTATTTTAACTTATTGTACATTGCATTCCATCAGTGTTTCGTAACATACCTTAGCGCATACTGTTCAATTTACTTTGACAAAAGTTCTCATAATTCTACAAGAAACAACAAACATGCACGTTTCGTGCTATTTACGTTTAATTTTATTTTATTTAATAGTCAAGAACAGGGTTTCCCAACCGGGGTTCCACAGAACCCTAGGGTTCCGCTGGAGGTCTCTAGGGGTTCCGTACGAGAAGCAATAGTGATAACGTTTCCTGAGCTGTATAGATATAATCATTTTTAAGCAAGGAGTTCCCTGAGATCTGAAAACTATTTCAAGAGTTCCTCCAGTGGTGAAGAGGTTGAGAATGGCTGGTCTAGAGTAAGGGGTCGGCAATCGTTGGTTCGCGTCTACCGATAGATTACATGAGTTTGTTTGGTAGTTTGGTTGGGGGGTTTTTGGGGGTGTTTAGTTTAATGTGGTTTGGTTTTGTGCAGTTCGGTTTAGAGTGGTTTGGGTTTAGGGGGGGGTGGGGGGGGGGTGGGTTTGGTTTGGTGTTTGGGTTTGGCGGGGGGTTTGGGTTGGGGGGGGGGGTTGGGTTTGGGGGGTGGGGTTGGGGGTTTGGGGGGTTTGTTGTTTGTTGTGGTGGTGGGGGGGGTGTTTTGTGGGTTGGGTGGGGTTGGGGGGTTTGGTTTGGGGGGGGTTGGGGGGGGGGATTTTTGGTTTGGGGGGGGGGGTTGGGGGGGGGGGGTAGTTTGGGTGGGTTTTTGTGTGTGGTTTGGTGGGGGGTGGGGGTTTGTTTTGTTTTGGGGGGTTTTGGTGTAGTTTGGTTTGGTTTGTTGTAGTTTGGTTTGGTTGTTGTTTGGTGGTTGGGTGGTTGTGGTTTTTTGGTTTGGTTTGGGTTGTTGTGGTGTGGTTTGATTTGGAGTTTTTAGTTTGGTTGGGGTTTGTTTTTGGTTAGATTTGGTGTAGTTTGGGGGGGGGTGTGTTTGGTTTGGGTGTTATAGTTTGGTTTTAGTTGTAGTTTGTGGTTTGGTGTGTGGTATTTTTGTGGGTTTGATTTGGTGTAGTTTAGTTTGTTATGGTGAAGTTTTAGTTTCGTTTGGTTTGGTGTAGTTTGGTTTGGTTTGGTTTGGTTTTGTGTGGTGTGGTTTGGTGTAGTTTGGTTTGGTGTAGTTTGGTTAGGTATGGTATGATTAGGTTTGCTTTAATTTGGTGTAGATTGGTTTGGTGTCGTTTGGTTTGGTGTAGTTTGGTGTAGTTTGGTTTGGTGTGGCATCCAAATATTTAGCGTCATTGCGTGTCACTGTTATTTCCTCAATATTCTGGTATTATTTTTTTTTAAATAATACAACTCTGTCTCCTCGTTATGTGTAATCATTGTTGTATTCTTGTTATGCCTAATCCCAGAAAGTGTAGTAACGCTGATTAACAAAAAGAGAGAGTCTCGCATTATTTTATCTCCAAAGACCCATGCACCTATAGAGCATTGGTGTGAACCGGCTTCAAAGGCAACCCGGTGTACTCTTACCGCTAGGGTGCCGCAACAGGTTATGATTATCAAGCGGCTTAATACTTTGATGTCGAAAATGTTTAACTATAAATCACCATTAAAACGTAACAATAGCATCGTTCCCATTCTAACTAATTGTAAAGTATGAAACGAGGGAAATATTGGCTGTGACAGCCGGACCCCCTCCACTCTCCTTACTCCTTCATACGCAAGCGATGAGTTGAGTGGCAAAGTAGTTAGAGTGCGTGTTTTCACTGTAAAGTTACCTGTTTCGAAACTAAGTCGCTTCACATTCCAGTCTATCCAGCTGCAAACGGGTACTTCGCTGCTCGTGAGATCAGTGGCGAATTTACATTTTGGGGGACCTTGAAGCTTCAACTCTTGGAGGGGCCTCTTTTATCACAAAATAAAGTGTTAGGGTATGGGTAAGAAATGTATTATAGAGAAAACTGGAAACTTCTTTAACAGAAAAGCAACAAAAAGACAAACGATATAATCTGTTTATTAGGCGTATTCTAGTAAATGGCTGATATTATTTGACTAACTTTACAAAATGTTCTTTTTTTTCTACGTGGGGACCCTGAAGCTCAAGCTTCATAATAGATCTGCCTCGGCTTGATTTAGGAAAAGCAAAGGCAGCATGGAAAGGAACGGTTCACCCCATGTCACAAGGCTGAGACTTAGTATAGTGGCTTCTCTAACACTTCACACCCCTACGGCGGGATCTGCTATAGAACTACCTTTCCCTTTATTCCTCTTTTCAGTTTGCCTTCCCACATTCTGTAGCTCAAGGGTTCTCAACCATTTTTACGACAACGACCCAGTATGAGTATAACGCGAGATAGTACGCACAACACACCTAACGAACCAAGTAGATATGTGAGGAACACACAGAAACAACAGTACAGAAATACTTGAAGTGAAAAGAAAGGAGTGGGCATTCGTCACCGTCATGCTATCACTTGGCAAGGCGGACCAGAAAACAAAGGCCAGCCATTAACTCTTATCATGCCAGACGGAACATAGAGTCCGTCAGTACTTAACCCTTGTGGCTTCACTAAACTTGTGCTTGGTCATATGGCGTGGGAAACACCTATAAAACAAATTATGTACCGCACAACGTGCTAATTGTTAGCAACGATACACGTGACTGGATTCAGTTATTCAAATAAGGTTTTAACAGAACGCAAGATCTTTTAAATTTGGACATGCACCCAAATATAACCGACAGACCTATGCATAAGTTACCAGGGTTCCAGGTTCAAAATCTGAGCTTCACGCTCCCGTCTACCTAGCTGTAAATAGATAACTGACTCTGCTGGTGAGTTAGTGAAGGCAAAGGCAGTGAAGAAGGGAACTTGTCACCCTATCTCATAAAGCTACACCTAGTATAGTGAAGTTTCTAGCACTTCACTCCTCTACGGCATTATTCGCGATTGGACTTCCTATACCCTTAGTTCAAAATAAAACATTATTACTAATCTCCATTGCTTAATCCCGAATCTCCATTGCTTAATCCCGAATCTCCATATTTGGCGATAACTTAAACGCGCATAAGATATTGCTACCATCATCAGGTAGTCTGAAAGTCACATGATGCCCCAGCGGTTCCGGATTACAATGCACAAATCGCCCTGACGCCGTGACAACGTGCTTGAACCTCCAATAAGAGAAAATTCCGCTGCAAGTTTATGTGTGTCAATCAATACCCTTTATCTCCCCAAGAAGCATAGACCTTCAAAAAGCACATGCCAAGTCCTCCTTTCACGTGCCATCAGTTCACGCTCTTTCGACGTTTTCCTCATCAAATTCACTTCTGTCTGCAATTCCCTTCTCCATGTGGTTCTTGTTGAAGTTCTTGTGGCTTAATATCTTTTTTTAACCGACCCCATGTCTCACCCTCCTTAGTCGCTTTTTTACGTGATGCTTGGCAGGGAACAGTGTTACTATTCTTTGCTCCCCTTTGAGGCCCGGTAACACACGGGTGTTTATGTTTATATGCCAGCGTGGTCCAACTGCAGTCCCGCGGGTCAAGTGTGGCCAGCGTAAAACTGTTTTTTGGCCACCGCTCATACACAAAATATTTCTTTAATTATATGCTATAATAAATCATTTTTAGATTAGACTCAAAACGTCCGGTGTAAAGCAATGTTTTACTACCTGAAGTCAGTATCCGAAACCGTTCTATTGACATTGATATCCAGACTCTGGCTAAAGAAAGTCCACACCCTTCCCCACTCTCCCAGACTTCCCATTAGGAGGTAAGAATGAACTAAAATTATTTCATTAAAAATTCAATGTTTATTTCTTTTTATTGTATTTTATTTTTAATTTCTTACTCTTCGATTTTCATCCATTTTTCACTGAGCTTTTAATTTAAATATTTTTTTTATCATGAAAGGCCCGCGAACATTAGACAGTTTAGGTTTATGTAGCCCTCAGGGGTAGAATTAGTTGGACCACCGTAGTGTATGTGCATGTGATATTTCTTATGTAATAAATAACGCGCCACATTTTTTACTAACACTGAAGACTTAAAGTTCAGCCAATGAGATTTCATACTTGTCACGTGAAAGATAATTTATTTTACCATCTTGTCCATAATTTGATTACTCCCTTAAATGTTCTGTTTTCCGAGACATTTTGTATTTTCGTTTCTACATTTTTCACCTTCTCAACCCCACCCGAGGTTGTTTACGCTGGCCAGCTGCGGTCAGCTAACGCTAGACGTAATGTTATCTAAACGCACCTGTTCGACCAGAAAAACATTTCTCGGGTCCGCTTTAAGTGTTAGAACGAGCCAAAGACGGTTCGTTAGCGGCGGGTACCCTCTGTGGTCCCAACAGGGGAATTTCTCTGGTCGCTTTAAAACGTTTGATGACGAGTGGCTGGTACCCTTTGAGACCTGGGGAACTTTCGCACGATTTCTTTTGTCTTACTCTAGATTACGTCTTTCGCCGAACTTCTGTAGAAATACGCACGCCAGGTGTTCGGGGGGAGCGTCCCTTGTGATCTATAAGAGTAGACTGGTTTTAATAGACAAAGACATTCGTAAATTTTCCTGGCCCGTAGATGACCATTATGGAAATAAGGCAAACATTAACACAGAACTAAATGTTTTTCGCCTATTTCTTGGCATTTTCTCGGGGTGAGTTGACATATCTTATAATATGATATATTCATGTTAGCTTTATATATATCTGTTAGGGAAGTGAATTTATTTCTGAGGACTTCTCCTAGTAATTTATTCAGTGATAAGGTAGCGCTGTCTACGGCCTATTAAGTGGTGCTTAAACTGTTACGGTTTATGATGGGTTAAATGTTAAACTTACAATAACAGATATTAGGCGTAGAATCAGTCCACGAATGCTTACCATTGGGTTAAGAGTCAGCAAAATTAACTGTCATTTCTGTAAGATAATGTCAGGTGTGGATTGTTCACTTTAAAACTGAATAGTGAGATGCAGGTAATAACTCTGGATTATAGGAGATAGTCACTTATTCCTTTTGATAGATATTTTTAGTGGCAAGGGAGGATCATTTTATGCTTACTTGTGTGGCTAGGCACTAGTCTATAACTTTCACTGAAAGCAGTCACCAGGCATAGATATAATTATATCGTATGATCTAGCCACAACTGTATTATTATAGCAAGAACATTGCATTTTCTTTGTACTCATTTTGTGGAAATGCTAATATATTTCCCAAAGGGGACATACGATTTATTTGTGTAATGTCAAATGCTGTAAGCTGTTTATGTAAATTCATTTAATGTTGTAAGATGAATAAGCATATTCATTTAACTGTAACTACAGGTTAGGTTTCCTGTATGTTGAGATTGGGAGAAGAGGAGTAGATTGTTGCTGTCAGAACAGTTACTGACAGGTACCTGGGTGTGCAAAAGACATTAAGCCTATGCGGGCGCGTGTTGATATTGATATTTTTAAGGAACAGGAGACATGGTTAAAGACAGCCCTAAACTATCATAGCAATAACTACAATAAATCTAATCCCATAGTGGAGCGAAACTTTCTGTATAAAGTTAGTGTGATTTTAGCGTTGCTTGAAGTTAAAAGGTGTCTCTTTTGGGTCTCAGTTTCAGGGAGACCGACTCGCGAGAGCAGATTCCAGTCAGGCGAAGAACGAAATATTCTCTTCGATCTAGAGGGTTCTGAATACCGCTAGCGTAACGAATCGTCAACCCCGTTCCTGAATCAAAACCCCTTTTTGTCAACGCCAAGTTAAGCTCACGCAGTGCAACGGAGCCAACGCTAAATCTGGAATCGCCAAACGCAGTAGTAGTTCTCTACTCGCCTATTGGATGACCAGCCAGAGCATGGCGGCTTCCAGAATATCAAACCCGCTCAGCATGCCTATACCTGAATTCCATATCACCCGCCTTTTTTGTGCCTAAACGGGGCACTCAGCAAACCACAGCCAAACCAGTTTAAACAGGATTTACAGCCAAGCGGAGCCTTGCGCCGGATAAGCGCGCCTGGGTCTCTTTGTCCTCAAGTGACTCCTTCTGGTGTATTTCCTGGATACTTAAAACCTCGCACGTATGAGCAGCCATCTATGGACAGAGTTCCAGCCCCACCCACGCTATAAGGGGAGTCACCAACGTTTAGCACCAACAAAGAAAGTTTTGTAGGCTAGTCCCTCACGAAGGATCTACAAGTAATTCACTTCCTGGAGCTAGTACATTTGGTCCCCGAAAAGCGGACAGGCTGTCGCCCAGTTCAATCAGTTGGTCAGCAGGAGATAAACAGCGTCCCCCAGCCCAACTCGCGCCAGTAGGGGGGGGGGGGGTCACCAACGATAGCGCCTATACAGTGATGTTATTCAGGTTAATTCCATCACCGATGGAGGATATATACGAAAACACCACTTACTGGAGTTACTTCAGCTGGTCCCCGAAAACCGAAGGACTGTCACTCGATTATTTATCTCTTTGTGTTCTACAGGTTTTATGAATGGTGATCTGTGTGTGTGGTTGTTGGTGTATATGATTATTGATGAATATTTGATTATTGATGTAATTTTATGTTGTTGTGATGATATGCATTATTTTCATGCTTTTCTTCTTTAATAAATTTTACACATTTATTAATGCGCTGTTCACGACCTTTCCATCCATATTTGTATTTTTAGCTCTTTACTATAATCTCTATGTATGATAAGAGAAAAGAGAGAGAGCAGGAGGTGCTTAGACAGACATAAGTGAGTTGAGGCTTGGAGAGAGAGATCATTTTGGTAAATCTTCTTCCAGGTTGTCTCAAGTCCATCTCCTATTTACACCTTTCTGTGTGTGTAATCTATAACTCTGTCAGTCCACTATCCCTTGTCGATTTCACTACTGTTGTCAAACTCGACAAATACTCTACACTCAAACTCAACCACGACACTGAGGTGGTAGCTCTGAGCTGCTTATTTTCCTGGTGTTCCTTTCGACGTTTTCTCCTCTCTTCTGCTTGCCGTGAAAACTTCTTTTCGCCCAATCTGAGGTGGCGCGTACAGAGTATTGCCACTTGGTGCAATCGGCAACTTCATCCTCACAGGTTGCTGGATGTATGCCTCATGCCTCTCTTGCACACATCTTTGAGCCTCAGTTGCGGTCACCCGAGTGTTCTTTTGCCATCTGCCAGTTGTCCGTATAAGATATCTTTCGGGATGCGACCATCTTCCATGCATTGGACATGGCCTAAACCAGCGGTCTGCGCTGTCTAAGCAGTTTATACATGCTTTGAAGGCCAGCACGTGACAACACCTTGACATTTGTCACTTTGTCCTTCCAAGAAATACCGAGGATGTGGCGTAGAAACCGTAGATGGAAGGTATTGAGCCTAATTTTTAGCTTGGCATATGTTGTCCATGTCTCGCTACCATATAGAAGTGTGCTGGGCCCCAGCCCAATGCAACGTCTCAAATTAGTTTTCTATTACAACATTCTTAAGTGAGCAGTAGATATACTTTATTCGTTGTCCCTGTACACGCCCTGGGGGCCTTGATGGGAGAATGTTTTTTGCATGCTTTTAAAATGAGAGTGGGGGTGGAAGAAGTGACTTCTTAAACAAATTATTGCTCCGTGCTATATTGTTTTTTTAAATAATGAAAAAAAAAAAGGTGGAACAGCCAGGAAAAAAAAAACGACATGGACGGAAATTCAAGTTCAAAACAAAAACAAAAACGCAGGCAACAAAAACTCACTAATAATTGATTCACGGTGTTTAATTTTTTTTTTTTTTTCTGTGGGACAGTTTTGGCGCCCCTGAGCTTTGGCTCAGCGAGTAAGTGGCCCCACTGGCTCTTCCTTGGAGCCGCCCTAAACCTAGACACAAGGCACATCGGTTATATTAAGGCACATGTCCAAATATCTGGTATACTTTCCTGCAAGATATCAGTTTTTTTTTTTACTGAGGTCACGTTGGTAGGATGCATACCCAAGCCGTCAAATAGGAGTGCCTAACAAAGAAACGCCCCTTGTAGATCCTGACTGGTATCGCAAATATAACACACCTGGAAAGTTAGGTCCGCCCAGGACCACTTTAAAAAAAACTCGATCCTTGGTTTCATTCTCCGGAAGAACTCTGGAGTTCTTTTCAGTCACGAAGAAAGGCCTACATAGAGCTCGAGTTAATTATTTTAACAAAGTGCTGGCACCTAACACACAAAAAGTACGACTTTTTTGTCAGTATGGTTTATTCATTAATTGTTAGAACCGATGGGATTGCCGTAGAGTACCATACATAAAAAGGTGATGATCTTCACCTGGTTTCGATTCTACTATGAAACTCTTGAACACGGCGGTTATGAAAAGAGTTATACTGTTTGGCCTCTTCGGCCTTCGCTGGTCGTTCCCTTACGGCCACACTTAACACTTTCCAAAGTGAGATGTCATTATGTCAACCTGTTCATAACTGTCATTCATCGATAAAGATCAGTTGAAACACTCGACTATTAAAGTCGAAGAGGACTGGGAGATTAGAATGAATATAATAACTTTGCTTCATCTTCTCTAACATATCATTTTTTCCGCCCTCTTCACATTTTTCCATGTCACTGGGAACCCTTACAATGTCACGAATCCTTTGTGTCAGATTTTTAAACCGTGTGAGGTTTAAAAAAAAATTGCAAGGTCTATTTAGACTCCATATCGAAGCCACTATTCAACTTTTCATCTATTCAAAATTATCTCTGTGGCTTTTTTACTGGATGAGAGTAGAGCATGCCCCATTATTTTTGTTCCACACATCAAAGCTCTCCTTCATTTTTCTTCCTAAACTGCAAACGTCATGTTGAAGGGGAAAAGGCCTGTAGCTATAGTTCATCATATCCCATTGTTCAGCACCTAAATTATCAGTTACATTCAGGCATCTTAAAGCGAAAAGGGAACTTCGTGAAGTATGGTTTCTAAATTTCTCATGAAAATTTTGCTAATTTTCACACGAGAATATGAGATCAGGGTCACTAACTCAGTGAGCTTTCATCGTCATCAGCTGCCACCACTGTAACGAATGTCGGATGCAAAGATCTCCAAAGTCTTCTGTCTCTTGTCTTGATGATGTACACAAATAGACTCATTCCTGTACATATCTTGATGTAATCTTCCCACTTACAGCGCTGTCTTTCCCTCGTACGTTTGCCTTCACCTCTACCCTCCTTTGTAGTCTTCAGTAAGGTCTTTTCACATGACCAAAATATTGTAGCTGTCTAATTTTGATCTGAGCGTCTGATTGGCAGAGTGGTTAGAGCGCTGGTTTATCGCGGCAAGGGTGCCGGGTTCGAATCACGGTACCGAAACCCTCCAGTCTACCCAGCTGTAAATGGGTACCTGCTCTTTGAGCTACGGAAGGAAAATACAGCTAGGAAGGCAACTAGTCACCCCACCTCTCCATGCTGGACCTAGTAGTGTGAAATCTCTAACACTCCACCCCCCCCCCCCCCCCCCCCCTTTCCCTGTCACGGGATTGCCTCCCCTTGCTTTGCAGTAGTAGTCCACTAATGGTCACAACGCAAGCGTATCTAAAAGTAGGTCGTCCAAGGTATCTATCTTCGCGCATGATTACTCTTGACAAAGATATAGATAGAAGATGAATGTTGTTTCTACCTTAGGGGAGCCTTCACAAGAAATTCCCAGAAGTCAAGAACAAACGCTGCTTAAGGGCTGAGCACATTTGTTAACTTATTATCTGGTCCGTCGCCTTTTGTGAAGGGGTTATGCAATGATTCTTGCCCGTCAAGCCCCCAGTTATATAAGTATATAAGTAATGGCTCTATATTTATTTAAATGTATTTATTAAGAAGAACTGGCTCATACGTTTGCTTTCGTACATATAAACTGAATCAACTATTATTGTTTAGTTTAAAATAACATACAACAAATTTAATAGTCAATTAGTCTGTAACATGGGAAAATAACTATGGAAAATTGGATTTTTTTTTTTTTTTTTCCTTAACCAGCGGCACTTGGGCTTTCAGCCCTTCGGCCCAATGACATGTCATTGCGAGGCTGGGGAACCTGAGGACTTTCCTTCCAACCCGGTCAGGAGCTTCGCTCCTTCCCATCCACAGAGGGTTTATCACAGGAGCCGTCCAGGTTATTCAGTCAAATTTCCGGCCGTAAACATTTCTTCAAACGCTGACGCCCGGGTTTGAAACATGAACACCTGGTCGCCAGTACAACGCCGAAGCCATTACACCAGCGCGGCTCCCTTGGAAAATTGCATGAAAGTTATATAAAATTTTTCCTCATTGAGGTTTTGGTAGAGCGTTAAAAATAATGTCCGTATTTTTGCTGTAGCCTGTTATATAACACTTAACTCCAGATGAGTCCTGCAGCTGTGGTTTTCGTCACTTCTTTTTGGTGATGAGTGCACTTCTCCACATAATTCGTCCACTGTAGGCGGTTGGTGGTGATACTCTTCTCTCACACTAGTGGCGTAGGCACTTCAGTACTTAAGTCTGATGTCTTGTAACCACGAACTATGACAAATTAGAAATAAACAAATGCCTCACTACATTTGTTTCCGCAAACTCCATTTTCATGCGCTCCACCCACGAATGTTAACCTCTCAGAAGAATTAAATTCCCGAGCACACAATGTAACTCAGGGAATACGATGAAAATTCACCAATATCCTTCTGGGTGTCAACTAGGAAATTGCGTCTGGAGTGCGTGAATAATGATCTGCCCGAATTACAGTTACAACAAAGTATATAAATCTCACATGATTCTATACACTTTAGGTACAGGTGATTTAATCATCACTCATTACTCATCCTTGCACTCGTCTGAGTTCTGGGGTCATCTCTGCTGTCGGGTTTCCCGCACGACTAGTCAGAAACAATCACCAGCTCTTGCAGTAGTGGTTCATGCATATACTATTTTCATATGTTGAGGTAACCAGCCTCATATATATATATATATATATATATATATATATATATATATATATATATATATATATATATATATATATATATATATATATATATATATATATATATATATATATATATATATATATATATATATATATATATATATATATATATATATATATATATATATATATATATATATATATATATATATAACCACTTAGCAAATAAAAGAAACCTGTAAAATTCACATTAGTAAATATATTGTTTACACTTACCTCAAAATTTTGAGAATACACACTTCTCCTGGCGCAGATTAGAATGGACCCACAGTCCTGTATTTAGATACTGTTCGAATCACTTAAGTCTGAGAAACTCCTCTTATGACGGGTGAAGCACTTGGTCTGGAAATTTATAATTCCTCTTATGACTCATTGTGATAAAATTCACAAGTTTCCAGTCTTGTATTAAAATTGCGGGTTTACTTGTACTTCCAAAGTTGCCCAATACTTGATCTGGTACTTATAGTTGTGTATTGATAAATCATCTTTTCTCTGGCTTGTAGGAGGTGTTTATTTGCCGCTGCGAAGCAGTCTGTCTGTGTGCTGTGACTCCGAGTTTGTTAGATTATATCTCACAATCCTTAGTTTCAAATCCCAGCTGTGTTTCCGACAAAAGTTCCAATCAAATCATAGTAGATTCTGGCGAACCAATCCAATCTATCTAGCGCTGTTTGGGTGGGGAAGTTTATCATTACTCATCCCACGCGTGTTTAAAATATTAATTTTAATATACACGTGGACTCTTACCACAGTGATGTCATATCGTTACCTAAGACTTCTGGCGCACCTCTGTTTATCACCTTTATCTGCGTGCCTCCGCCAGACAGATGTCTGGTCAAACCATATTGATTTCTTTCATCGTATCCCCATACCGCCTTGTGTCAACATGATCAACAGAAAAAAAAAGTGCGCAACACACGGTGTGCAACTTGCGCGGCGTGGGTGCTATATAAAACAAATACTTTGGTTTTATTTTTTTTTATTCTTTCACGAAATGTAGGAGTTTTCCTTCCTGAACATGTTTTCGGACACGGCCAGCTCTATGTCGCTCTCGCCCGATGTACAAATCATGAAAACTTGAAAGTTTTTGGTTAAAACCAGTTATTATCAGGGAACACTCTTTGAAAACTATCTACGCACTTTCACACGAAATGTTGTCATCAAAGAACTTTTAAATTGAATCTAAAATAACATAATTCTCGCCGTGTGTACGTTGGTCACAGCTGAGGAATGCAACCGTGTTGAAAAATTGTATTGTTTCCATTATATATACTCTGCCGAAAATAGTTACAATCATCAAATAAAAGCGTTTAAATGACGGCGTTCATGAACAGTTTGATTAAACTGTGTAATGGAAATAACCAAAAAACGCTCTAAGAATGCTCATCTGGGAACGAAAACAGCACACTATAATTAAAACCCCGTCAAGTTTGAAGGGTTATTGCTAGTTTAGAAATAATCGAAGATAACTCACCAGAAGCAGTTACGATATTTACACACTCACTTTCATCACTACAAGCACTAGAACCCCCAGGAAATGTAGCCGGCCAGACATAAAGGAAGAAATTCTTGCAATTAATGCATCACTAGGAAACAGAGGATGTAGTGTAGGCTAGTGTGGGTTCCAGCACACATAAGTATAGCTGGTAACGAGTTGGCAGACCAGAACGTCAAGTATGGAAGAATAAGTAAAAACAATATAAGAGCAGGACTGGGAAGGTCGGAGATCAAGAGCCAAGTGAAGCTAACTATAAACGAGAAATGGAAGACAACATGGAAGAACAGTAGAAAAGGCAGACACGCGTTCAAACTACTGAAAGAACCAACAAGGACGTGCCAGGTCAGAGAAGAACTAAAGGTACCCTCGAACAAAAAGCTGTGGCGTCTCCATCTCGGTGCAGCGTACTTCATGATAGAGGAACCACACTGCCAAGAATGTCAGGAAGAAAATGACATAGACCACTACGTGATCCACTGTAGAAAATACGATCAACAGAGGCTAGAATTAAAAACATACTTTAGAAATCACAGTATAGACATGACAGGTGATAAGGTTTTAAGTATAGATGCCCCGGGGGAAGCCCAAACAATACGTAAACGATATATATATATATATATATATATATATATATATATATATATATATATATATATATATATATATATATATATATGTATATATATATATATATATATATATATATATAAATAACAAAGGAAAATATATAAGGTTAATTTTTTTTTTTTTTTTCTTAACCAGCGGCACTTGGGCTTTCAGCCCTTCGACCCAATGACATGTCATTGCGAGGCTGGAGAACCTGAGGACTTTCCTTCCAACCCGGTCAGGAGCTTCGCTCCTTCCCATCTACAGAGGGTTTATCACAGAAGCCGTTCAGGTTATTCAGTCAAATTTCCTTCAAACGCCGACGGCCGGCTTTGAACCATGAACACCTGGTCGCCAGTACAACGCCGAAGCCATTACACCAGCGCGGCTCCCGGATATAAGGTTAATAACAGTGACAATATTGGTAATAATAACAAAAATAATACTTCAGAAAAGACATTCAACCAAATAGAAATTAAGCAACAAAAACTAACAAATCATTCATTTAAAAAAAAAAAATTAGCAAACTTACTAACTACTCATAGGACAAGGAAAGAAAAGGAGGTATAAAAAAAACACCAACCCAAAATGAACAAATACTAATACAAATTAAAACCAAGTGTAAAAGACAATAGTTATCTATATACAATACAAAACTGAAAATAAAATGACAAATACTAATATAAATTAAAACCTGAAACTGCAAAAGACAATAGTTATTTAAATTTAATACAAAGTTAGTAAATAAAATGACACTAAATACCCCAATTATAACCAATTTTCAGGTTGAACAGGGTAGACCAAGATGGAACGAGAAGAGGCAATAATGGTCAGCTGATAAGTGCCCGCTCTCCACCCATCACCTTTTCAAAACAACAGCATGAGCACTACAATCATTTCCATTACCACTTACATGTGGCGTGCAAAAAGGCATACGTCACAATTGTTTACGTTACTGAGTTCCGCCGTCTGATGAGTACGATTCTCTGTTCTTCTATTTTAACCTTTTGTAAAGCGCAGTTAGCGATAATTATGTGTAAAGCCTTCTCATTCATTTTTGAAAGATCACATAGAGCTTATTTTGTTTTACTTTTTTAAACAAATAAAGAGGGGAAACCCGAGGCCTGTAAACAGCGAATAGATAAATATTACACACATAAAGGTATGTTTCAGGCACTCGTGAGAAAGAAAGAAGTAGAAAACTAGACAATACAAAGAAACAACAGAATTGAGAGACTTACCGGAGAATCCGAATTCATGTAGCTAGGCGGTGGTGCCGTTTTGGAAGATCCTGGGTTCGATTCTCCGGTAAACCTCTGACTTCTGTTGTTTATTTCTATTGTCTAGTTTTCTACTTCTTTATTTCTCACGAAGGCATGAAACATACCTTTATGTGTGTAATATTTATTTATTTACTTTTTTTTACCCCACTTTTTCCGGTCCTCTCTTGTCGTGAAGAACCGTCAGGAGATGAAGGTTTTCTTCATGAGCCAAGTATGCCATAGTGGCTCTCCTGTGAGTCCATGCTGATGTGGGATTTCTCTCAAATTGTCTATACATCTGCCTCTTGCTCCTCATCATCTCATCTCAACCCGTAACCCGTCATGGGTCGTAGGGGTGCCATGGTGGAAGCATCAGCAGACAGGGTCCTCCACTGCTCTCTATCCTCAGCAATGCGTATACGTGTGGAAAAACCGTGCCCTGCCCATTCTTTGATGTTATTCAGCCCAGGATTTTCTTTGCCTTCCTCTTCTCCGTTTACCTTCGACTGTTCCCTGGAGGATCGTTTTCGAAAGGGAGTCATGACGAGTTACATGCCCAAACCAGGCAAGCTTTCGACGTTTCACTACTGACAAAAGTGGTTCTTGGTGGCCTGCATAGGTGTTTATTTTCTCTCTAACATAGACATTTGTTTTGTGCTCTTTATAGCAAATGTCCAAAATTCTTCTATAACATTTATACTCGAAAGCCTGAATCCTTCGTTCCGTATCTGCAGTGAGTGTCCAGCCCTCACACCCATACAAGAGAATAGATAATACAAGTGATTTGTATAATTTGATCTTCACAGGAAAACTGACGTTACTTTTCCAGATCTCATTCAGCCTTGTCATGGCATCTGAGGCCATTTCAAGTCTTGTCTTGATTTCTTTACTTGATCTTCCATCACTACATATAGTGGACCCCAGATATTTAAAGGTGTTAACTTCTTGTAACGTTTGCCCATTTAACGTAATGTTGGTCGGAACATGTTTCTTATGGCTATTCACCAATATCTTGCTTAAACCATCATATTCTTGGTCCTACCCGTGCCTTAAAACAAGATTCGTTAATTAACGCTCAAATAGGGCAACTGAATTCTCTAACACTCCACTCCCCTACAGCAATATGTGCTATATGACTACTTTTACCCTTTTGAACCAAATATTGTATTAATATAAATGAAGTAGCAACGTTCTGCAATTCGAATACACCCACTGTGAAAGCCTGTAGCCTAAGATTTTCACTGTTCTATTGAAACGCTCAAACACAGCACTACTATACATGTAGTCACAACATTTTACCAATCGAACACGCCCACCAAGTGAAAGCCTGTAGCCTAAGATTTTCACTGTTCTTTAGTAACGCTCAAACACAGCACTACTATAAATGTAGTCGCAACGTTCTACCAATCAAATATGCCAACCAACTGATAACCTGTCCTAATCACCATATTCCTTGTTACTTTTCTGTGGAGCGTTGAACCACCACTGTAGATGGTCGCCTTACATAAAAACCTACACCAAGCGGTGAACCACCACTGTAGATGGTCGCCTTACATAAAAACCTACACCAAGCGTTGAACCACCACTGTAGATGGTCGCCTTACATAAAAACCTACACCAAGCGTTGAACCACCACTGTAGATGGTCGCCTTACATAAAAACCTATACCAAGCAAGACATATGCTCTTGCAGCGATGGTTGATGTATAAATTTATTGTACATGATGAGGTGAGGTTGCCAGCCCTAGTGTACTACCTCATATAAGTCGGACATGCACGATGGAGTAGTAATCCTATTCATTTTTATATCAACTCTTAAGAGACCACCCCCCCCCCTTCCCCCCCCCCCCCCCCCCCCCCCCAGGAACTGCAGAAGCAGTGAAAGTATTTAGCCAACGTGTTTCTTTCTTTTAAAAAAAGTGTAATTATACATTTGTAGGGCTGGGATTTTAATGATTTTTTTTTTTTTTTTGACACATCCGAAACGTTGAACATAAATGTGTTTCATAAAGTAAACTAATATGATTTACGATCTTTTTTTTTAAAGGCATTATTTTGCATTTTTATTTGTTTTATTTATTTATTTGTTGTTGTTGCTATTTTTGGCATGTTAGTAGGGTATTTTTTAGATTTTTAGGTCATTTTAAAGCATTTTTTAAAGTCATTATTTTGCATATTTTGGCATTTTCAATGAATAATGGCCACTTTTTAAAGTGTGAACATGTTCTTACTTATTGTTTCTTACAAATGTCTTTGCTGCGCTGTTTTCCCCATACTGTTTAACAATTTTCCCTAAACCTCTGGAAACAAATGTTGTTAGTAAATTTTCCTACAAAAGGTCAAATTTTTTTACCTCTCTGGTGCCATTACTTCCTTAGAGAAGTCAGTAGTTCTATTAGTGGATCAGATAGATTTGAAAGTGGCAGATGACTTAGACGGTGTGAATGGTCACGTGGACAAAGCTGTGCTAAAGAAAATTGTGCAAGTTTTGAAACAAAATGTGGGAGATGAAAAGCTGTCCTTAATTTTCAGATGGGATATCGGGGGAAAACTTTTCCCTTGGTGAATTTTCAGCGGACTTTGAACAAATAGAAGTAAATTATTTCAAGCATGATGCTATGGTGTCAGTGGTAGTGGAAAGGAGCTGTTAACTGTTTAAAGCGTCGTTGGCAGACAATACAAAGTCATTCTCTTTTGAAAATCTGCACATGGGTGTCACTGTGTATTGTAATTCTGAACTCATTAAGTAAAAACATTCAGTTTGCCATAGAAACTGTAAAATTATTCAGTTGTAATTTAATGTCTTGTGTGGTGTGTGAGAGAGAGAGAGAGAGAGAGAGAGAGAGAGAGAGAGAGTGTGTGTGTGTGTGTGTGTGTGTGTGTGTGTGTGTGTGTGTGTGTGTGTGTGTGTGTGTGTGTGTGTGTGTGTGTGTGTGTGTGTGTGTGTGTGTGTGTGTGTGTGTGTGTGTGTGTGTGTCAGCGAGCACGCGCGAGCGTTTTTATAAGGAATTATTTTGTTAATAAACACAACATTTTCTGTTTGGCACAGAAACTGAAAATTTAAATTGCATTTTTAAGCTGTCTTTGTGTGCGACTGCATGTTTTTGGTTAATCAAACGGACTTTCAGTTTGGTACAGAAACTATAAAAAAAATTATACATTTTTGGTGTTTTTTTAAATTGATTTTTGTTTTAATGGTCATTTTGTTGTTGTTAGTAACAAAAGGAAATTGGGTTTGGCACAGTAACTGCAAAAAACATTAAATTTTATTTTTTAAGTTCTTGCGTTTTGTTTTATGCCGTTCATTTTCTTCTTTAAATAATACAAAAATAATTTTACTTTAGCTAGGAAACTAAAATAGAAAGTTACGTATTTTAGGGTCATTATTAAAAAATTGTATAGGGCAATTTGGGTTTGTTTTTTTTTTTTGGTCATAAATGCATTTTTTAAACGTCATTTTCTAGCAATTTTTACGTCACTAAAATCCTAGCCCTAGTTATAAGTATTCGTTCTGTTTTGGCATGAAATATAAACGTAGCATTTAAAAAACAAACAAAAATATTAAATTTTACTTCCTTATGGCGAGGCGCAAAAGCTTTTCTGGTGTAGATCAAATATTTACCCTCAGGAACATTATAGAGCAGTGCTCAGAATGGCAAAGACAGCTGTACATTAATTTCGTTGATTTTGAAAAGGCTTTTGAAAATACTGAGGGCTTATGGAATTCCAATCTGCATAGTGTCAATCATAAAAAAGCCTCTATGCCAACTTTACGTTTAGCGTTGGGCAGAGCAACCTAACCTTTGAAGTGAAGTCAGGAGTACGACAGGGATGCCCCTTATCAAACACTCTATTTTTAACAGTCATAGTATGGGTGATGCGCCAGACAATAGAGGGCAGTCCAAGAGGAATAAGATGGACTACCTTTTCTACATTGGAAGATCTGGAATATGCAGATGACATTGCACAACTAGCACATTCACATCAACACATCCAGGGAAAAACGGATAGACTTAATAAGTATAGTCAGCAGGTGGGCTTGAACATCAATCTAAAGAAGACAGAGGTCATAACGCTGAATGTGAGCAGCCCTGAGCCCATATCAGTAAGGAATCAGCAACTGGAACAGACAGACACCTTCACATACCTAGGATGCATAGTAACACCAGACGGCGGAGCAAGCAAAGACATCAACAACAGAATGAACAACGCAAGAACAGCCTTTTTTAGTCTAAATAACATCTGGAAGTCCTCTCAGTACCGCACAAGCACAAAATTAAGATTATATCAGAGCTGTGTGCTTTCTGTGCTTCTCTATGGTGCGGAATGCTGGAGAGTTACAGAGAAGGAAATGTCGAAATTGTCCTCTTTTCACACAAAATGCCTAAGAAAAATTCTCCGAATCTTGTGGCCGAATACCATCACCAACCAAGATCTGCTTACTCGGAGCAAGCAAGAGGACATGCACACCATCATAGCTGGCAGACGCTGGAGCTGGGTTGGCCATGTCCTCAGAAGAGACCCCGATGCCATCACAAGAACAGCTATGCTATGAACCCCTGAAGGAAAACGAAAGAGAGGCCGATCAAAAACAACTTGGCGGAGGACTGTGGAGGCTGAGATGCAAAGAATGAAGCAAAGTTGGAAAACTGTACGAAGGATGGCCACCGACCGAGCAAAGTGGAATCAATTTGTTGTTGCCCTACAAGACGCCACCATGCGTGATGGCCACTGACTGCTTTGACGGTCGGCGGCTAAGGATCAAAGAAGAAGATGGCGAGGCGCATTCTGTTAAACCTCGACACTGGGTGCATGTTCAAATATTAATGACCTTGAGGTCAAGAATAATTGCCTTTTTCCATAATACTATGCCCATTGTGGTTGGGTTGGGTGGGAGGAGGGGGGTAGGGGGGGGGAGAGTGTCTGTACTGAGATAATGAATGAATAGGTTCACTGCTCTCTCTGACATGTCGAAAGAGGCGACTACAGACATACCTCGCTTTATTGCGCTTCGCTTTATTGCGCTTCGCAAATATTGCGCTTTTTTCAAATTATTCATCTTTATTTATTAGAATGTGCCTTCTTCTTCCGATAGATTTAGGCTCTTCACCAGCAGAAACATTACGATTCGGGGAAGGCTCAGATGATGATGATTAACATATTTTTTTTTTTTAATCAGTAAAGTATTTTTAATTTTACAGTACATTGTTTTTTATTTTAGACCTAGCGCTATTGCGCACTTAACAGACATAATTTTAACATGATTTTAGACTTTTATGTGCACTGGGAAGACACACAAAAACGGGTGTGACCCGCTTTATTGCGATATTTGCTTTATTGCGATGGCCTGAAACCCAACCCGCAATATCTCCGAGGTATGCCTGTAATAGGATTTGTGCAACAGGCTGACGTCCTCATCATATCAACTAAGTTGCTGCTGAAACCATCACTACAAGAGCATGTGTAATAGAAAACATAGAGCTAGCAGAAGAACACGTTATCATCCCTATCATTATTTTTCTTTAAGCTCCTTACGGAGCATAGAGTCACCATTGAAGCTTGTCCCCTGTGGTGAAGTGGGATGTTATAAATATTTATAGGGGACTTAGTGTACTGACTGAGATCAGCTGTGAAGGTATCTATATCTATTAAGAGTAGTGTATTATAGATAACCTTACTTGCTACCACATATCTCTATATCTCAGTCAGAATTATTCTGGAATAGTGTGATGCTACGTTATGTGTCTAGGGTATGTGTATGATGAAGTGTAAGTCACAACAACAGACAGATAAACAATTTAATTTAATCCACTACTCTTAACAACACTGTGACACTCACATACATATAACACTCTATGAGAATATCTTAAAGAAGTCACTCGTAACTTTTCAACTAACAATATGTATTCATTACTGGCATGAATGAATATGTGTCCTGATTCAACTACAAGGGAACCAGGAATCACAATCAATTTAAATTACAAGTTATGTACAGAATGTATTTAATATGAATATTGTAGTGACATATATTATTACAAATGTTCTATGTGTGTCAGTTTGTGTAGTAGTAAAATGAGGTAATACTGGTTTTGTTTTGTTCAAGCTCTGTTGGTATTTGTCATCATGACTTCAATAGTTTGTCTTTAGGGACTAGTATTGGAGATGTTCACAGTTCCTGATTTTAAGACAAGTAAATTCCCCTCTTAATGTTAATTTTACAAAGTCAGTTCAAGATGAGGGGACATAATGTTGAGCTCAGCTGGCCAAGTTAGCTTATCTGGCGTGATGGCGGCAGGAAAGGATTCCTCTGCTCGAATTCTCCTCTGGGCTCTGGAGACACCTCACTGATAGCTAAAAGGACCAAGGAGTATGCTGTCCGACACTGGATTCAGCAAAGCTCTGACTAGGTGCTGCTCAGTACCATCAAGACCACTGTCCCTGAAATCAAGAAGGATGTACCTTCTACTTCATAACTAACTTAAACTCTCTTGTTACACTGATCACAACACAGCACAAACATTGAGTTCAGAGCATTAGGCCAACTGTCAGCTTCATTTGAAATACTTTATTCCAGTATTACCCTTCTTAATGGTTACTACGCCTCTGCAATTCCAGCATTATTTCTTTCTATTCAATCATCCAGGTGTCAGTGTACTGTTTGGCCATTCCATGCCGTTTTACTTCTCTCCGACACCCTCTGTTCAGGCTGGAGCATTACAGGCTTTACCTCACGTTGGCCACTGAACTACACATATATATACAGGCATAAATCAACAATTCACATTCAATTTTCATTAAAAGATATTGAATGGTTCAAGCTTACCACAATTCATACGAATAAACACAGATACGTTGATTAGCAATGAATTCTGGCACAAACTGGCACAAATTCCCATCTGCTTATCTTCCAGGCTTTTATTTAGCCAAATATAAGCTGGCTTCAACGCACTGATGCTTTATCAATCTTATTTAAACAAGTGGTTTCGAACTAACGCTCCCAAGTGTGTATATCAGCGAGTCTGACCAATGAGCCCCGTTTCGACAAGTGTTTGAAAAAATGTTACCTTTCCCCGTTTCCCCTAACAACCAAGATAGTATTTATAGCCCGACCAATCGTGGTTAGGCTTTCATTTGTTGCGCTCCAATCAATTTGGAGTTTACATGGTAGGCTATTTCTGTAACGTAAATTTTTTTCAAACACGTTAAAAAAAAATCTTATGAGCAGAAATGATTTTATGCTGTCAGGCACCCCCAATATTTTATTTTGGGTATAATTTATTAATTCCTGGACTATTTGCGTAACGTTTTACATATTATTTGTCAGCAAGCCCTAAGGAACCCAAAAATACAAATTTAAAGGAGCTACGTGGCTGCATTCAAAATATGCAATTTCTTCTACCTCCTGTTTCGAAGATGTGCTGTCTGGGTACTGTTATGTTTTCAACCGTAAACCCATCTAATGTTATCTTTTCTAATAAGAGTTTTTTTATGATTTATAAACCTAACTCTGGGAAAGGGTAGTGTATTTTATCACTGTCCGTCTGAAAAAAAATTAGTGCATGTAGACTTACACGCGTGATGGCAGCATTTGTGTATCGCGCGACGCGTGTTGCATGCGTTCCTGATTTTCAGCCCTCCCCTCTCTCTTTATCCTTTTGTCCATCTGTTCGTTCGTTTTGGTAACGCAGTATAATTAATGTTAGGATTAATTTAGGTCATTACGCAGTACGTCTCAATGTTTTTCTTAGAAATGCAGCACACGTTTCATTGAAGAAGGCGGGTAATAATACAGTAAGCTTTTATATCAACGTGAAAGCGTTACAATTTGCAGACGAAGCAGAAAACAAGGGGGATTTCGAGTACATTCTTTGTGACAGCACTGTTATTTTCCCATTGCTCTTCTCTTTATTAATTTTATTTGTTAGGCTTTATATTTACCTAATAATTTATATATGTGGATTAGAATATTTCACGACACCTCCCCTCTTAAAACAGACATTATATGTCAGTCCTTTATTCTATATACACATAGAGAAATTTATTATTATTTCTGGGGTTTACGGTGATTCTCATCACACGGATGGCGGCTTAAAAAATCCGCTCCCAAATTGGTTTTTCCAGATATATACTCAATGCTAAAATTATATGGAGCCAGAAGTAAAGACCATCGGAGTAACCTAGAGTTCTCATGCTTAGCCTGTGCTAGAAACGATAAAGGTTTGTGATCTGTTTGCAACTTAAATGCCTTCCCATATAGATAAATATTGAATTTCTTTATTGCCCATATTACTGCAAGACATTCTTTTTCGCTAGTTGAGTAGTTGATTTCAGCTTTATTCAACTTTCTGCTAGCATATGCCACTGGGCTTAATTCCCCATCCAATGCATCTGATTTCTGTAGTAGAGTTGCACCTAACCCAATATTACTTGCATCCGTCCTTACTATGAATTCTTGACTTAAGTCAGGTAATTTCAAAATGGGTTTACTTGTGAGCTTTTCCTTCAATTCTTGGTAAGTCATTTCACATTGTGGTGTCCATGTAATGCGATCTGGAAGTCCTTTACGTGTCAATTCAGTTAACGGTGCACATATGGAATTAAAGTTCTTGATATACTTCTGGTAGAAACCACATAATGAGACAAAGGATCTCACGTCCTTCTTGGTTTGTGGTCTCGGGGCTTTCTGTAGTTTTTCTAAATTCTTTGGGTCAGGGGTCATATTTCCCTGATAAACTGTGTGTCCCAAAAATTCCAATTCTTTACATCCAACGCAACATTTGGTTGGACGGGCTGTTAAATTTGCCTCCCTAAGTCGATCAAACAGCATGTTCAGAGAGTCAATGTGTTCCTCAAATGTTTCTGTTGCTATAAGGATATCATCCATAAAATTTGTTATACAGGGATTATTCAGAGGATCCAATAATTTTCTCATCATTCTAGAGAAGACACTAGGCGCATTCTTCAATCCAAATGGCAATCTATTAAACTCATAGTGTCCTTCTGAGGTACTAAAAGCTAGGTATGGTCTAACCTCAGGCTTTACTGGAATCTGATAGTATCCTTTACTCAGATCCACTTTTGAGAAATATTTAGCTTTATTTAGTCTGGCAAACAGCTGATTTGTATCCGGCAATGGATCCACCTGTCCTTCTGTAATAGCATTCAGTCTCCTGTAATCTATACAGAGTCTATGTTCTCCAGAGGGCTTCCTTAAGAGTACAACACCGGAACTATACGAAGACTCACTGTGCGAAATAATTCCTTCCTTCAACAGATAGTCTATCTCTTCCTTCAAAGCTTTCTCCTTAGCAAACGGAATCGAATATGGTTTTCATACAGACAGGTGTGGAGTCTATCAGTTTCATATCATATTCCAATAGGTTTGTATGCCCTGGTCGGTCTGTTAACACCTCTGCATGATTATTTAGAACCTGTTGCACTCTCTCTTTCTGAGTTTTCGTTAAATGTGTACTGATTTTCACCTGTGCTGCTGTCTCACAGGGGTGTAATGGATATTCAAATGATGAAAGTGGTTCCTTTTTCATCTCCATGGCGATGGACAAGGTCAACAAGTGTGTCTCTTCCTGATGTTCTCTTTCCAAATATTTCTTCAGGAGATTCACATGATAGATTTTTTCTTTCCCCTTCTTATCTATCTTATAATTTGTTCTAGACACCTTCTCTAGAACTGTATATGGACCCTGCCATCCAATTTGTAACTTATTCTGACTCCCAGGCAAAAGAAGCAGTACTTTCTCTCCCACAGCCAAATTTCTGTCTTTCGCCTTCCTGTTATAATAGGCAGCATGTTTCTTCCTGGCTTGTTTCAAATTTTCATTGGCAAGTTTCCAGCCAGTTTTCAACCGAGTGGTCAGCTCATTCACATATTGGTATGAAGATGTAATGTTTTCCTCTGCCTTTTCATCAGTCCACGTTCTTAACAAAGCTACATATGGACCTTTAATTGTGTGGACCTATTTGTCCATGCACCGGTATGGTCTCTTCCACTCGAAGCTTTATAGTGATGATTTTTCTTCCCAGAATTTTCATGCACAAAACGACCGCTACCAATTTTTCTCTTGGGGCTGTCTCCCCACTTAAAATTCTTGATGAGAGATTTACTCCCTACATCCTCTTCCTCCAGTTTGTTTAAGTCCGATTGAGGGATTTTCGGCTTATCCTGGGGTAAGACATCTTTTTGCACTCTCCGCATAGTGGCCATTGTAAAACAGTTAAGTGAAGCTTGTCCGTGAAAAGGGGCTTCCCATTCCATTTGGTCCACTTTATCAAATTTATATCTCTTTTTATTATCAGGCCTAATTTTGCCCCGGGGCGTGTCCAGGTCCTGATCCATGTTCCCACTTGTGGGTGTTCCCTCATGTGCTATGCTACACCTTTCTACAAAATTTTCAATGTCCCATCTTGCTTTGGGCCAATAATAATTGTGAGCCACCTTTTGAATGATGGTACCTATCTTCTCATGGTCCCCATCTGGTTTCACATGTAGGCTCCTTATTAATTCTGTCCTGTATCTTTTTGGAAGAACCAGCTGTCCGTGACCATGGATCTAGTTCCAGTCTTCCTATACATTAACTTGTTTTTCATGTAAAAATCTCCCTTGCATGGAGTTGTATGACAAGTTGACAATTTTCTGAAACAAGGCTTGAGTGTTTTATCGCCCGCCTGTGCCTTCCTCATCTCTTCTGGAGTGGTATCCAACATAATATCCTCCTCCTGTCTTGAGGTCGACCTGACCTGAAGGGTTGCCATATACACAGGTTTCCTTCTGCAACGGTCAGTGTCATGATTGTCCATCTGACAATTTTTACACCACCTTTTTCCTTGGTTGAAAGATTTTCTTTCATTATATTTCCTTTCATCGAATTGTGGGAATTTATTTTTATTGTCATACCGTGGCCTATCAAATTGGTGCTTACCTTTATTTTGATCCTTAGGATCAAATTTATTAAAGTTCTGTGGTGCCCTAAAGTTATCCACTTGTTTCTTTTTATTACCTGTTACCTCTGCTTGAGCTGCTTGATACCTTTCAGCAACATTTAGCAACTCACCCAGCCTCTCTGCACCTTGTTCCATGAGAAACTTTCTCAGGTCTGGAGCCATGGACTCTCTTAGTTGCTCTATAAGGACCATTTCCTTAAGATCTTGGGTTTTCCCCAGAGAAGTCCATTTCTCCAAGTATGTCTCTATTCGTGCAGAGAACTGGTGATAGGTTTCACCTGACAGTAGTTTAGCATTCCTAAATTTTTTCCTGTAAAACTCTGCATTCTTTTCATACCTTAACAAAAGAGCCTGCTTTAGCATGTCATAATTTTCCTGATCACCTCTGCTCATTTTTGCAAAAACTTCATAAGCTGCCCCACGAAGTCCCTGAGATAACTTTAAGCTCCACCTTTCTCTCTCTAACCCATACGTGGTAGCTAATAGCTCATACCTATTTAGGTAGCTCTCTATATCATCGTCTTTCTCAACAAAATGATCTAAATGAAAATTCATAGCTGAGGTTGAGGCTCCTTGGCTAGCAGTGGCATCAGAGGCAAAGGGACTGGCACCATTTTCAGGAGCATGGCCCTGAAACTCAAACTCCCTTAGTCGTAACTCATGTTCCCTTTGTAATCTTTTATCTTCTGCTTCCCTTTCTGCAGCTAATTTCCTCTCTTCCCTTTCTGCAGCCTGTCTTCTTTCCTCGGCTTCTCTTTCTGTAGCTAATCTTTTGTCTTCTCTTTCTGCCTCCAATTTCTTAGCCTCTTTGTCAGCCTCAATCTGCAACCTCTTAGTCTCAGCCTCAGCTTGCAACCTCTTAGTCTCAGCCTCTAACTTTCTTTCGGCTTCAAACCTTCTTTCTTCGCGTTCAATAAATTTGTCACATTCCGTCGTGACATAGGCAACCATAACTTGCCCATCTAATCCTAACTCTTTTGCAGTCTGAACAGCGGCAGATCGAAATTTGGCCAGGTCCGCCATTGTCTATCAGGTAAGTTTATAAAATGTCTAACCAACAATTCAATCTCTAATGGACAACACAGGCACCGTGAGCTCAACCTTATTTAATTCCACCCAAGGATACCTTTTAATTCTTATATTCCCTGAAGTGAATTACCCCCAATATTTTTAATAGGGAAAGATTCAAAATCCCAAGAGCGAGACCCCAATATATGTGGTGAAGTGGGATGTTATAAATATTTATAGGGGACTTAGTGTACTGACTGAGATCAGCTGTGAAGGTATCTATATCTATTAAGAGTAGTGTATTATAGATAACCTTACTTGCTACCACATATCTCTATATCTCAGTCAGAATTATTCTGGAATAGTGTGATGCTACGTTATGTGTCTAGGGTATGTGTATGATGAAGTGTAAGTCACAACAACAGACAGATAAACAATTTAATTTAATCCACTACTCTTAACAACACTGTGACACTCACATACATATAACACTCTATGAGAATATCTTAAAGAAGTCACTCGTAACTTTTCAAATAACAATATGTATTCATTACTGGCATGAATGAATATGTGTCCTGATTCAACTACAAGGGAACCAGGAATCACAATCAATTTAAATTACAAGTTATGTACAGAATGTATTTAATATGAATATTGTAGTGACATATATTATTACAAATGTTCTATGTGTGTCAGTTGTGTAGTAGTAAAATGAGGTAATACTGGTTTTGTTTTGTTCAAGCTCTGTTGGTATTTGTCATCATGACTTCAATAGTTTGTCTTTAGGGACTAGTATTGGAGATGTTCACAGTTCCTGATTTTAAGACAAGTAAATTCCCCTCTTAATGTTAATTTTACAAAGTCAGTTCAAGATGAGGGGACATAATGTTGAGCTCAGCTGGCCAAGTTAGCTTATCTGGCGTGATGGCGGCAGGAAAGGATTCCTCTGCTCGAATTCTCCTCTGGGCTCTGGAGACACCTCACTGATAGCTAAAAGGACCAAGGAGTATGCTGTCCGACACTGGATTCAGCAAAGCTCTGACTAGGTGCTGCTCAGTACCATCAAGACCACTGTCCCTGAAATCAAGAAGGATGTACCTTCTACTTCATAACTAACTTAAACTCTCTTGTTACACTGATCACAACACAGCACAAACATTGAGTTCAGAGCATTAGGCCAACTGTCAGCTTCATTTGAAATACTTTATTCCAGTATTACCCTTCTTAATGGTTACTACGCCTCTGCAATTCCAGCATTATTTCTTTCTATTCAATCATCCAGGTGTCAGTGTACTGTTTGGCCATTCCATGCCGTTTTACTTCTCTCCGACACCCTCTGTTCAGGCTGGAGCATTACAGGCTTTACCTCACGTTGGCCACTGAACTACACATATATATACAGGCATAAATCAACAATTCACATTCAATTTTCATTAAAAGATATTGAATGGTTCAAGCTTACCACAATTCATACGAATAAACACAGATACGTTGATTAGCAATGAATTCTGGCACAAACTGGCACAAATTCCCATCTGCTTATCTTCCAGGCTTTTATTTAGCCAAATATAAGCTGGCTTCAACGCACTGATGCTTTATCAATCTTATTTAAACAAGTGGTTTCGAACTAACGCTCCCAAGTGTGTATATCAGCGAGTCTGACCAATGAGCCCCGTTTCGACAAGTGTTTGAAAAAATGTTACCTTTCCCCGTTTCCCCTAACAACCAAGATAGTATTTATAGCCCGACCAATCGTGGTTAGGCTTTCATTTGTTGCGCTCCAATCAATTTGGAGTTTACATGGTAGGCTATTTCTGTAACGTAAATTTTTTTCAAACACGTTAAAAAAAAATCTTATGAGCAGAAATGATTTTATGCTGTCAGGCACCCCCAATATTTTATTTTGGGTATAATTTATTAATTCCTGGACTATTTGCGTAACGTTTTACATATTATTTGTCAGCAAGCCCTAAGGAACCCAAAAATACAAATTTAAAGGAGCTACGTGGCTGCATTCAAAATATGCAATTTCTTCTACCTCCTGTTTCGAAGATGTGCTGTCTGGGTACTGTTATGTTTTCAACCGTAAACCCATCTAATGTTATCTTTTCTAATAAGAGTTTTTTTTATGATTTATAAACCTAACTCTGGGAAAGGGTAGTGTATTTTATCACTGTCCGTCTGAAAAAAAAATTAGTGCATGTAGACTTACACGCGTGATGGCAGCATTTGTGTATCGCGCGACGCGTGTTGCATGCGTTCCTGATTTTCAGCCCTCCCCTCTCTCTTTATCCTTTTGTCCATCTGTTCGTTCGTTTTGGTAACGCAGTATAATTAATGTTAGGATTAATTTAGGTCATTACGCAGTACGTCTCAATGTTTTTCTTAGAAATGCAGCACACGTTTCATTGAAGAAGGCGGGTAATAATACAGTAAGCTTTTATATCAACGTGAAAGCGTTACAATTTGCAGACGAAGCAGAAAACAAGGGGGATTTCGAGTACATTCTTTGTGACAGCACTGTTATTTTCCCATTGCTCTTCTCTTTATTAATTTTATTTGTTAGGCTTTATATTTACCTAATAATTTATATATGTGGATTAGAATATTTCACGACATCCCCCTTGCTGGAGGCCTGCTGCAAGCAGTCACATGCTTTTGCAGTGGTCATTTCTGTGACTATTTGTTGTACATGATGAGTGGTGACGTCTGTGACAAAATGTTGTACATGGTGAGTGGTGATTTCTGTGACAATTTGTATTACATGATCAGTTTGTCAGACCCATGCCCAGCCTCGTATTCGCTGCTTTGTGCGACATGCTTAAGGGTGCAGTAGTCCATTTTTTTGGGGTGTCTCTTCAGAGATCCCTGGGTACTACAGGCGGCAAGCACATTATCAATGCACACACACAAAAATAGGCTCACTGTTATGAGTAAAATCATAACAGTTCTATCGCACTACACAAGGCTTGTATACATACTTCCTTGTTGATAAGCGTTGCCTGGACTACACCGGAAGTACGTCACATCGTTTGCTGATATTTTGCAGACGGAATTTTGCCGGCTTTGCGCTGCAGAAGTAAGATATACTTTGGTGCATTCGATGTGTTACCATTGTGTGTGGAAAGACGTAGTGTGTCGAGCTCCTTGATGTGAACTCTTATTATAGAGTCTTTGAGATTTTATGTCAGCTAGGTCGTCCATCGACAGTACGGAGTCTATGCTTAATTAATATTGGAAGAATTTGATGCTGTATATCACGGAACGTGTGTGAAAGGATTTGAATAAATATTGCAGCAGTATGTCAAAGACATCGTGTCCTTAGTCGACTGACTAGAGACTTGTTTCTGGACTGGCTAGATAAAGCCTTTATTATATACTCATGTGGATGCAAATATTATAAGGAGTTTCGTCACGTATTAAAGGAATGTGTTGTCTTCAAGTCAAATCTGGCCTTATGAAGTTTTTTTTACTGCTAAAGACTTACTACATGTTTAAAGGGCTGTATAAAAAGTCACACCTCACAAGCTGAATACAAATATACCCTAGACAAGTTGGAAACTAAGAACCAGCTATTTCAAGAACTAAAGAAAGAACCCGAGGATAACACCTCATAACATTTGGGGGCAACAAGCCGGCAGATCGTTGATCCTCAGCCTGATTTTTTCATGAATTATCTACAGACGTCGTATGCAGTTGTGCCTTGTTCCAGTTTTTCAAATATGTCGCACAATCTCGTCTGCTAGCTTGTGGAGGTTCTGAATCAAAGTTTGCATTGCAGTCCTTACCTGTTCTAGTTATTGAAAGAACAGTTTTTCAAGCACGTCATAACTACTGCATCCTGTTTCAAGAAGATATCAAATTTTCTGCCGAAGATGGCGTATATTATGACAGCGTCAGATTAAAGTGGATTCTGCGTCATGTCAGCTGTTGCAGTTTGTTAGACCTAGTGAGCGGTCTTTTGTCCAGTTTGCATCGGTGCTGAAAGGAACAGACGGTGGAACTAGGAGGAATTTGAGTCCTGGCAATAAGATAAGTCACGTTTTTTGCTTCATACAGCTTGTGACTAGATTATTTTATTTGCATGCGTTATTTTTTTGCTACATGTTGCACGTTTTAATGTCGTTTGCTGTATATTTAGTGGGCGGTAGGTGGGACTTATGAATCTGTTCATACCGTTTCGACTGGTCGATAGATTCATGAGCGTTTCTATAGGGTTTGGAGTGTGATTTTTTTCAAATAGAGGGGCCGGCATATAAAAAGCTGAGTGTATACTGCTGCTATTGAAATAATCATGATCTTTGATTGTTATTTGTAAAGTACTGTTAAGTGTAAAATTTGTGGTTGTAGTCAAGTTTCATATAATTGTTTCTTCAGTTTTCTCCATTATTGTTCGTAAAATTGTACACCTTACCTGGCTATCCTTTATTTAATAGATGTTCTAAATGTTGTATAAAAATCGTGCTGTATTGCCATAAGTGTGTTATAGAGCTACATTTTATTTGTTTGTTCTATTTCATATAGTTCTGCCTAAGTTTTCCATTTGAATTTACTTCTGTTGGCTCTGATCACTGTATTCTGTCCTCTTGTTTGTACTTTTCTTTTATGCTCCATCAAGTTAACATCTATATATTTTGCTACTATTACATGCTGTTGGGTGAAGTTGAGATGGTGATATAAATATTAAAATTATTATCCATAAATTGATAATATTATAAATTTACTTTATTGCTGCTAGTGAAAAGCACAATATTTGTAAATCATGGCAACCTTGAAAGATTTGGTGAAGGTTGGTAAAGATTTTGGTTTGGAGGGTGATGACTTAAAAACCTATGTAGACAAGGAACTCAAGAGACAACAAGATTTGGCGGAAAAAGCTGAAGAATTAGCAGAGAAAAGGAGACAAGAAGAAATATCTCTTGAAAAGGAGAGAAGAGCTGAAGAGTTGGCCTTTGGAAAAGAAAGAAAAATTAGCCTATGCTCAAGCTGAGTTAAAACAGGCTCAGGAACTTAAATTAACTGAGATAGATTGAACTTGAGAAATTAAGATTATAACAACCTCAGGTTAATACCATGAATGTTGATACTGGTGGAAGGGATCATAATACCCATGTTAAGGTAAATTTGCCTAAATTTAACTCTAATATCGACGATATCTCATGCTTCCTCAGTAGATATGAGACGTATTGTCAGGAGTTTAATATTGATAAAACTACATGGTCTAGTAGGCTCACGAACTTATTAGTTGGAGAAGCGTGCACTGCTGTGTGTACCATGGATGAACAATCCAGAAAAGACTATGATGCTGTTAAAACCTTACTACTTAAGAAATATCAATTGGATGAAAATGGCTATACACTTAAATTTAAATCACTATTGCCAGATTCTGCAAAAGACTTTACAGAATTTATTTCATCAATAAAGATGTATTTCACTAGATGGATTGATCTTTCTAAGATTGAAAAGACATTTGAGGGTCTATCTGATTTAATTCTCAGAGATAATGTTTTGTCCTCAATCAGTGGAGATTTTTTATCCTTTTTGCAAGAAAGAAAACCAGAAAATTTGTCTATTTGTGAAACTTTAGGTAGACAATTCCAAGTTGCACATCCAAACAAGAATTTAAGTAAAAATAACATTATGGATTCTTTGCCAGAAGCATCTGCCAGATCAGTTAATTATAACACACCTAGACAGAGATCAAATAATATTGATAGGAACTATAGAATCAATCAGAATCTTCAATATGGCAACAATAGAGGCAGATATAATTTCAATAAGAAATTTCAACAGCCTCAGAGATATGATAACTATGATAATAATGATTATTATGGACCACAATCATCATTCAGATCCAATGATTACCTAAATAGAGGAGGATATAATGCCAGATCAGGCAAAGGAAATAGGTCATTTCATAGGAATAATGACAATTATGCAAATAACAGAGGTTCTTTTCAGAACAATAATTTTCGACAGCCAAGAAACCCTAAACGTGCTAATGCTGTCGTAAATGTCCTTGACAATAATACTGGTCAAAATAATGTGCCTATTGCTCATGCAAATGCTTGTAGTGTCGACTTAGCCAATAGTACTAATTGTACTCAATGCAGTTCTTTATTTCAGCCTCAGAGAGTACCAAGACTGTTGTGCGGACACCCATTGCCAGTAATGTCTTCTTTTGAAAACACAGGTTCACTGGTGCTGGATAAGTGTTTTGTAAACAATAAATTAGTGTCACTTTTGAGAGACACATGGTCAACGACCATTGGAGTACGTAGATCAATGGTGGATCAAGCAGATTACACAGGAAGAGATGTAAAGTGTATTACATTTGGTGGTACAGTGGAGTACTATCCAACAGCGGAAGTATTCTTGGATACACCCTATTTTACTGGGAGAGTTCTAGCGTGTTTATTAAATAGCCCTATTGCTGGGATTATCCTTGGAAACATCCCAGGGATCCACGAATGTTCTAGACAGGACACTGAAGATTGGGAGAAGAAACACTTAATAACAGCTAATGCTGTTACTACCAGAGCACAAGCTCGTGCTGAAATGATGAATCAGAACCATGATGATATTGTGTTGGAAGAGGTTATAAATGATGATCAACAGATTAAAGATGTCGTGAGTGATGATAATAGTGACATTGATATTGATGAGGGTAATAAAATGGAAGGTACTACTCTTTTTGAAGATGATAATAATTTACAAGTTGAATTGATTGAAAAGAAATCATTCATCCAAAGGCAAAGAGAAGATGATTCTTTAAGAAAATATTTTCATTTGGCAAGATCAAATAAGGTTATGACTGATGATAATGCAAAACATTGGTATACTTTAAAGAATGACATCTTAATTGGAAATTTTTAATATGTTACAACAGTTTCATACTCGACCACCACATCTGCATCCTATTTTTGAAGCTATTGACGAATCTATTGATCGTCGTTCCTCTTTAGCTGTGATTCAGGAGGGAATTTCTGATTTCTCTGATGGTGGTGAACCTATACTATCATTACCTGATGTTCATCTGTTAGCTACTGAATCTTGGAAAGATATTTCCATTGCAATTACTCTATCTTCTGATCAGAAAGAAAATATTTCTGACTTACTACAATCTTTTTCTGATGTGCTCACGGATATTCCTGGGCATACGGATGTCATTCAACATGACATCTTGTTAACAGATTTCAGACCTATCAGGCTTAAACCTTATCCAATCCCAATTCATTTGCAATCTCAGGTACACGATGAGATAAAACAAATGATTAATTTAAACCTAATTGAACCGTCTAACTCACCATATAGTTTTCCTATGGTGTTGATCAGGAAAAAAGACAAATCTATTAGAATTTATATAGATTTCAGACGTTTAAATTTAGTAACAATTCAAGACGCGGAACCTTTGCCCGTGCTTGAATCACTTCTGGATAGATTATCGACTGCCACATTCTTTACTAAGTTTGACCTATCAAAAGGATATTGGCAAGTTCCCTTATCTGACAAATCTAAACTTTACACCGCTTTCGCTACTCCTTTAGGTTAGTTCCATTTTAACTACATGTCTTTTGGTATTGTAAACGCTCCTGCTACCTTTGTACGCATGATGTATAGACTATTTTCTGATCGTGAGGATTTGATTACCTACGTAGATGATATTTGTCTATTCCATCAGTCTTGGAATGATCATATCAACGGAATCCATTCATTGTTGAACACCTTACGCTATCACAATATTACTGCTAGACCTTCTAAGACTAGAAAAGGTTCAGCTGAAATTACCTTTCTTGGTCACAAGGTAGGAGGTGGATTCCTAAAACCTGAAGACTCTACGGTTTCCAAAATTCTCAATATTGATATTCCTAGAACAAAAAAAAAAAAAACAAGTTCGAAGTCTTTTGGGTTTAATCAATTTCTATAGACGATTTCTACTCAATTTTTCAGATATCACTTCAGTTTTGTCTGCGTTAGTGAAGAAAAAAAACGCACCAAATAAGGTAATATGAACACATTCGTGTCATGATGCATTAAATGTGATTAAATTTGCCTTCTGGAAATCGCCAATATTACGATTACCTGATGTTTGATATCCTTTCATTCTCAGAGTCGATGCCAGTAATGTCGGAATTGGGGGAACACTAATGCAAGAGTTTGAGGGCCACATGCACCCGACAATGTTTGTGAGCAGAAAACTGTCACCAACAGAGCAAAAATATCCAATCGTGGAGAAAGAGCTCCTAGCCATCGTGTTTGCTTTCAATAAACTCCAGAGATATCTGTTGGGAACCCACTTCACTCTGGAGACTGACCAGCGTGCCTTGGCATTTTTACAGACAGCTCGTTTTACGAACCCAAAAGCAGCAAGAGCCTCATTGGCGCTCCAGCCGTATGATTATAACATAAAATCAATCAATTGCAGTCTCAATGTGGTCGCGGACGTCCTTTCAAGATGCGTCAAGGACACCACATCATCTCTCAATGCAAAAAGTTCAGATGATACAAGTGATTCAATGAAATCAATACATGTACATTCAGAGATCCAGTGCTAAAACATGTCGCATCAAGAACTACGTAATTTTATTAACTCAGGAGATTGTACTTTTGTCACAGTGTTGTTACATCAATGTGACCCGCACAGCAACATGATGATGCTGAATCATGGATCACTGCATATCGTGCGACATATCATTCGACTTCAGACATTTCATAGAGACATCATACTGTCATATCCAGATGCACAGTTCAACTACTGTCAATCATAATATATGTGCAGATATTGAAATGGACTCAGTTCGAAACGTTTTCAACATACACACATTTTGTGTCAAATGACGGTTTGCTATATGTGCAGGGTAGACAACTATTATATGAAGCTTATTCAAGTATCCAAGGGAGTTAACAAGGAGATTTGATATGGAACATTTCTCGGTTACTTCACTTCAGAGTTTGTAAACTTATGGATTTTGCGAGGTGTAATATTCAATGGAAAACAATCATGGACAAATTCAAGGAAAAATTTCTACTCTCAACTTCGGAAAGTACATGATTTTGTGCACGGAATGGAACTGACTTTATTAGAAATACAGCTTTTTCCCATACAGGATTGGAAAGGATAAATTGACTTATAATATTGCCAGACCTAAGGGTCTTTTATATTTGGACATGCGCCCTAATATGGCCGACTAGGTTGAACGGGACGCGGCTCGCCAAAACGAAGCAAAAGCTTTACCTTAAAAAAAAAAAAAATTGACTTTTTAACACAAATTATATGACATTAACTCTAATGGAAATAGTGATGCGTTTTGTACGCCATGATAGAATTTATTGATTATTCCTTGCTCAGATTATGTGTATGACACAATTTGACATACCAGTCACTATCACGCAGAAGAAAAAAAAATGTATGTATGTGACAATGTGTAACAGTCACTTACTTTAGTGATTAAGTGTCTGTCTTACTTCATCTATTATTGATCAATATTATTATAAACGCTTAGCATTAATGTTAATTCGAAGTGACATTAATTAACTAGGTGACATAACGTAAACAATAGGTGTTTTTGACAGAATGAAGTGTGAGAATGCATGGTATCACATCATTATTACTGTTACATGTTGACTGACGTTTGGTATAGCTACCTCATTATGTTAAATTGATTTGGGTCTTTCGTAGACATGGGTATTAGCATTTTATGCTATATTCCTCAACGTGTTTGTTAAATTGCATACATTACGGCACAAACATAGGTTCTATGCATGGTCATAGCAGCATTGACATTTAATGTTACCATATACTCATATTAGTGGTGTTTACCCACAATAGGAAATAATGACAACTTCGTTGCCATTATTTGCCTGGGGAAAAGGGGGGGGGGGGAGTAATTGTTATGAGTAAAATCATAACAGTCCTATCGCACTACACAAGGCTTGTATACATACTTCCTTGTTGATAAGCGTTGCCTGGACTACACCGGAAGTACGTCACATCGTTTGCTGATATTTTGCAGACTTCATTTTGCCGGCTTTGCGTTGCAGAAGTAAGATATACTTTGGTGCATTCGATGTGTTACCACTGTGTGTGGAAAGACGTAATGTGTCGAGCTCCTTGATGTGAACTCTTATTATAGAGTCTTTGAGATTTTATGTCAGCTAGGTTGTTCATCGACAGTATGGAGTCTATGCTAAGTTAATATTGGAAGAATTTGATGCTGTATATCACGGAACGTGTGTGAAAGGATTTGAATAAATATTGCAGCAGTATGTCAAAAACATCGTGTCTTTAGTCGACTGACTAGAGACTTGTTTCTGGTCTGGCTAGGTAAAGCCTTTATTATATATTCATGTGGATGCAAATATTATAAGGAGTTTCGTCACGTATTAAAGGAATGTGTTGTCTTCAAGTCAAATCTGGCCTTATGAAATTTTTTGACTGCTAAAGACTTACTACATGTTTAAAGGGCTGTATAAAAAGTCACACCTCACAAGCTATACAAATGTACCCTAGACAAGTTGGAAACTAAGAACCAGCTATTTCAAGAACTAAAGAAAGAACCCGAGGATAACACCTCATAACACTCACATAGCCTTGCTATGCACCCTACTGAAAAAAAGAAAAAAAAAACACAAAACAATAAGAGGAGACATATAAAGGAAGCAAACAGAAGCAATGTCAGCGAATCAAACGAGCTGGGGCACAATGGATTCCACATCATGTCATCAACCCTGGCAATGAAGAGACTGACACATTTGCGAAGGACGACGTAAAGCTACATCAACCTCATACAAGCATAACTTATGAAGAGGCCAAGTGTTTAATTAGAAGCAGATTTAGGAACAAGTAGACAGGAGAGTATGCAGGTCAAGCAAACAAAAATGATGCATAATGCCAGCTCAACAGACGTGAACAAGTGGTAGTCTTCAAACTCCGTACAGGCCACAAACAAATACACATTTATAACACATAAGGAAGGGAAACCCGAGGCCTGTAAACAGTAAATAAATATTAGACAAACATAAAGGTATATCGTAAGAAATAAAGAAGTAGAACACTAGACAACAGAAAAACAACACACGTGAGTGGCTTACCCAGGACTCGAACCCAGGACCTTCCGTGCGACCAGCTACTCAAAAACGAGTTTAACTACTGATGAGGGTAACTGTGGCATGTAACTATATTGACCGTTGAACACCTGCAGCAAAAGAGTCCAGGAATTGAGAAAGCGTATAACGCCATCACCGATGAATTCCTGGACAAACTCCGTGAAGATACCAACAACCTTCAGCTGACAATCGCTTTCTTTAAACATATTTAACTTGACGTCTGAAGCTGTACGAAGAAGAAGGATTATTTGTAAAATACAGCTTCGAATGTGGAAATGTATCACAACCAAACAGAGGAATGAATGAACGGGAAGACACACGCACAAAACAGAGACAGAATTCTCATTAATGTTGCATGCCACAAGCTTCAGGAGCAGCGTGCAGAATTGTCTGTATATTTTTTTATTTGCCACATCCTCAATTGTTCCTTGTCTTCGTCTTTCCTAGAACGTACGGGGTGGGGTGTCCATAAATTATTCATCCCCGTTGTCGTGAAATATTCTAATCCACATATATAAATTAAAAAGTAAATGTAAAGCCTAACAAATGACTCAATAAAAGGAAAGAAGAATGGTAAAGAACAGTGCTGTCACAATGACTGTACTCGAAATCCCCCTTGTTTTCTCCTTCGTCTGCAAATTGTAACGTTTCACGTTGATAGTAAAAGCCTTCTGCAGCATACACGCGTTTCCCAACACAATAAAATGTGTACTCCATTTCTAAGAAAAACCTTGAGATACGCAAGATGACCTAGATTTAAAATTCCATTCATGTCATTTGATACACTACGTTACCAAAAAAAACGAAAGACAGATGGACTAAAGATAGAAAGAAAGGGAGAGGCTGAAAGCCGGAACGCAGGCAATACTACCACAGTCGCGCGATACACAAATACTACCATCACGCGTGTAAGGCCACATGCACTAGCTTTTTTTCAAATCGACAGTGATAAACAACACTACCCATACGAGAGTTAGTTTTTAAAAACTTACAAAACGCTTATTAGGAAACATGACATTCTACTGTTTTATGTCTGAAATCCTGACATTAGTATGACAGTACAGCAGACACCCTAAAGTTTGGAAGTGAGGAGGTGGCAACAGCACGACTATCCTAGAAGAAAATACATATTTTGAACGCAGCCACTTAGCTCCTTTAAATTTGTATATTTGGGTTCCTTAGGACTTGCTGACAAATAATATGTTAAACGTTACGCAAATAGTCTAGGAAATAACAAATTATAGCCAAAAGAAATAGTGAGGGATGTCAGACAACACCCAAATCAGAATCGCTCAGTGGCAGATTTTCAACACACCATTATACGGGAAATAGGCTGACATGTTACCTCCTATTTGATTGGCGGAAAGTAAATGTAAGGCTAAACACGATTAGTCGGACTATAAATACTACTTCTTTGTTGTTAGGGGAAACGTCAGTAGGAGTACTTTTTTGAAAAGCTGTGTAAACATGGCACGATTGGTTAGACCTGCCAATATAGTCAATTAGAGGCGTCAGGTCAGCACCACATTTGCAAATAAACTTACTACAGAACCAGTGCGTTGAGTGCCAGTGCATATTTTTCTAAATAAAAGCCTGGGACATCGGCAGATCGAAATTGTGCTATATTCAGTGCCAGTCAACGTAATTCTGTATTATTTCCATGAATTGTGGTAAGCTTGAAATATTTGATATCTTTTAATGAAAATTGAATGTAAATTGATAATTTATGTCTGTATATATGTGTGGTTCAGTAGCGAACATGAGGTGAAGCCTATATAGTGCTCCAACCTGAACAGAAGGTGTCGGAGGAAAGTGAAACTAAATGGAATTGCCAAACAGTACACTGACACCTATTTTATTGACTAGAAAGAAATAATGCTGGAATTGCAGAGGCGTAGTAACCATTAGAAAGGAATATACTGGTGAAAATTGTTTAATATGAAGATAGCAGTTGGCCTACCGCTCTGAACTCAGTGTTTGTTATGTATTGTGCTCAGTGTAGAAATAGAGTATAAATTAGTTCTGAAGTAGGAGGTACAACCTTCTTGTTTCAGGGACTGTGGTCCTAAAGTTATTGAGCAGCCCTGGTCAGAGCTTTGCTGAATCCAGAGGCGGACAGCATACTCCTTGGTCCATATAGCAAACAGTGAGGTGTCTCCAGAACACAGGGGAGCAATCGAGCAGAGGAGTCTTTTCCTGCCGCCATCACGAAAGATAAGCCTATGTGGCCAGCGGAGCTCAACATTATGTAACCCCATCTTAAACTGACATTGTATAAAAATAAGAGGGGAAATTAATTGTTTTAATGAACGGAACTGTGAACATCTCCAATACTAGTTCCAACAGAAACAAACACTTGAAGTCATGATGACAAATAACAACATAGCTTGAAAAAACAAAACCAGTATTACCTCATATTACTACTACACAACTGACACACATAGGATAATATTAATAAAACATGTCACTACAAGATTCATATTGATAAATTCTGTACATATAACTTGTAATTAAAATTGATTGTGATTCCTGGTTCACTTTGTATTTGAATCAGGACACATATATATTAGTGACAGTAATTAATACATATTTATATTTGAAAATTTACCAGTGCCTCATTTAAGAATAGTCTTATAGAGTGTTAAATGTGTGTGAGTGTCACAGTGTTGTCACGTGTGGTGGAATAAATTAAATTGTTTATCTGTCTGTTGTTGTTGTGACTTACACTTCATCATATACATACCCTAGACATTCAACGTAGTCATCACAATATTCCAGAATAATTCTGACTGAGGTATAAATATGTGGTAGCAAGTAAGGTCATCTGTAATACACTACCCTTATTAGATACAGATACCTTCACAGCTGATCTCAGTCAGTACACTAAGACCCCTATAAATATTTATAACATCCCACTTTACCACATATATTGGGGGGTCGTCCGGGATATTGAACTTTCTCCTGTTATAGATATTGGGAATAAAAAGAATTAAAAGGTATCCTTGGGTGGAAATAAATAAGGTTGAGCTCTCAGTGCTTGTAGTGTCCTTAGATAATTATTGAAAGATTGAATTGTTACAATTGCATGTTAGACAATGGCCGACTTGGCAAAATTTCGATCTGCTGCTGTACAGACTGCGAAAGAGTTAGGAATGGACGGGCAAATTATGATTGCTTATGTCACGGCGGAATGTGACAAATATATTGAACGGGAAGAAAGAAGATTAGAAAAAGAGGCCGAAAGAAAGTTAGAGGCTGAAAAGGAAATTAAGAAGCTGCAATCTGAGGCTGAGGCTAAGATGTTGCAGATTGAGGCTGACAAAGAGGCTAAAGCATTGGAAGCCGAGGAAAGAAGACAGGCTGCAGAAAGAGAAGAGAAGAAATTAGCTGCAGAAAAGGAAGACAAGCGATTAGCTGCAGAGAGGGAAGCAGAAAAGGAGGAGAAGAGATTACAAAGGGAACATGAGTTACGACTAAGGGAGTTTGAGTTTCAAGGCCATGCTCCTGAAAATGGGGCCAGTCCCTTTGCCTCTGATGCCACTGCTAGTCAGGGAGCCTCAACCTCAGCTATGAATTTTCATTTAGATCATTTCGTTGAGAAAGACGATGATATTGAGAGCTATCTAAATAGATATGAACTATTGGCTACCACATATGGGTTAGAGAGAGAAAGGTGGAGCTTAAAGTTATCTCAAGGTCTTCGTGGGACAGCTTATGAAGTTTTTGCCAAAATGAGCAGAGGTGATCAGGAAAATTATGACATGCTAAAGCAGGCTCTTTTGTTAAGATATGAAAAGAACGCAGAATTTTATAGGAAAAAATTTAGGAATGCTAAACTACTGTCAGGTGAAACCTATCACCAGTTCTCTGCACGGTTAGAGACGTACTTGGAGAAATGGACTTCTCTGGGGAAAACCCAAGATCTTAAGGAAATGGTCCTTATAGAACAACTAAGAGAGTCCATGGCTCCAGACCTGAGAAAGTTTCTCATGGAACAAGGTGCAGAGAGGCTGGGTGAGTTGCTAAATGTTGCTGAAAGGTATCAAGCAGCTCAGGCAGAGGTATCAGGTAACAAAAAGAAACAGTTGGAAAATTTTAGGGCACCACAGAACTTTAATAAATTTGATCCTAGGGATCAAAACAAAGGTAAGCACCAGTTTGATAGGCCACGGTATGACAATAAAAATAAAACCCCACAATTCGATGAAAGGAAATATGATGAAAGAAAATCTTTCAACCAAGGAAAAAGGTGGTGTAAAAATTGTCAGATGGACAATCATGACACTGACCGTTGCAGAAGGAAACCTGTGTATATGGCCACCCTTCAGGTCAGGTCGACCTCAAGACAGGAGGAGGATATTATGTTGGATACCACTCCAGAAGAGATGAGGAAGGCACAGGCTGGGGATAAGACCCTCAAGCCTTGTTTCAGGAAATTGTCAACTTGTCATACAACTCCAGGCAAGGGAGATTTTTACATGAAAAACAAATTGATGTATAGGAAGACTGGAGCTAGATCCAAAGGTCAGGGGCAGCTGGTACTTCCTAAAAGATATAGGGCAGAATTAATAAGCAGCCTACATGTGAAACCAGATGGGGACCATGAGAAAATTGGTACCATCATCCAAAAGGTGGCTCACAATTATTATTGGCCCAAGGCAAGATGGGACATTGAGAATTTTGTAGAAAGGTGTAGCATAGCACATGAGGGAACACCCACAAGTGGGAACATTGATCAGGACCTGGACATGCCACGGGGCAATATTAGGCCTGACAATAAAAAGAAAAATAAATTTGATAAAGTGGACCAAAGGGAATGGGAAGCCCCTTTTCACGGACAAGCTTCACTTAACTGTTTTACAATGGCCACTATGCGGAGAGTGCAAAAAGATGTCTTACCCCAGGATAAGCCGAAAATCCCTCAATCGGACTTAAACAAACTGGAGGAAGAGGATGTAGAGAGGAAATCTCCCATCAAGAATCTTAAGTGGGGAGAAAGCCCCAAGAGAAGAATTGGTAGCGGTCGTTTTGTGCATGATACTTCTGGGAAGAAAAAATCATCACTACAGAGCTTCGGGTGGAAAGGACCTGGCATGTGCCAGGAGAAATAAGTTTCCGAATTTAAAAGTCCATATGTAACGCTGTTAAGAACGTGGACTGATGAAAAGGCAGAGGAAAATATTACATCCGCATACCAATATGTGAATGAGCTGACCACTCGTTTAAAAACTGGCTGGAAACTTGCCAATGAAAATTTGAAACAAGCCAGGAAGAAACATGCTGCCTATTTTAACAGGAAGGCTAAAGACAGAGATTTGGCTGTGGGAGAGAGGGTACTGCTTCTTCTACCCGGTAGTCAGAATAAGTTACAGATTGGATGGCAAGGTCCATATACAGTTCTAGAGAAGGTGTCTAGAACAAATTATAAGATAGATAAGAAGGGGAAAGAAAAAATCTATCATGTGAATCTCCTGAAGAAATATTTGGAAAGAGAACATCAGGAAGAGACACACTTGTTGACCTTGTCCATTGCCATGGAGATGAAAAAGGAACCACCTTCATCATTTGAATATCCATTACACCCCTGTGAGACAGCGGCACAGGTGAAAATCAGTACACATTTAACGAAAACTCAGAAAGAGAGAGTACAACAGGTTCTAGATAATCATGCAGAGGTGTTAACAGACCGACCTGGGCATACAAACTTATTGGAATATGATATGAAACTGATAGACCCCACACCTGTCTGTATGAAACCATATTCGATTCCTTTTGCTAAGGAGAAAGCTTTGAGGGAAGAGATAGACTATTTGTTGAAGGAAGGAATTATTTCACACAGTGAATCTTCGTATAGTTCCGGTGATGTACTCTTAAGGAAACCCTCTGGAGAACATAGACTCTGTATAGATTACAGGAGACTGAATGCTATTACAGAAGGACGGGTGGATCCATTGCCGGATACAAATCAGCTGTTTACCAGGCTAAATAAAGCTAAATATTTCTCAAAAGTGGATCTGAGTAAAGGATACTATCAGATTCCAGTAAAACCTGAGATCAGACAAAATTGTTGGATGTAAACAATTCGGAGGAACGTAATGAATCCCTGAGTTGCCTCTTTGATTGAGGATATTCCGAATGTTTCATACAGGCTAATAAGAAGATTATGGGATCCCCTATGAAAACTCTGCTATCACCAGGTATATGTTATCTCCTCATAACGTACATTTTGGGGAAAATCTAATGTTCTCTGGACATGTCATTGCGCAGACTCAGAGAAGAGAAATGGTGAATACGGGTTGTGAAGCAGCATTAAGACAAGCAGTCACACTTGCGGCTGTTCAGTAACATACCCGAAAAATATTATTGGTTGTAGAGGTCTGAGGCAGATTTCATGAGCAGTGCCCACTCTGAATGGACCCAACTACATAAAACCATGATAGCACAACAGCAGAGTAAAGTCAAGTTGACTTACATTTATCTATGTGTATATAGAATAAAGGACTGACATAAGATGTCTGTTTTAAGAGGGGAGATGTCGTGAAATATTCTAATCCACATATATAAATTAAAAAGTAAATGTAAAGCCTAACAAATGACTCAATAAAAGGAAAGAAGAATGGTAAAGAACAGTGCTGTCACAATGACTGTACTCGAAATCCCCCTTGTTTTCTCCTTCGTCTGCAAATGGTAACGTTTCACGTTGATAGTAAAAGCCTTCTGCAGCATACACGCGTTTCCCCAACACAATAAAATGTGTACTCCATTTCTAAGAAAAACCTTGAGATACGCAAGTTGACCTAGATTTAAAATTCCATTCATGTCATTTGATACACTACGTTACCAAAAAAAACGAAAGACAGATGGACTAAAGATAGAAAGAAAGGGAGAGGCTGAAAGCCGGAACGCAGGCAATACTACCACAGTCGCGCGATACACAATTACTACCATCACGCGTGTAAGGCCACATGCACTAGCTTTTTTTCAAATCGACAGTGATAAACAACACTACCCATACGAGAGTTAGTTTTTAAAAACTTACAAAACGCTTATTAGGAAACATGACATTCTACTGTTTTATGTCTGAAATCCTGACATTAGTATGACAGTACAGCAGACACCCTAAAGTTTGGAAGTGAGGAGGTGGCAACAGCACGACTATCCTAGAAGAAAATACATATTTTGAACGCAGCCACTTAGCTCCTTTAAATTTGTATATTTGGGTTCCTTAGGACTTGCTGACAAATAATATGTTAAACGTTACGCAAATAGTCTAGGAAATAACAAATTATAGCCAAAAGAAATAGTGAGGGATGTCAGACAACACCCAAATCAGAATCGCTCAGTGGCAGATTTTCAACACACCATTATACGGGAAATAGGCTGACATGTTACCTCCTATTTGATTGGCGGAAAGTAAATGTAAGGCTAAACACGATTAGTCGGACTATAAATACTACTTCTTTGTTGTTAGGGGAAACGTCAGTAGGAGTACTTTTTTGAAAAGCTGTGTAAACATGGCACGATTGGTTAGACCTGCCAATATAGTCAATTAGAGGCGTCAGGTCAGCACCACATTTGCAAATAAACTTACTACAGAACCAGTGCGTTGAGCGCCAGTGCATATTTTTCTAAATAAAAGCCTGGGACATCGGCAGATCGAAATTGTGCTATATTCAGTGCCAGTCAACGTAATTCTGTATTATTTCCATGAATTGTGGTAAGCTTGAAATATTTGATATCTTTTAATGAAAATTGAATGTAAATTGATAATTTATGTCTGTATATGTGTGTGGTTCAGTAGCGAACATGAGGTGAAGCCTATATAGTGCTCCAACCTGAACAGAAGGTGTCGGAGGAAAGTGAAACTAAATGGAATTGCCAAACAGTACACTGACACCTATTTTATTGACTAGAAAGAAATAATGCTGGAATTGCAGAGGCGTAGTAACCATTAGGGAGGAATATACTGGTGAAAATTGTTTCAGATGAAGATAGCAGTTGGCCTACCGCTCTGAACTCAGTGTTTGTTATGTATTGTGCTCAGTGTAGAAATAGAGTATAAATTAGTTCTGAAGTAGGAGGTACAACCTTCTTGTTTCAGGGACTGTGGTCCTAAAGTTATTGAGCAGCCCCTGGTCAGAGCTTTGCTGAATCCAGAGGCGGACAGCATACTCCTTGGTCCATATAGCAAACAGTGAGGTGTCTCCAGAACACAGGGGAGCAATCGAGCAGAGGAGTCTTTTCCTGCCGCCATCACGAAAGATAAGCCTATGTGGCCAGCGGAGCTCAACATTATGTAACCCCATCTTAAACTGACATTGTATACAAATAAGAGGGGAAATTAATTGTTTTAATGAACGGAACTGAGAACATCTCCAATACTAGTTCCAACAGAAACAAACACTTGAAGTCATGATGACAAATAACAACATAGCTTGAAAAAACAAAACCAGTATTACCTCATATTACTACTACACAACTGACACACATAGGATAATATTAATAAAATATGTCACTACAAGATTCATATTGATAAATTCTGTACATATAACTTGTAATTAAAATTGATTGTGATTCCTGGTTCACTTTGTATTTGAATCAGGACACATATATATTAGTGACAGTAATTAATACATATTTATATTTGAAAATTTACCAGTGCCTCATTTAAGAATAGTCTTATAGAGTGTTAAATGTGTGTGAGTGTAACAGTGTTGTCACGTGTGGTGGAATAAATTAAATTGTTTATCTGTCTGTTGTTGTTGTGACTTACACTTCATCATATACATACCCTAGACATTCAACGTAGTCATCACAATATTCCAGAATAATTCTGACTGAGGTATAAATATGTGGTAGCAAGTAAGGTCATCTGTAATGCACTACCCTTATTAGATACAGATACCTTCACAGCTGATCTCAGTCAGTACACTAAGTCCCCTATAAATATTTATAACATCGCACTTTACCACACCCGTATAAACCTCATTAAATTTGTTATTTTAGGAGCGAGTTTAAAACGGTTTCGGCAATTAATAACACAACTCAAGAAAGTTGTGTTTTAATTCAATAGACTACCACAGCTCAGACGATACTTTAGTAAACCAGAATTTAACAAACTTCCACGTAAGCCCCATTAATAGCTCGCAGAACATCAAGGTGATATATGATTTATTTCCAAAAATTAAGAAGCATGTCCTGTGTGCTGGAAAAGGAGACGATCGGTTGCCGCGACGTGTGTGGGAAAACTGGGAGTTAGGGATTTAGACCTCCTTGACGACCGAGAGTAGACTGAGAGGACAACATTAGACAATCTCAACAACAAAGAAAGGGGGGAAGGGGGGAGGGGGTGAACCGAGGACTGAATTTGAGCAAGCTCGGGAGGGGGACAGCCGATGGGATCATGTGGCGCTCTGTCTGGCAAACCTCTACACCCTACAGTAGAAGAGGAACTACTAAGTCAGTAACTCTTGGTGTGATGGAAGCTGGTGTCTCTTCCATCTGGTGTTTTAATTCTTAATAAAAATATCATGATTGGTGTTATTAATTAACGCGAACCGTTTTAAGCCAGCTCATATAGTGATGAATTTATTAAGGCTTATAATGGGGTAAAAAATTTATGGCAACCCTGTACAGTTTATTTAAGAACAAGGAAATCAACGAGTTGATAGAAAAAGCAGCATGCAAAATACAGCAATATAAACAGTACTATACAACAAACAACTACATATACCACATTGACAGAGACAGCATAAGTTGTCAGAAATTTTATGAGTAGAACCACAAAAGACTGAATATAAATTCATTTGCCCTGTGCATGTACGCGCATACAAAATGGGGGTGAAGCGGATGAGAGCATCTCTGATTGTTAGAACACCCGAATACCTGTAGTTCAGTCAGATTTCAATAGTCTCGTCTTCATACTGTAAAACTTTTAAAAAAAAAAACTACGCAAGAATATCCCGGACACAGAAATATCAAATACCAGGAATCTACACTAACAGTATGTCTACTCATATTATGATCATATTTTGTTGTTTTAATAATAATATCATATACTGACTGTCATAATTTAAAAAAAATTTTTTTGACAATTCCTAAGCCTCAGATCACGAACTCATGGTCAGCTGACTTTACTTTGGACAAAAACCAACACCTGAATACAGACTTCCACAGGTTGCAGCTCGACTTAATAGTTCATTTCAACTTCACGGTGCTTCAGTTATTTATTCAGCAACTCTTCTATCTTCACCGCTTTTCCTTTCTCTTGTACCCCCTTAAACAAACCTGGCCCCCAGCATCCAGCCATTTTTTAACCGGAACTCCGTAATATAATCAAACCAACGATACCTTTTCTCTTCCATTCTTTCCAGCTCAGTTAAAATCTGTTTGCCGAAAACCCATTGTCAATTTACTCTAGGGACATTTGCAGAGCAAGGGACGTCCAAAGTTACGGCTGTGTTGATTTTGTCCCCCTTTTCAGTGGAAATGGTGAAAATGTCTGTGGTTCTTTGACGCATTCATTCATAAAAATTCATACGCACGCTCCAATATGCGAAGGGATACAGGTAATCGTGGTAGAAAATTATAGTGGACGATACCGGAAAGGTAGAAATCGATTTGAACTTCGATATCTAACTCAAAAAAGGAGAAAAAAAAAAAAAGGGGGGGGGCACATTATAGCCCTTTTTGCAAGGCTCTTATTTTTCCTAGATCATAAGTTTTATTTTAAATGGGCCATAATTTGAATTCCAGAAGGAAAGCGAAAGCAAGTACGGCCAAAAGCCACCTGGAGAACAGTGGAGGCGGAGATGCTAAGCATGAACCAGAGCTGTGGTACCACACGAAGGTGGCTGTCGACAGAGTAAAGTGGAGACAGTTTGTTGCTGCCCTACAAGACAGGCGTGGTGGTCACGGATGTTTTTGTCAGTCAGCGACCAAGGATCAAAGAAGAAGATAATTTCAATTAACTAACTGTTACGAGCATTTTCCACGTCATAAGACCATGATAAGACCACGATAAGACCATGATAAGACCATGATAAGACTATGATAAGACCATCATAAGACCATCATAAGACCATCATAAAACCATCACAAGACCATCATAAGACCATCATAAGACCATCATAAGACCATCATAAGACCATCATAAGACCATCATAAGACCATCATAAGACCATCATAAGACCATCTGGTTGTATCTGAAGAGACAAACAAAGATTAAGAACTAATGTCCCTTGGATATATCGTAAGAGGCGGTTACAAGGAGGTTGTCCGTGGTGCTGACAACCTCATCAGGTAAAACCAATTACAACAGAAAACACCGTTACAATAGCACATGTATGATTTGGTGTGAGCTTCTTATACAAAGGGAGCCGCGGTAGCGCAGTGATTAGTGTACTGGCTTCCTAGCTCGGTGGTCCATGGTTCGATCCCCAGTTGAGGTGGGATGTTTTAGACCGCAAACGGCTCCCGGGTCGACCCAGCTTCGTGAATTGGGCACCAGAGCAACTCTGGAAAGGTTAAGGCGGCCAGCTTGATATTGACCACATCACCCCTAGTGTGCCGATGGTCAAGAAAATATGGGCCTAACACCATATTCCCAATAAGCCTCAATGGGCGAGTAATGGGATCCTTGACCTTGACCTCTTATAAAGAGACCAGTTGTAGTAGTGGCTCCGTGCGCCCTTTCAGGAACGAAAAAAGGACAGGATAATGCCGATGATGATCTTCTTCTTCCTACATTCTCAGACATGTCTACTTGAATATGTATTCAGGCTATTTTCATCTCCGTAGAGTTTTTCCGAAAATGGTACTGGTGACAAAGATGTGTCCAAGAGAGACATGAGGGCTTAAATCCAGCAACATGGGAGGATGACGTTGCCGATCGCACCATGTCGTGATACTCTATACGGCCCTACCTCAGATTGGCCGAAAAGAAGCTCTCGCGGACAGCAGAAGATAGGAGAAGACGACAAAAGGAACACAAGGCAGTCTCTGTTCTGGAATCGGCAGCGTAAGATAAATGGAGAGGGAAAGACCAAGCAATATATAGAGTAGAGAATTGGAGACAGACGTGAAAATAGACATGGAAAGATATTTAACGGATGGCACAAACATGATAACTAGCAAAACGGGCAAGACACTCTGGAATAGCCACGTAAATTAGTGTCTTTATTATAATTTATGAATCACATACAAGTAATTCTGCTATAACTTTATGACTAATGCCACGAACGGAAAAATTTTTTTTGGGGATTTGAACAGCAACTACAAATACATGTAATGATGGGAAATCATTATAGTTGGTTATTGAAATCAGGATTTTGTCGGAAAAATAGCATATTAACATTGAAATCTCTCGAAAATTACCAGTAGAGACGCGGCTCTCCGAGAAGGAAAGGGTTAGATCTAGATTGGGTAAATAAGCCCGCACAGATTCAATGCTGGACTCTCGAAATTTCAAAGCTGAAAAGACGTCCAGCGGACTAAGACACGCTTGTCGAAGCCACATAGCCACAGCCTACAGTTGAGAAAAGCAAAGCTGACTTGTATGGGAGAAGACTTGCAAACATGATAAGCTCAGATCCGTAATTCTGTGTCTGAAGGGTTCTTATCCGAGAGAGTCACAATAAAAGCTTCTGATAAGAAACATAAAAGACTGCAGTGTGTGATTCAAGGATCACCTCTGTAATTGTGGCTACCTGTCTAGGTGATTTACATATCTAGATCATCAACATCTGGTGTATGACAAGAAGTGTCTGCAGTGAAAGGACCTGAATTAAATAAGTACAGGGAGCCGCGCTGGTGTAGTGGTTACCAAACTGCGCTGGCGACCGGGTGACCCAGGTTCAAACCCGGCCGAGGACATTTTAAGATTTTCGTCGACCGGGATTTGGACTGGAGTAACTCGAGCCCTGGCGAGGACATTTGAAGATGTGTCGTCGACCAGGGACTGGCGGCTCCTGAGCCGACCCAGCTCTAATGGGTACCTCCGAAATTGGCGAGTATCTGCCTGAATGGCGAGGGACACCTGTCTCTGTACAAGAAAAAAAGGGATACTCACGTAAAATCAGTCTCAGGTTAGACATACTAACCTGAGATTTCGCCTCGAGTAATAGCGGGCATACGAGGAAAAAAAAAAGATTTAAAAAAAATAATAAGTACCAACTACTGTGAAGAAACTTCTTCTTCTTCGTACACTCTCAGACGTCGTCCACTTGAATGTTTTCAAAGAAAGCAGTAGTCAGTTTGAGGCTATTTGAATCTTCTCCGTAGAGCTTTTCCCACGAATGGTACTGGTGTCGGCCATATGCACTTTGAAGAAACAAGATCCAGAAGTCACCAATTGCTCGAGATGATGACCAAAGACTTTGACACCATATAATTTTCCAATTTGTGATTTGTGTAAATACATATCTGCAATCTTTACCAAGCTTCTATTTTAATTAATGAATGTACATATATATTTTATAAATTACAGTGGATTGATTTTGTTTAAATTCCATTTCTGTTAGAAGTTTTGTTATTGTGGGGAAATTAAGAGAATTATGTAATATTTTAAACTTAATATGGAGAATTAATGAGCTAAACTCACACCAACTATTAATAGAGACACCGTTGCAGCATAGGATAGGTCTAGCGAAAAGGTGACTTACTTCACAGCTCTCTTCTACAGCTACCATCTAAACCTATGCAGTTAACTACCTGACTTCTCCTGTGCCATTCATACACTAATTCACCATCTGTCTTCTTTATTTGTGGGAGCTACACCCATTACTATCTTTCCAACATTCATCTCGCCATAGGTGTCTTGTGCATACATTACAGACCTGATCCTTTATTTCACAGAAAACAGAAGTGCACATATATTAAAAGTCAATTCATCTAAAATTCGTCAGGACTAAGTAATAAATTTATTTATTTACTTACTGAAGTTCTTCAGTAGTCAGAATGGAACATTTAATATACTACTGGACAAAAGTTAAGGGCCGCCATTCAGTTTAGACAATGTTTATATAATTCTTCGTGAGCAGGGTCGATTTTCCAAATGTCCGGTAGCTTGAAATCTCTCAAGAAGTCTCTGAATGGTAGAGTGGGACACTGCTAAACATCTTGCAACATGACGAACAGTTTGACAATCCTGAATCCATGCCATGGCTCGACCACGGTCTACAGTGCTGAGACTTCTCCTTGGTGGCATGGCTAATGCAGTGATCATTTCGACCACTTGTCATACTGATTTATTGCACACCAACGGTGAACACTCTTTACCGATGATCATTTTCCTCGTGCATTCAAATTCAACTCACTTTTTCACCTTTTGAACTAGTGGGGCGTGTTGCAAAAACCACGAGTTTTTGCAGCAACAATGGCAATTTTCACGTGCGGGTTAAAGTGACCCAGTTTTTGGACATTTAAAAGAAATTAACCTAGTGCACACAGAAATGTATACACATTTATCTGAGCTCAGTTTTAATGACATTTTCACTTGTCTTTACAGTATGCCAATCAATTATATAAACCTTGTCTAAACTGAATGGCGGCCCTTAACTTGTGTCCAGTAGTATAGATCAGTGGGATGGTTGGTGTTGTTTGTAGCCGCGTGCTTCCGAATGCCTGGCTGTAAAGACGATATTTCTTATTCTTCTTCTTTTATTTTCAGACGTCAACTTGGATATGTTCAAAGAAAGCAGCGGTCACCTTGAGGTTGTTGGTATCTCCGCAGAGATTTTTTTCCAGAAATGGTACTGGTGATGACCATATGCGCTTTCGAAGTCGCAGGTCTGGCTCCACGTTATGCACGGTTCTATATTTATTTTTCACATAGGCCAGAACATTTTTTGTTGCTGTTAGTCGATTATATTCTAAAGGTTTTGTAAAATTGTACTTCAGTACTCTGATTATTCACTCGGTACTTTTCGCGTACCCACGAATGTTGTCTGACCACAGGTTTAGAAACACTATAATAGAACACAATAAAATTCAAAATACTCTGAGAAAAGGTTTCTCTAGGAAACGAAAAAAATAATATTCACCGTAATTTAGTGTGGAATTCTTTTGGATAAAAATATCATCTGAGAACGAACAACAGATGAAAGCAAAAACAAGCATCTGGAACTGCGTGAAACAAGGTGGAACAGGTAAATAAATAATACACATACATGGGTATGTTGCAGGCACCTCATTAAAAACAAAGAAGTAGAAAACTAGACAACAGAAAAGCAACAGAAGAGATAGCGTTACCGTGGACTCGAACCCTGGACGATCCGAACTGCACCACCGTCTCACTACGGGAGTGAATTGTGACTAACCACACTGCCAGCTAATCACCGCATGGATAGAAAAGAAGAGACTGGAGACTGGGTTAAGTGGGGCTGGACTCAGGACACGAAGAAGAACGTGTGCAGTACAGTAAAGATATTGCTCTATTGCTGTCAAATTAAGCGATGGATACGATACACACTTATGCTGAAAGCATAACAAAGCAGTGCGTATTCTGGAATTTTCATAATAAGAAAAATATACCAAAGTACCGAAAAAAGACCAAAAAAGAATCTAAGACGGACATGAAAGAGATAAATTTGGAAAGACTTTCACTGGATGGTACAAGATAGGCATCCCTTTGACGGCACTGACCGCAGCTTAAGGTTCAAAGATGTGTGCAAGAGAGATATGACGGCACTGGACATAAATCCAGCAACCTGGGAGGATGAAGCTGCCGATCGCACTAAGTGGCGACGCTCCCTACGTCGCCACCTAACACTGGGCGAAAAGATGCTCTCACAACAAGCAGAAGACAACAGAACACGCCGTACGGAACACCAGATAACAAAGCAGATGAGGACTATCACCTCAGGGGAGCATTCCCACAGTCCAGGGGTCGGCAACCAGTCGATCACCATTTCCGGGTAGATCCCAGTGGATGATTTGGTAGATCTTTAAGCGACTGCTGGGGGTGGGGGGAGGACTATTGAAATTTCGGGCTAGACCTGTCCCGCCGACATTTAAAATCACGGTGTCTCCGGAAAAGAAGGTACTTTTTCCCACATTCCCAATGAAAACTCTCGAGCTGGTTACAAAAATATATTCATGAACTGCATGAGATAGGAACGCAATCTTTTCTTTGTACAGTTCATCATTCCCTCCTCTCTCCCTGACGTAAATTACACACACACGCGCGCAAACATACATACGCACACACATACGTACACACCCACCCACACGACACATACACACACACACACATATATATATATGGAAGTTCATTAGATGGCTCAGTATTACTAAAGAAGATCCCAAAAGCTCCTGGGTTGCCGACCCCTGCCATAGTCAGTCATGACTGACGAGACTTCTACTACTACCAGCATCCCATTATATCGAAGCAAAAGCGCTTCCCGACGCGTCGCTAGCAAAAAAAAAAAAAAAACCAATGTCAGGTCCACCCTACATTCAGATGTTCAGCATGACTTCATAGACAACACGAATCCACAGTTTCCCATGATTTCTCTCTCTCTCTCTCTCTCTCTCTCTCTCTCTCTCTCTCTCTCTCTCTCTCTCTCTCTCTCTCTCTCTCTCTCTCTCGCGCTCTCTCTCTCTCTCTCTCTCCTTGCCTCCCTAACTCCATGAATGCCGCCGCCTCACGCACATCATCGCTGTCGGTGCAAATTAAACAACCTGATATTCTCCTATTCGCAAACTGCACACGGCCATTTTTTTTCTGTTGACCGATCACGTAGAGCAACAATTGATTCTGCGAACTCCCATCTTTCACAGTTTTTAACAATCTACAAAAATCAACAACGAAGCATGACAAGCATAACGTGCTGAAAGGCTTGCAATACTTCGAAAGTTACTATAGTAACATTCACAATCCTTCTCGTGTGCGCCTCTCTCTCTCTCTCTCTCTCTCTCTCTCTCTCTCTCTCTCTCTCTCTCTCTCTCTCTCTCTCTCTATCTCTCTCTCTGTGTGTGTGTGTGTGTGTAGATACGTATCACATGTATATCAGTTTGTATGTGTGTGGGCTCTTTTTAAGCATTTTTATTTAATATGAGATGAGCGTTGTTTGGATATTTCAAATCGCTGAGCCCTTGGTTCATCAGATTCTAGATGACACAGGCAGAAGAAATGTTGCACATGACCATCAGTCGTGGTCTACGTGATGGCCTGTTAGAGAAAGACATTGCAATAGATGAATCAACAAGGTTGTTGTTGTTTAACTAGGGCTGCTGTGCTTCTAGCTCTTTTGCAGCCAATACCAAGTTGAAGGTATTATCTACACTGTAGATCTAGGCTTTTCCTGTGGCTTTTCTGCCATTCTGACACGTGTTGAGTTGAAGTCACGAGCTCCAATTTCTCAAGCTTGGCTTGCATGTAAAGGATAATCACATCTGGTCCCAAGCCAAGAGGAAGAAGCGCGTGGCATACTGTGCATTCCCCGCCATCCAAGATGGCTGTCCAAATATACAGATCTAAAATACTGTGCTCTGGTTCTGAGCTCTCCCAAAGAACTGTCACGTCCTACACAGAGCCACTTCGCAGCTCCCCTGTCTATCATAGGTCCATAGTGAGATCCTCCTGCATGCAGTAAATCAGGTAAAAGCTAAAGTTACGTCTAGGGTTCAAGAGACTTCTAAAAGCTTAGTGTGCAATGCTGGGTTCTCAACATGTTAATGTGCAATGCTGGGTTCTCAACATGTTAGTGTGCAATGCTGGGTTATCAACATGTTAGTGTGCAATGCTGGGTTCTCAACATGTTTCTCCACAGCGGCAATTCCTGGAAGTGTCTGCGTGATTTCAAGAGTCAACGAGGGTGTAAATTAACCTCACAAACACAGGTTCACTTCCACATCTGTATACTATAGCATCGGGCTTATCTGGGGTCATATAAGCATGACTCCAGATTTACCTCCTTGCATAATCAGCAAGGTTAAGATTGATGGAATTATTCATCAAATGTAAGACTAGTTGGGATGGACATATGAGAGGATGCATCCGGTTTGTGTACAACCAGCGCGCAACTGGCACAGTTAGCAACCATACCCTTTGACATATGCTGAGGGACACTGAGCATCTATGGGCTTGCCCGGAGTTCAATGATGTCGATTCTGTTTAACAATAACAATAACATTTTAAACTATCCAAATTCGAGTGACCAGTTACTGGCCCGTCATACAAATATGAATGTCCAGTTCCTGGCCCGTCATACAAATATGAATGTCCAGTTCCTGGCCCGTCATACAAATATGAATGTCCACAATATCACATATTTTTTTTTCTTCAAGATTTACAGCTGTGAAAGGATAGCAGAACTTGATGACGCTATACACATAATTGTTAACTTCTTCTTCTTCTTCTTCGTACACTCTCAGATATCTACTTGAGTGTTTTCAAAGAAAGCAGTAGTCAGTTTGAGGCTATTTGAATCTCCGTAGAGCTTTTACACGAATGGTACTGGTGTCGGCCATATGCGTATTTTCTGTTCCGCATATGTGGGGCAACTTTGAAGCAGATGTTCAGCAGTCATTTATTAGTGCCACAGTTACCCTGATCGGCAGCTCTTATCATTAGCTTGTTGAACAGATGGTATCTCAATCTGTTGTGGCCAGTGCGGAGGCTGAAGATTACCACTTGTTCTCTTCTGTTGAGCTAGTAGTGTGCATCATTTTGTGTGTGACCTGGATGTTCTACAAATCATTTATTTATGTATCTGATTCTGATAAAAGTCTTTGACTCCTCGAAAGTTATGCTAGCATCAGGCTGAGGTAGATTTCCACCGTCCTTTGCCAATCTGTCACACTCTTCCTTGCCAGTGATGTGACAATGAGATGGGATCCAATAACTGTAAACACGATCACATAACGTGGTGGCGTACACGAAATTTCAAACAGGATTACAGAACATTTCCATTTTTAGTGCATTTCAAAATGAAAGGGTGCTGTATAAAACTGGATTCTCGTTTACTTCTTTAAATACCACGAATGCTGGAATCATATGCTTGTGAGCCCGATGTTTAAAATAATGTGTAACCACTTTTATCTAACTTCGCCATTGCTTTATATGTTAGTCGCGTGTCCAATCCGTGACGCTCACAATTTCTATTTTCCACTCAGTGGCGTACCTAAGGGGGTACAAGGGGGCGTCCCGCCCCGGGGGACAAAAAGGAGTATGGGTGTCATCGGTGGCTATTATGATATAACTGTACTGTTTAAAAATCTACTTCCTAGCATAATATGTACTTCTGTGTGTTTATAAGGGGGTGGAGGGGGGGGGGGTAGATGCCTAAGACAGGAACCGCCCCGGGTGCCAAGTTATTTAAGTACGCCTCTGGTTCCACACATCGTAGAGAGTTGAAACTGTGTGCAGCTCCTTTTCTTGGTACATTTTAATCTGGCAAGTTTTGACAAAGAGATTGACCCAGCCGATTTTATATACAAGGTAATAGCTAAAACAGTGTTTAAAGAAACAAAATGTGAAATTACTTAATCAAAGTATTGGAAATAATGACCTGCGAATACAGATTATTGTTTCGTATTTGAATGGGCGGGCGCAATATGATGAATGGTAATGTGCCGATTCTATTTTTTTTTTTAAAGTGTCATCAGACAACTATAAAAAAAAAAATAGATCAGCGAGTCTTTGTTTTAAACATAGCTGTAGTAAGTACAAACTTTCGCGCAGCACCACATTATGTGTTTAAACTTATCAAAGTATATTTTATTCAGAAATATACATTTCTTTTTTTTTTCTGGACAGAAGTGACAACTGTTCCAAACAACTAATATCCAGTTATGACTTAAGATGATAAAACAAGTGAAGGAAAATCAACACAAGTTTTAATGACCCACTTTTATTACTGTTACCAGGGGTTGTGAGGTTGGCCCAAAACGTTTCCTACTCCGACTTCTGATATTTTAGAAGTCTGACTCCGACACCCGACTCCGACTACATTTTTATTGTTTACTAGTCATATTGCATACAATTACGCACGTATGTGGAGTTATCTGTATAAGTATGGTATATGTGTGAGTAAATGAATACGTGGCTTTCGTAGATTACATTTTTAACTTTTTATTTATTCATATAATAATAGAAAATAAAAACTATAAAAGTATTTTAAAATATGAAAATTTTTTTTTTCTTTAAATTGAATTGGTTCTTAAAAATAGGAAAGGCCTGGGCTTAAAAGTCTCGTAAAATTCGTAATCGGGACAGTTTTTTACAAGCTCGTTTACACTAAATCCGACTGATTCCACGACTCCGACTTCCGACTCACACTCCGAATCCACAGCCGTGATTGTTACCCCACTGCACTTTAAAAAAAAAAAGTTCCAAACATCATATTCAACAGAATACAAGTTGACGTCCAGTTATCAATAACCAATTTGTCATATAGTTCACAATTTTATATTTTTATACCTATTTACCATTTGCTATGTCACTTTCACTTTATTATGGTTTTAACCAATTTGTCATATAGTTCACAATTTTATATTTTTTATACCTATTTACCATTTGCTATGTCACTTTCACTTTATTATGGTTTTAACCAATTTGTCATATAGTTCACAATTTTATATTTTTATACCTATTTACTATTTGCTATGCCAATTTCACTTTATTATGGTTTTAACCAATTTGTCAATTTTATATTTTTATACCTATTTACCATTTGCTATGTCACTTTCACTTTATTATGGTTTTAACCAATTTGTCATATAGTTCACAATTTTATATTTTTATACCTATTTACCATTTGCTATGTCACTTTCACTATATTATGGTTTTCAATAAATTACTATATCTCCTTTATATAGGAAAATGTTTTATTTCTTCCGTTTTGATTTCTTCCATTGTTTCTTTCTTCTCTTCAACTCTTTAGAGGGTCTATTCACCTGCTTCCTCATATTTCCACACAACTTGGCGTCCCATCGTTCGGTGCCCCATCAAGGGCTTCAGTTATTTCCGACTCTGGCTTCTCTTGTCATCATACCATTTCTCTCTCAGGGAGATTGAAGAAAGACATGCTGCCACTCTGCTCCTCCCATGGAGCCGACAGCTGTTTGCTTATTCTCCCCACACAGACACAAATATGTCTGTCTGAATTTTAAATTTGTTGAACAGATAGTATTCGCGCCTGCAATAGCCGCTTCTCATTCAGTACTGTGCTGGTATCTTATAAAATTTATACTGAGTGAAGTCATCAACAGTGAATCCTCCTACAGAATCCCCATATATAGAATTGTCTAAGTGAAACGTGAAACATAATGTATTTAGATCAACTTTTTTTCGGTGAAACAATCCCCATATGTAGAATTGTCTAAGTGAAACGTGAAACATAACGTATTTACATCAACTTTTTTTCGGGAATAAAATCCCCATATATAGAATTGTCTAAGTGAAACTGGAAACATAATGTTTTTAAATCAACTTTTTTCGGGACAAAAATCCCCGTATATAGAATTGTCTAAGTGAAACGCGAAACATAATGTATTTACATCAACGTTTTCGGGGGAAAAAGCACACACCAAATGAAAGAACGCATAAGACTGTCACAGAATGACCTCGAAACTTGTCATTTCTTGTGCCATCCTATAATTAATTTTGTGCTCTTCACATTCTATTTTCCTACATCGGACAATGTTTGGTTTTTTTGAGTCATTGTTTACACTTCTTCCTGTAATAATTCGTCGTGTCTGTTTGCCTGATCATCCCTGCTGAGAGAGTAGACATGTGATGTAATAATTACCGACAGTCATGTTGGTAAAATTCTCGTGTACCAGACAATGGGCGCCGGATTAACAAGAAGATCTCTCCGCGAGCTTTGTTGGCGCTGATATGGCTATTGTAACCTCCTAATTTCTCTCGCGGATAGAACTCAGCCCAGATGGTCAAGCGATGAATGTTTGTTTGCACAGGTACAGGGCAGTAAATTATCTAGGTGGTGACCTATTACAGACACGCACCTGAGGCAACAGGAATGTTGTAATAGCTTCCGGGAAGATATGATCAGTAATAAATTTAGGAAAGTTGTGAATTGTAAATGTGATAACCCTAGACGGAAAATCACACTACCTTATATGGAGAGTGACCGTTTGAATTTTACAAACGTATGAGTGATACGAAGGTCTCTTCTATTATTAGGACCACCACGCCCTGTGCTAGGGGTGTAGAAACGTTTTAAACACATAAAGAAGGGAAACCCGAGGCTTATGTTATATATCATATGTGTTGCTGGTCGCACTAATAACCCCTGTCATCGAAGCATCATGTCATTAATAGGCTGGATTGCCCTAGGTAAATTTCCGGTGTAATGTGTTGCTGGTCGCACTAATAACCCGTGTTATCGAAGCATCATTTTGTGGTGCTTAGCTGGCAGAGACGATAGTGTGATTCGCTTCCACAGCTAGTTGGGGGTGCCGCACGGAAGGAAAGGGGTTCGATTCCCCGGTTATTTAGTTTTCTACTTCTTTATTATTCACGAGAGCCTGAAAACATACTTTTATGTGTGAGTAATATTTATTTAGTGGTGTAGAACACAAATATCAAAAGTCAGAACGGCCAACTCGATAAATGAATGAATTGCATAATTTCCAGGCACGTGGGTATCATTTAAACAACAGTCAATTCATTGCACATAGCACAATTCTCCTTGTCTCCTCATTATCATTTGTAATTTCATTGTCGAACATAATCAAATTTATAACATCATATCAATTCCTATGAATAAACATCCATTATTGCATAGTTCCACGGCATTCTAGTTATTTATAATCCTCGTACAATTAACAATCTCGTTCTTCCACATAATATTCTAGTCTTCTGATTGCTTGTGATTCCTCAACATGATAGTACAATTCCATTTAGACATAATCCATGATTAAGATCCATAGGTTTATAAATTTACTTAGACACAGTCTTCAAACTATATATACAACCATACTGAGAACACATGTAAACACCAAAGAATCCAGTTGCTACTCAAAACATTCGCTCGTCACTTGCGTTGCCGCGCATAAAATTCGAACTCAGTCATGTCTTTTTGTGCAGCATATGGTATCAAAAGATATCGACCTATATGGTGCGCAAAAAGACCCTTAACAATGAGTCACACAGAAAAATCCACGAGGAAAATTATCATAACACGCATGATTAAATACAATTGGCTGGGCAATTCTAGATGTTATAAACAACACTTATGATTGGAGCCTGGTCAGATAGTACGTAACCACGTGCGCGGGACGAAAGTTGCAATATAATTTGAGACGTTCGCCGGTTTAGAGCACTGTGAAATTCACCTCGTCAAGAAGACAACCAGCTAGCCAGAGTAAGGAATAGGATCAGAATTCCATTTTTCGGACCGGACTTGTTTGAGCATATTGTGGACTTATTTCCCAGGAAAACTCTACCTACATTAACACGGAAATCCGGAATCCTAGGAATCTGAAACTCAAAGTCAGAGTGGGAGTCTAGTGTAAAGTAATACCCCAGACCGCGTGTAAGAGGCATCTTAAACAAGTTGCCTTAACTATGAGCCAGGAGTCAGATTTCCTAAAGAGATTTTAGGTTGGTGGTACCAGTAGAGGGTATTAGCTCTGGAACAAAGTGTGTGGTATAAGTGGCCTGCTCTCATCGCTAGACACCATCATTAGACGGGTCGTGAAGACGCTGGGCCAGCTTCGTGATTACTCTCTGATATTTCTTGGAATTTGTCACAACCTCCAGACTTGACCAGGGACGTAAGTGAACCAGTCTATAACCTGCAAAGAACCAAACTTCGGCTGGAGCAGAAACTAACAAACTTACTGGCAGCTAAGTACAAACTTAAAAGCTGCCAAGTGAACTTTCAGACAATTCCCTGAATATCCATAACATCACACTGTAATGATAACCGTTTTTTTAAAGGAATTATTCATTTTACACTGTTAAATATAATTGATTATTAAATTTGTTATATATATATATATATATATATATATATATATATATATATATATATATATATATATATATATATATAAAAATTTATGGTTGGTTTAATCCTTTCGAGTGTAATGCACCCGTATGTCTCAGTCACCTTAAACTGTGTGTTGCGCACATATTTTTGACAGATTTACGACTTAATACACTTGAAAAAAGAAACTTTTGTTACAGAGTTATATACATGATTTTTGATTTACGACATACTAATTGATATTATGTGGATGATCTCCCCTTGGATATTGATTTCGTGGATGATCTCCCCTTGAATACGATGTTATGAATACTGAATTTATGTAATTTCTCATTTGTTAGGGCCAGAAAATAGATTGATCTTGTTCAATATGTTTATGGCCTGAATTTATATGTATTACTTGTCTAGTACAAGAAGATTCAGTCTTATATTGTATATCTTTGTATGTTTAGGTCGGACTATATTCTTTGTGCCGAACACTGGGGCAGGTATTCGTTTTTCGAGGCATGCGTAGGGAGTCTCGATAATGCCGCCTGAATATGGCTGTGTGTGTAATTTTGGGCTGGTCCCTTTTAAGGGTTGAAGAGTGATTTGTGCATGTTTTTCCAGGAGAAGTTAGTGTCTCTGCAAGAGTCTATTTGTCAGAGATTCTCCTCATGCACTTTGTTATTAATTCGGACTCCAGGTAATACCAGACCCTTTCTTTTGATGATCTCTACGTGGTTAGGCCTAGATGGAGTCGTATTTTCGAACATCGTTGGTCGTTGATATACCATTGAAGATGACAGGTTTCCCAACAGAGCTGATGTCTACATGTAACAACCTTAGTAATGTGGAACTGTAGGGAAACTCTAGGAAATTATTGATATTCAAATTGTGAATTAACTTTGGCTTATCCTTATCCTTCTACTGGGTGAGTGAGCGAAACACAGGAAGGCAGCCATCTTGTTTTCTTGTCATCGTTATGGATCGCTGTCCTGAGAACAGTATACCAAACTTATTATCGGACAGTGATATGGAGATCTCACTAATATGAAAACCCCTATCGTGGTTTAACTTTATTACATAAATATTTCCTATATGTCGCTGGAGAACTTAGCCAAGGAAAAAGGTTCGGCCAGTGATCTCTTTATATGTTTACACACCCACACCCACTGATGCGTTCAGTCAGTTAGGGGATGTGGCAATAGTCTGCCAGAACATTGAATGATTCCTTATATCTTCCATCATATTTGAATGCTGCATGAAATATGATCTACTGTTCAAATGCCTAATGATATATATGTCAACATGTTCCCATGACTATGTTCCGTGCTGTCCTGATGTGTGCGTCCCTATTAAACGGTGTGAAATGCCCGCTGCAGTTCAAGTCGTCATTGCCTTGCATGAGAGTGTGTGAGAAATATTATCAAGTGGTCTATTACACCGAACTATCACACCATTCGCGTTACTTGACACTCCCACTCAATGTCAACATGACAGGTTGATTTAATGGTGCAGAAGTAATCTAAAGAAGACCTGCTTCAGTGAGGACCAGTACACGACTCTAAAACATAACACCCGCAACCAGATGTTATCCGTGGTGCCCAAGGTGTTATCAGTGGTAGGCCAGATCCCTGGGTTTATTGTACTAGACCATTCCTGACGCCAGATATGACACGCAAACACGGATTTACAGGTTGACAGTACAACTACACAGTCGAAGTCAGCATGACCTGTCTTATCAAGTGAATACAGAATCTAGGTCAGCGCTTGATGACATTTTGCAGTACAGGCAGTAATTAGGCCAGCGTTGTGTAGTCATTCTTTCACAGATCAGCGCTTTGTGACATGTTGTGGTACAGACTTTATTTATGTCAAGTAGACATTGCTACACAAGTGAAAAGTTCACCATATTAACAGGAAGGCCATAAACTGTGCTGTTGATGCAGTAATATTGAGAAGTTAATATATTTCATCGGTGGATCTTCTATATACTCATTGTTGAACTTTGTAATAAATTAGTTCAAGATTATTATTTTGATGAAAAGCTAAGCCTTCTCCACAACACATCTAATTGATTAATGTATGCATTTATGCTATTTATGTCTACATGTTGCTTGTTTATATGTAATAGTTGTTTACATGTCCGTGGGCGGTTAGTGAGGTGACTAGAACAAGAAATACCGAGTAATATTGGTCTTGTCCTAGTGTTCGGTAGGAGCGAATTTTCTTAATTGAAAATTTGCTAGCGCCAATTTGTTGCTATTTCTGTTAGTTGTTAAGACGCGTTTTTCTTCGTTGTTTTTGTTAATAATTTTGTGTTCCTTAGTTTTGTTTTGATTTGTTTGAATTTGTTGGTCTCATCTTTCCTTTTATTCAGTTCGTTACACCCTTATGTTTATACTCTGTGACGTCATTTGTTTTGTTTAATTCATTGCAGTTGTCATCACAGATTCTGTGATTATTTACTTACTTCAGTTCCTTATATTTAATTTAATTTAATTTGATTTCTGCAATTGTTTTCATATTGTCTTTTATGCTTGTCCTTTGTTAATGTCTTTGGTTGACAGATAATAGGAGGTATATTTGAATACACTTATATGATAGTACAGGCCAGTACTTTATTATTATTATTACTGTACAAGGAAGTATACAAGACCTGTTTAAGGCTTGTCTCCCACATTGATTGGGATAGGAAGATATTATTTTCCACAGGTACTCAAGTGATCATTTGTTTCATTATAAACAAGATAACCATATAAGGTCTTTGACTAAGACTAAGAGAGTGAAATAAAATTAAGTGAGTATACAAGTCTATAGTACAGACTTGTCTCCCATTAAAGTGGGATAAGGTAATTTATTTACTTTTTCAGGTTACTGATTTCATAAGACAGGATGGCTAATTTAGATTACTTTATCCAGCAAGGGTTAACCCTTGGTAAGTCTGGTAAAGAATTGGAAGAATATTCATCTGCTCAATTTGCCATTGCATTAAAATCAGAAGAGAAAAAAACAAAAAGATGAGAATAAATGGAAAGCAGAAATTGAACAAAAGAAGATAGATGCTGAGAATTTCAGATTGCAGATGCAGGCTGAGGAGAAAAAAGCTGCTGCTGAGGAGAAAAAAGCTGCTGCTGAGGAGAAAAAAGCTGCTGCTGAGGAGAGAAAACTTCTAATAGAAGAAAAAAAAATTAGAAGCTGCTGCTGAGGAGAGAAAACTTCAAGATGCTGCTGAGGAGAGAAAAACCTTCAAGCTGCCACTGAGCAAAAAAGATTAGAAGCTGAGGAGAGAAAAGAAATAAGAGAACATGAACATCAGAAAGAACTTTTAGCATTTGAGTTAGAAAAAATGAAATTGACAAATATGAGTATTGTTAATCAATCATCTGGTGGTAATGGTAAACCCTTTACTTACAAGGTCAAGGTACCAGCGTTCAACTCTGCCAGTGATGACATAACATTCTGGCTTGATAGATTTGAACGCGCTTGTCGAGCTCATAATGTGGATAAATCACAATATGCTAATCAGTTGTCTGAGAATCTAAAAGGTGATTCTCTGACGAGTTTATGTTTGGTTGAAGAAACTGACAAGGATAATTATGAAGTTATCAGGGCAGCCTTGATAAAGAAGTACCAACTGTCAGAGGAAGGTTATCGTATTTTGTTTAAGACAATGGTACCTGAGACAGGGGTAGAATTCTCAGAATTCATTGCAAAAGCACGTCTTACATTTCAACGATGGATTGAATTATCCAAAATAGAGAAAACATATGAAGCTCTTATGGATTTGTTGCTCAGAGACAAGATCATGTCCTCTGTGAACAAACAATTCCTTGAATTTTTACACGAGCGTAAACCTCAAACATTAAAACAAATGCAAGAATTTTGTGACCAATACGTCACGGCACACCCTGACGTAACTCTTAGCAACACTAAGATTAAAGAGGGTATGCCAGTTGCGTCAGCAACACAATACAATAATAATTACTCACACAAATTCCAAGGAGCTCAAAATAAATTTGATAAAAAGGTTAGCTGGAATAAGTATCAAAACCAAGGTAACCACTCAAATCAGGGTTCTTCTCCGAAGAACTGGAATCGGGCTGACAGTCCTCGATACGCGAGGGGTGGCCATAATTATAGACATTTCCGCAAAGGAAGTCACTATAGGAACTACCCAAGTTCTCCTTCATGGAAACAACAAAACCAACAATACAGAGACACTCATTATAATGAGCATGATGATTATGATCATGAATATTATGATTCAAACCCAAGTAGGGGTTATAACAGAGGAGGCAATAATAACTATAGAGGTTATGATAATCGAGGTAGATCACAATATAAAAGACGTAAATCACAGTACCAGGCTAACTCTGCACAGCAAGAGTTCCATGAAGCCGGTAATCAAACTAATGATAAGAAAGACTCTAATAATGTGGGATGTTCTGCTTTCGATTTTGGTAGAGCATCTCAATGTTCCCAATGCAAAACATTATTCGATCCAACCACGGTTTCTACTTTAAGCTGTGGTCATCCTCTTCCCGCTCTCCCTGCGTCAGTCGCGCATGATGGAAGAGGTGCTCTTGTCTTGAATAGAGGTCTAGTAGATGGTACTCCGGTCTCAATTCTTTTCGATTCCGGTGCACAACCATTGGAGTGAGGCAGTTACTCATAGATCCTTCTCGAGCCACTGGCAAAGTAATCAAATGCGTAACATTTGTTGGCACATTGGAGAAGTAGTCTACTGCCATTGTCAACATTGCTACTCCCTTCTTTACAGGAGATGTGCACGCATGTCTTCTCCCGAATCCGATCGCTGATCTTATAATCGGTCGCATTCATGGAGTGAAAGAATGCACTCCGCAACAAATTGTTGATTGGGAAAATAGGAATATGCAAACTGCTAATGCTGTAGTCACTAGGGCTCAAGCTCTTAACGTGCCTCAATCTTCACCTTCTGAAGATAACGATACACAGAACCAAGGTGATCCCTTGGAAATTTCTCGTGACTCATTCATAAAGAAACAGGAAGATGATCCTACTTTAAAAAAATTCTTCACGCTAGCAACAAAAGGTGATCCAAATAAAGATACAAATCGTAAATCTTGGATTACGATGAAGAATGGCGTACTTGTACGTATGGTACAAGACTCCGCTAAGTCCAGTCATTCTCAAATTCTTGTGCCCAAAAATATGAGAGTTAAAATCTTACAGCACGCTCATGATTCTCAGTGTGCTGGGCATATGGGTTTTTCCCGTACTAAATCTAGAGTTCTTGAATCTTTCTTTTGGCCTTTTGTGAACAAGGACATACGAATCTATTGTCGATCTTGTAAGGTATGTCAAGAAGTTAAATCCAAAAGTCCACGCCATGCTGCACCTATTCAGGCTGCAGATATTCCAATTCGACCATTTCAAAAAATGGCGATAGACATCATCGGTCCATTTAAGACAAAGTCTGCTAGAGGACACTAATTTATCTTGACGTGTGTGGATATGTGCACACGTTGGCCAGAGGCTATTCCTCTGAAGAGCATAACTACTGCCGATATTGCAGATGCTCTTTGGCTCATATTTTCTCGTATGGGATTTCCAGGAGAAATATTATCAGACCATGGTACCCAACTCATATCGGATACCATGTCTCAAGTGATGTCAACTCTTAAGATAGCGAGATCTCTGAGTAGTATTTATCATCCTATGTCTAATGGGATGGTAGAACGTCTGAATAGAACGCTTAAAAACTTGTTAGGTAAGATAACTGAAGATCATCCTCAGGATTGGGACAGGGTTTTACCCGCGGCTCTCTTTGCATACAGAGAGGTCGCCAACGAACATACAGGATTTTCTCCCTTTGAACTTGTTTTTGGTGCAATACCGCGAGGTCCTATGTCATTACTTCATGACCTTATAACTGCTGATAATATTGTCGATGACACAAAATCCTCTTACGAATATGTCATTGCACTTAGACACAAGATTATTGAAGCATGCAAATTGGCAACTGCTTCTTCTGAATTTGCGAAACAGAAGGCAAGGCAATTTGCCAATAAGAAGAGATGCTTGCGACAACTTTGTCCTGGTGACAAAGCATTTGTCTTGCTACCTTGTAGGGAAAACAGACTTCTTATTTCTTGGAAAGGTCCGTACGATGTAATATCAAAAGTTTCCGATGTTGACTATATCGTTGATATTGACGGGAAGCATAAAACCTTCCACATCAACATGCTCATGGAATTCCATGAACGTCCGGATTATTTACAACCTGTTTTTCAGACAACGGACGATTCTCCAGTCCCACATGGACATTACTCATCGCTGTCAGTAATACAGGATGAGGAAACGAGTTTCTCGGATGTGAATCTCCCTTTTCCGATGATTCCACTTCATTCTAATGAGTCATGGAAAGATGTTACGGTTTCTCCCGAGTTATCTCTAGGAGAACAGAGACAAGTTTCTAAAATGTTACGATAATTTCAGGATGTCCTTACTGACATCCCTGGTCAAACTGATGTCATTGAACATGACATTATACTTACTGACCATAATCCTATAAGAGTCAGACCGTATCCTATCCCGATACATTTTTAAGCTCAGGTTGAGAAAGAGTTGGATGAGATGATACATCGGAAAATAATTGAACCATCCACATCAGCATATTCTTCGCCGATGTTTATTGTACGAAAAAAAGACAATAACATACGTCTTTGCGTTGATTATCGCAAATTGAACCAAGTGTCGAAATTTGATGCTGAACCTATGCCTTTACTAGAAGAGCTACTTACTAGACTATCGAATTCTCATTTCTTCACTAAACTTGATTTGTATAAGGGATATTGGCAAGTTCCTCTATCCGAACACGCCAAACCATTTACTGCTTTGTCGACACCAAGGGGTCTATTCCAATGGAATTTCATGCCTTTCGGCCTTATGAACGCCCCTGCAACATTCGTACGCATGATGCGTCGAATTCTATCTCATCGCTCAGATGTCATTGCATATCTTGATGACATCTGTCTTTTCAGTGATACTTGGGAAGATCACTATAACGGGTTAAATGAACTATTGTCTATCTTACGCGAGCATAACCTGACAGCAAAACCATCTAAAGCTTGTATTGGTTTTAGCGAAATATCTTTCTTAGGTCACCGTGTTGGTCATGGTTTCTTAAAAACAGAGGACCATAATACAAGTAAAATACTTAAATTTCTATTCCTAAGACTAAAAAGCAAGTGCGAAGTCTCTTAGGTCTCATACAATTTTATGGACGATTCATCCCGAATCTGTCCTCAATCATGTCACCTCTTTCTTCTTTGTTAAAGAAAGGGTCTCCTAATATAGTCCATTGGACTCAATAATGTCAATCCTCTTTGGATAAGGTTAAAACTATGTTTTCTACTTCACCTATTTTAGTGTTACCTACTAGAGATAAGACATTTATTCTTCGTAGTGATGCTTCATCCACAGGGATTGGAGCACCACTAATGCAAGAGTACTCCGGAACTCCGCATCCTGTGATGTATATTTCTCGGAAACTAAATGCCGCAGAGAAGAATTACTCGGCCCTAGACCATGAGTTATTGGCTATGGTTTGGTCAATCCTGAAACTTCAAAGATTTCTTCTTGGCGCGCATTTCTTTGTGGAAACTGACCAGAAAGCTCTTACGGCTATTCAGAGTAAAAATCTGAAGAGCGCAAGATCAACGCGATACGCGATTGCTCTTCAGCCTTTTCATTTTTCGGTGAGAGCTATCCGTGGTTCAGAAAATGTGATGGCAGATATCTTATCTAGATGCCCACATGATTCCACCTAACCGTTAGATCCTGATATTTTTACAGATCTAACTCTACTACACTTTTTCTATACTAAAATATGTACACATATGTAATATATCATATATTAATTGTATCACTACTTAGCGGTTCATTGATGTATATTCACCGCTGGTCTTTTGATGTGTTTTTTTGTCTTTGATAATCATGATGTTAAAATACCTAAGATGAAATTTTTGGATAAACTAGTGTAGAAATTGTGGCATTGCCAGAATTGTAGTATGCGTTGGTGACACCTCTCTGGAAATATTTATGCTTAGAGAAATACTTTCTCTGAGATCTTGAGATATATTCTCACTTGTCGTGCCATATGACGACATAGGCTCACATTAGGCGTTACATTTGTTTGGAATGCTTATCATCTGCGCATTGTTATTCGTGCGTTGTGAGCCTGTTGTATGTTGCTCCTAGATGTATTTAAAAAAAAAAAAAGTACCATTTTTTCCCGGGGGGGTGTGGTAATCTGTTGCGCACATATTTTTGACGCACAGATTACGACATAAAGAATTGATATGAAAAAGAGATTACTTTTGTTACAGTCAAAGTTATATCACCCATGATTTGATTTATACTTTTGATTATGTGGATGATCTCCCCTTGGATATTGATTTCGCGGATGAATACTGAATTTATGTAATTTCTCATTTGTTAGGGCCAGAAAATAGATTGATCTTGTTCAATATGTTTATGGCCTGAATTTATATGTATTACTTGTCTAGTACAAGAAGATTCAGTCTTATATTGTATATCTTTGTATGTTTAGGTCGGACTATATTCTTTGTGCCGAACACTGGGGCAGGTATTCGTTTTTCGAGGCATGCGTAGGGAGTTTCGATAATGCTGCCTGAATATGGCTGTGTGTGTAATTTTGGGCTGGTCCCTTTTAAGGGTTGAAGAGTGATTTGTGCATGTTTTTCCAGGAGAAGTTAGTGTCTCTGCAAGAGTCTATTTGTCAGAGATTCTCCTCATGCACTTTGTTATTAATTCGGACTCCAGGTAATACCAGACCCTTTCTTTTGATGATCTCTACGTGGTTAGGCCTAGATGGAGTCGTATTTTCGAACATCGTTGGTCGTTAATATACTATTGAAGATGACAGGTTTCCCAACAGAGCTGATGTCTACATGTAACAACCTTAGTAATGTGGAACTGTAGGGAAACTCTAGGAAATTATTGATATTCAAATTGTGAATTAACTTTGGCTTATCCTTATCCTTCTGCTGGGTGAGTGAGCGAAACACAGGAAGGCAGCCATCTTGTTTTCTTGTCATCGTTATGGACCGCTGTCCTGAGAACAGTATACCAAACATATTATCGGACAGTGATATGGAGATCTCACTAATATGAAAACCCCTATCGTGGTTTAACTTTATTACATAAATATTTCCTATATGTCGCTGGAGAACTTAGCCAAGGAAAAAGGTTCGGCCAGTGAACTCTTTATATGTTTACACACCCACACCCACTGATGCGTTCAGTCAGTTAGGGGATGTGGCAATAGTCTACCAGAACATTGAATGATTCCTTATATCTTCCATCATATTTGAATGCTGCATGAAATATGATCTACTGTTCAAATGCCTAATGATATATATGTCAACATGTTCCCATGACTATGTTCCGTGCTGTCCTGATGTGTGCGTCCCTATTAAACGGTGTGAAATGCCCGCTGCAGTTCAAGTCGTCATTGCCTTGCATGAGAGTGTGTGAGAAATATTATCAAGTGGTCTATTACACCGAACTATCACACCATTCGCGTTACTTGACACTCCCACTCAATGTCAACATGACAGGTTGATTTAATGGTGCAGAAGTAATCTAAAGAAGACCTGCTTCAGTGAGGACCAGTACACGACTCTAAAACATAACACCCGCATCCAGACATTATCAGTGGACGCATATTCGCACGTTATCACTGTGCTAATACACATTCTGCATTGTTCTTGATTTCTGAATATCTTGCGAACACCCCCTCAAGGTAGAAGCATCATCATCGTTCTATCTGTATCGCTGCCAAAAGTAATCTTGTGCGAAGATAGATACCCATGAAGACCCACATTAGATACTCTAGGTTTTGGCCATTGCTGGACCATCACTGCGGAGCAAAGGGGAGGAAACCCGTGACAAAGCCTTACATTTTGTTCCTGTTACATGTGGTGGAAATATTCCCACACGCTTTTTTTCTTCAACATTTCTGGTTTTAAAAAATAAAATAAGTTTGTGCCTCGTTTTGGCTTGGTTCAACCAAGACACATGATCTGCAGGTTATATTAGGGCGCATGTCCAAATATCAAAGACCTAATTGTCTGGTTATTCTTAATTTTGTTTTCCATCAATTCATATGAATAAATAGCACTATATTATATTTATACCTAACAGAAGATTTTGAAAAGAGTTCATTTAAATTTGTAATCAAACTGATCTGAACAATGCACAATAAAATATACAATAAACAATGTTATAGTTAATAGATGATCACAATTATTAAATGTAGGAGGTCTTTACTGGAATGGAAACCCATCAACAAAAGACTGATAAGAACAAGGCTGAGAGGGAGATTCACCAACATCACAATTATACAATGCTATGCACCAACAAACGACAGTGATGAAGAGATCAAGGACGAGTTCTATCAACAGGCACAAAAGG